>JACEFZ010014397.1:7500-30000 GCA_014155875.1 Cepaea nemoralis
AAAAGTGGAACAGAAAGGAGTCTCGGCAAGCCAACAGCCCGCACAAGTACACTATGCATAATGCCGCCGCCAAAATGTCAACTCAAAAGTCCTCCACGAAAAACACAGTTCATCGTTGATGGAATCAACAGTCACTAGAAAGACATCAGGCTAGACGTATGGGTGTCAGCGTGGCCGAATGAATAAGGACGCTAGTTCTTAAACATCCGGTGTTCTCATGCAGAGGTAGCGAGTTCAACTTCAACATCGGTCAGCTGGACTAACATGTTAACTTTTTGTTCTTGACTTGGGAACGTAAAGTACAAGATCTTAAAAGTTGGAGTGGGTTCGCCTTATGGCGAGGGACACTAATAATAAGGAAAGCTAATCCACAAGCAAAAATCAGTCCAGAGCACTAGAAGTAGTTGAACGGGTATGAACTACACTTGAGTTCAAAGCGAGCGAATGCAAAAGAAACAATTACAGACAGACACATAATCACCCTGCACCTGCTATGATTATTATTTAGACTCTTCGCTGGCTATGGGAAGTTGCGAATGGAGCTCGTTTAGGAATACCCTGAGTGCTGTGATGTCGGTTCATATATAAACTCACCTCATCAATGTAGCAAGCATTTACCAGAACGTAAATCTATTCACCTTTCTGGAAAATTCTCGATCGTTCATTAGTTCCGCGTCGAATTGGTCGACCCCATGCCTCTTCTTCCATGAGCCATATTTTCGATTATCGTTTTTGCTAAACCGGTTTCAGGGTGTATTTTTAATGACTGTGCAGTGTTTGAAAATATTGTCGTTCCAAGTTTTCTAATTACCTATTATGTATCTTGAACTTCATAGAGGGTGAATACAAAATTTGACACGGCAAAGTTGTCAAATTCTGCATATTCATTCATTCATTCATTCATTCATTCATTCATTCATTCATTCATTCAGTAGCATGTCATTTGCAGAACCTCGCTCCAATAACAACCTTCCGGAAAACCTCTCAATCATAAGCAAGATGTCCAGCGTCCGATACACCCATCTGGAGATAATCCGTCACATCCTGCACCCATCTTCTCTTTGGCCTTCCTCTTCCTCTCTTCTCAGGCATATACCCCTACATTATTGTTCTCTCCAAACTTTCGTGACGTTTCAAGTGACCAAACTATTTCAATTTTCTTTGTTTTATCGTCCCTAATAGCCAACCTTCTTTAATATTCAGCTCTTGAAGTATGGATGCATTTGTTCTTTTCTTTATCAAAGATATTCTTAGAACTCGTCTATAACATTTATATTCAAAGACAATTATGCGCTGTTCAGCTTGTTTAATAAGTGTCCAGGTCTCACAGGTGCATGGTGCAATAGGAAAGATGCACGCTCTTAAAAATCTGAGTTTTGTAGTTCTATTTGTCCCTCTCCACAATTTATTCAGTTATTTTAGTCTTTGAAGAGCAAAAGCTATTCGTCTTTTAACTTCTTTCAATGTGTCACCATTGTTGGTAATCAATGACCCTAGATATTCATAATTTTCCACCACCTCATATTTTTCCTCATTAACTTATATTTCTTTCTCCAGAGTAGTTTTATCTGTTTGCATTATCTTCGTTTTCGCTATGTTAAAGATATAAGTTGTGATTTTCACAATTCGGTTGGGTTGAGGTTATTTGGTTTTCTATACAAAAAACTGCACAGACATTTAAAATACACCACGTAGTAAAATAATGTTGTTTATGTGCCTGTTTTCTTCCATATTCAGATGTTTACAAAATATCAGTATTTCTCTTCTTCACTGTATTGTTAATTTTTTTCTTCTTCCCCTGTAGCATTTAAGCTCTAAAGTGTCGACATCCTCGTGTATCAACAGGGTCGAGATAGACAGGCGGTTGCCAATGATATGCAGGGCGAACTAGATCGAATTTCCTCATGGTGTGCTGATGCCGATGCCCTTGTCAACCCTGCAAAGGCATCGGTTACATGGTTCTCCCTAAACAACCATATTGTGAAAACAGACCTGCCGGCAGTAAGAATGGGTGGGAGCATTTTGAGTAGAACCCAGTCAATGACGTATCTTGGCGTGAGGCTTGATCGTAGCCTGTCCTTCAAAGATCATGTCGATTATGTCATAACGAAATCTCGAAAAGGTCTGTAAGCAATGAGAGTCAAGGCGACTGCCAATATCGAGCAAAGACTGCTAATACTTCTGTTCCAAGGACTTGTGCTTTCACGCATCGAGTATGCCCTGGCCATCCTCACTGTCAGCTCTACACAGATTGGAAGACTTGAAAAGGTACAAAACGAAGCCATGCGCATCATTTTGGGCTGCACGAGAGACACCAGCTGTGTAGCAATGAGATACCTCCTTGACTTCCCGACAAGGGAACACAGGATCAAGATCTGAGAGCTCGTGCATACTTAAAAATAAGTGCAGATGAGCAGCACCCTCTGCATGACGCTATATTCAGAGAAAAGGGTGACAGGCTAACGAGGGGCAAATCATGGATGGGTCGGGCGGAAGATGTCGTCTGACAGGTCTGCAGACTCACCAGTATCAACCCCGGCAAGGAATGGGTGCCGGTGCCTCCAGCTTTTAAGTGCACTTTCTCCTGCATTATCACACTCGACAGACGGTGCAGAGAGCAGAACCCCACCGCTGTCAATGCTGAGGTCGACGCGCTCATCTATGAACACTCAGATAGCCCCGAAGTGCTCATCTATACAGATGGATCTGTTGTAAAGCAGCAGAGAAGTGCGTGGGCATTTATAGCCCGTTCAGCGGGCCGAACCGTTCAAGAATCCAGTGGTGCCCACTCTATGACCACGAGCAGCATGACGATGGAGGTGATGGCAGTTACACAGGCTTTCATATGGCTGGAATCACAGCATTATACAACGTGTGTGTACTAAGTGATTCAATGAGCATGATTCAGAAGGTCGAAGCTGGATCTGTACGTAGACAGTGGACTGAGTCGCTGCGGAAGTCTGTTGTTCGTAAAGTCACCTTCATCTTCGTCCCGGGACATGCGGGAGTATAACGGAGTAACAGTTATATGGCAGATGCAAGCGAAGTCCTGGTTATATTTTTCATATGTTTAATTTGACTGAATACATCGTATAATAATAAAGCAGCATACAAGAGGTTTTCTGTTATTACCAAAGATGTTGTCAATTCAAGGTCCAGCCAGTAACTAACTTCTCTAACCCCCGCGTCACGGCTTGAGCGTCCCTAGTTACGTTTATACGGGATGCTCAACCGTGCCTAGTCTTTGCACATCACCTCCTAAGCTACTAACAGAGATGGTGTTCTGTTACATTCCTCCCTTTCTTTAAGAAGACTTTTCCTGAAAAGTCTTAATCCCACTCCTACTTATTCTACTTATTCTTTCCCTCACTAAAACCTTAACCCCAATATTATTTCTCCAACCCATCTTAAACTTACCCCCTCTTAACCAATGAACTTTATTTCTACTCCTTCGAGTCCAGTTCTCCACTTATCTCTTATAGCTAACCGCTATGTTCTATTACAGATCTTCGAGAATTCATACTTCTTCTTCGTTTCTGTATATGAGCCTACAAGGTTTCATTTTCCCAAAACAAACAGTTCATAAGGAAATCCACATATATTATTTACATATCCTATCACTCTTGTATAGGTATCTATTATACATCATAATATTTATGTCTTACAAAATCTCAGTTTTATACAACACATCACAACATATATGTGTACCTTTTCGAAATACTTCTTCTTCTCTTCATAAGCGATCCGCTTAAACCTTTTCATCACGAGCATATATACCAATATCTGATCTCAACTATAAAAAGTCAAAACGCCGTACTCTTCTGATACTACCTCAAACTCCCTATCGTCATCACTAACAGTATTACCTCAACATTACTAATTCTCCACTTTCAACCAACCTGAAATCACTCACACACGATAGGAAGACAAAATATCGGTGCGCACCAGAAAGTCAAAGAACTAGAACTCTTTCCTCACAAAATCACACTCACACTTACCCCCCCCCCCCCCCCCCCCCCCATGTCGCCCTGAGACTTTATGTAATAAAGTCTAAAAACAATTACATATCTTCCACAGTTCAATTATACCACTTATTATGGCAATTTCACATCCAGCATCAACCACCAAAAATATTATTCACTCCTAAATGTCTATATTTTACAGACAGTACACAAATCAAAAGTTCCATTATGGGTCCTATCACCCAAGACCTCCTCCAACATTATAAACATAACCTAACATAACCAAATCTCTCCTATACCTCACTCAGGAATACTCCATATCAGAATTCCCTATTAATCTCGTCGAAAACTTCAGCAATCCACTAATGTCCATTTATTATGGGGCATATCTCCTAAAACATCTACTTGTCAATTTATGCCGTTATCAACAGCAACAAAATACCGCCTACTGAACTCATGTCTGTGACCTTCTAACCCATCACTGCTTGCAATCAACTTTATTCTTTATCAGTCCATCTATCACGGACCCTCCCGTTTTTTTTTCGCAAAACTTCATGGCACTTAATCTATGTTCGCTGCAACCACAGCATTCCAATGTTCATTTATCACGAACATCCTTACTTCCCTTTATAAACCTTCCACTGGTTTAACCCCCCAACTCTTGTATTGATATCGACAGTATATAATTAAAAACATGGCATTCAATTCATGTTTTACTATTTGTCTTCACGCTGTCTGGCGCAGCACTTATTATAAGCGTTACCCACATCTACTTCTTCTAATAAAACCAGCAATCTCGTTTCCATTACATCATAGCACTAAATCCATGTTCACTTCCGACCCCATGGAGACCATGTTTTTAAAATTGCCCCACATCTTCTGAACGTAACCCTGCATCCAAACTCCCAAGGACCCTATTAACTAGTTTCTGTTTTAAAACTCCACGCAATTGAACGCCAAAAGAAAAACTATTTTACTGAAAAGTAATTATTTTTAAGAATGGTCAACGGCAACTCAATTATAAGAAAACATCATTATAACTTTTGCAAATGAAAATTAATAAACAAAGTAATATACTAATATTTAACCAAAGTAAGCTAATTAAACTCACAATTCGTGAATAACTGGAGTCAAGACAAATCAAAATAGAACAACAATATCACCCCCCCCCCCCTTTGTTTTCACAATGCTGTCATATATCCCCACATTTTTCAAAATAAAACAAGCATCAATTTAAATAAAAAGAAAATATATAGTGTTATCTAACACTACTGGTCTCTTTTACGGACCAGTAGTTTGTACGCAAAAGACTGAGAACACAACAATCCTATTCTAAAATTGAATAATAATCATTTTACAGGACCAAATCAAGTAAAGAAAAATAATATAACATACCATTCATGATACATTGAAAGATCATATTAAATTAAAACCAGTTGCTTATAGTACCCAAACAACATTGGTCTCTTATACGAAACCAATGTAATACATATCTATTCACTACAATGAACACAAGTCATGCCTATTCCGCTACTCGTACAACAGTAAAAAAAAACAACTCAATGCTAGGTCCTAATTAACCCTGCTTTAATCCCCAAATAGATATATATATATATATATATATATATATATATATAGATATATATATACTATATATATAATATATATATACTATATATATATATCTGTTACCTACAGACTATATTCTCATTCTCATCATAACGCAGAACAATATCTGTTCCCCTCAAGCAAAAATCATTAATCAACAAATGACCGTACTTTTTCTGGAAGTCAAACATTGATTATCTCCCTTCCCAACATTCTATCTTTCACGAAACTATCCCACTGCGACACCACTGCACTTGAAATACTAAGCAAACAGCTACTGTAAACTACAGTTTAAATTGCTCCGTTTAGTATCTATCTCAGCACACTACAATTCATCCACTCACCAAGGAAAACTGCAAATCAGCTATTTGCTTAATTGTTTCCCTTAAATTTGATTTGTACCAACATTCATCCCGTTTACCAGGTGTCTCCACAATGCTACAACCAGCAAAGAATGTCTATTTACTATAGACCTCAGCAATACATCTAGCTACTGGATTTGTCAACAGCTAATTCTAATGTCACTTTATAAGGACATTCTTTCAGACACGCCACTCACAATTATCGCAACACGTTCTACCGTGCTCTACTTTTAATACTCTGACGTTCACTTAATTAATCTCTGCTTCCTCTGCTTACATCACTCATCACTCATCTCTCACCACTATTCAAGGTTACTTACATTTATCGGGACTCATTCAAAAACAGTCACCACAACCTCATACGACCATTAACTATCTCCTCACGACAACCACACTCAACACAACCGTCCCACGTTTTCACTCTAGCTAGTCTATTCTCTAATCATCAACACGCGCATATCATGTGCGTCCTCTGGGTGTTTCTTACACAATTTCAAAAATTTATGAAGTATATTTCGCTCCGTTATTACTAAGAACCTGACATCTATCTATCCATGCATTCTAACTAGACGGTGTTTCAAAATTTCACTCTTCATTCTCTACTCATCACGACTAACACAGGTCTACACACACGCTTACGCACACAAGGACACCGCATAACCAATCACCCTCTTCTCCTCAATCTCTTATAACAATCAGACGAATCACTCCAATACTCAATAATTCAACTGCTTTCTTATTTCCGCTTTTCTCAATCATCACAACCAAACACTACTCTCTGTCCTACCTAATTTCCACATCAAACCACTCCGACAGTCAACTACTCACTCACTTTATCTTAACATCCTCATCACTTCATAACAATGATCTACTTCTTCGCGCTATTTTTCAGGCTGTAACAGTCGCCATACCCTCTCCACAGCAACACAACTTTTGAAACCGATATAACTCTCATCAAACTTGAATTACTCCAAGCTCAGTTACAAATTACTCAAATCTGCACGTATTTGTTATTTCCATATAGCCATGGTCTTACTCGACTTCATGAGATTTCTAGCTTTTTCCAGCGACGCTTCAGCTTTTTGCTGTTTTTGTGTTCTACTTTCCAATAGACAGAACATCTTTCTTTATAAAAGTATTATTCTCTCCCATTCTTTGGAATTCGTCTCCTGGCTTTTACTACTTTTCTACCATATATACTGTTATCTTGTTCCAAAGAGTCACTAACTAAAAATTTGTCTGCTTGCCACCAGCAACCACATACCGTACGAGGAAACATCTCGCTTCGAGTCAGGATCTTCCGTAGTGCAATCCTCTCGTTCCCATTTATTCTTTTTAAATCCCTGTCTGGTGTACATTCTATACCAAAATCTGTGAGGTCTGAAGATTCTGATTCCAGAGATGACACAAAAGATTCTTCGGTTCTACATCCATGATTATATATGCACAACTTTTTTTCATTTCTAGTCCTAACACTCTTTCTAATTTTCTTTCTGCTGTCTTTTGTCTTGGTTGTCTAACCTCTGTACCGGTGGTCTCTCTTTAATGCAACGGTGTCTCTCTTTGTCACTTTCAACTCAGTTGGTTTTGATTGAATTTTCCTTCTACTTTATCAATCGATGTCTGAGTACTCTTTTTCCACACTATTGCCTGGCTGCGTCTGTGTCTTTTTTTCTCGTCTGACACTAAAGTGAAGATACCTCCTGACTACCCAAAATCTTGTCTGTTTTTTTCTTCTATGTTTTCAACCTTACTACCGAATATCGCAACTGTCTAAACCTAAAACCCAGTTCTCTCGCAAGGCTCTTGCGTTTTCACAAAATTTGGAAAGGCCAAACCACTGTTTCTTATACAAATTCCTTTTCTGGCTATTACCAATTCCTAAATTTCTGTGTTGATTCATTAATATCCGGCCCTTCCTTTATCTGGTTTCAATGTAATGGTTGATAACTTTAGAATTATAACCACACTGGTTATCGTTCCTATTGATCGGCGGCCATCTTTTGGGGTTTTCTACATCAAACATCTCATATCTGTCTTGTGCTCTGTTCGTTCGAGGTCTGTTCTTTTCCGTCCTATCATAGATGAAATTCTGTCTACGTCCATCTTAAGCTGTCCATTAACTCCGTCACAACGTTTCCCAACTTCTATAAAGATATCCATTTAGTTCACCACGCCTTTATGATATGTTGTTTTCAATACGTAGGCACTTTCCTATCGCTATTCCTTCCTCAAAAAAGGTTTTTCAAAAACAAATCTTTAAAAAAAGCATCAAGTTTTCAATTTTTCCAAAAATCCTACAAAAATAATTATACATACATGCCTACTCCTTACTGTTTTATTGCGGAGTTGAGTCTGCTTATTGCCGTGCCTACTCCAATTAAAACCTGTGTTAACAAAACTTGTTCCTTTGCCATGCTGAAATATGCTGAAATAGTTTTGCTATACAACTTATATAAACAATTCACAATTATAATATAGTTAATAGTTATCAATAAGTATATAACTACAGGCGTATTTGAACTAGACAAAGGACGTAAGTAACTGTTTTTCGTCCTATAAAGAACAAGTGTTCTAATTAATTAATTAATTTTACTTAACACACAATGTTATGTTATATTAGTTAAATATCAATTATCTTAAATACCGTTTATGGATGAGATATATCTTCCACGAGTCCAAAAGGAAAGTCCAAATGTACCGACTGACGATTATGCTTGACAATTGTAGGCTTCACAGGAAAAAAAACGAGCGTGTTGTGTTCCTCGATTCCATCACATATAAAGGAAAACTTCTGGACTCTTCTTTTCAGTCATTGGCGGGTACCCTCAGATTTGTGGCTTCTTTTCACCCGAAAAAGGGCACGTCTGGACTTCACCCGAAAAAGGGCACTTCTGGATTTGAAACGGCTCAAACTCAAAAACAAAGCGTTTACAATAGGTTCTCTTCTTCAGCAGGACGGCAACCCATTATGCTCACCCGCGTCCGAAAAGACCAAAGTAAGTAAATCGCATTCCATAACGAACTTCATAAGCTTGAGTTTGGTTTGGGTAAAGTCAGCTTGGTGTCGGCTGACTCAACTTTCAAAGCGATAAAACGACGATTTTCATGGTCTCTCAGCAAATGAGCTTGGCATGCATTGACTCTGTTTTTACATCAGCGTGTAGGAATCTTGACCACAAACTTCTTGTAGTTAACAACGACAGCTCCAATAAGTGACCTCACTTCAGGCAGCCAAGGTCAATCCAACGACACGATGACCTCAAGGTAACGGCTAAATCAACAGCCCCGATAACGGCAGGTCAAGACTTACAGCATAGTGACGCCCAAGGACAACGGTCAAGTCACTCAAGGATACGATGATGGCAATTCTGACAAACAGCCTACGATGGTAGCTCCATCCAGAAATTAATTACAAGATGTATGGCGGCTCCAATCAACTAGCCTCCGTAAAATGACTTGCGGTGGTTCTAATATGAGTTGCAACCTTTGACAAGGTCTGGTCTGGATCCTTTGACTGCGGCTTCTGACAAGATTCACTCAGTCAGTAAAACTCCATATGGCCAGCAAATCATCTGTTGTGGTAACGTTTTTGTTGTAGCAACGCAAAGCCAGTTGAGAAAAGGCGTTCAACAAAAGTCCTCCGCTGTGCCGTATATTTTCGTAATACTTCACGCTGTGTCTACAACAACCAAGTCCAAAATCCTGGGATAGCGGCACCAAATCTACTCCTATAACGGAGTAACAGTTATATGGCAGATGCAAGCGAAGTCCTGGTTATATTTTTCATATGTTTAATTTGACTGAATACATCGTATAATAATAAAGCAGCATACAAGAGGTTTTCTGTTATTACCAAAGATGTTGTCAATTCAAGGTCCAGCCAGTAACTAACTCTCTAACCCCCGCGTCACGGCTTGAGCGTCCCTAGTTACGTTTATACGGGATGCTCAACCGTGCCTAGTCTTTGCACATCACCTCCTAAGCTACTAACAGAGATGGTGCTCTGTTACAAGAGTCGAGGGAAATGAACGAGCTGATAAACTGGCTGGCTCTGCACTCCCTGTAGATGGCCAGTCCATGGATCGTGCCGATGTTATTAACGTCCTTAAAGATAAGGCGAGAACAGAGGACTTTGACGTCAGTGATTCCACATCGCTGTCCAGGATGAAAGACTTGGGAGTAAGAATCGGCACAGCCAGACGCGAGAGGTACATCGGGAAAACAAAGCGCCTCGTCAACCAACACAGAACTGGCACTATTAGCCACCGGACGCTGATGCATATGCTGGGGGGAGGATCTGAGCACCTATGGACATGTCCGGAGTGCAATGAAGATACCCCAACTGATAACTGATAACTGAAGCTCCGAACCTCTTCTTCAGTGAAAGTAAAATTATCCGCTACTAGCATACGTGTGTTGAAAAAGAAAAGAAGTTTTGTTTTATACAACAATGAGCCGCTGGTAAGTTAAATTCCCATAATTTCCCATCGTCTACATCAGTATCTGCTATAGAATTACCTTCTACACAATGACCCGCAAATCTCCAATACACAGCGTCACACATAAACATTCGACACGTGGAAAAACTCAACGGATTTCTCGGTTTTTCCCGTCCTCGTCCAATCAGGACACGCAATTATTACGTAATGCTGGATAAATCTACAATTTTGGGAGAGAAACTTGTTTTCCTCCCGCACGATAATACAACGTTCCAGCGCGGAATTGTTACCTCAGTGCATCAAATTATAACATTCAGCGGGACAGGTCATTTTTTTTGTCTTGTTCTGAACCAGCAGTTAACAATCTTGCGTGTGTCATCAGTTGGAAGTCCCGCTTCTCCTAATGGCGTCCTAAGTAAGATGGACGACGCTCCATGGCAACGTTGCAGGGGGAGGTAAATTCGATTGCTCGGCACGCACATCCGAGATGACACGGGCTAACGAGAAAGGATGGAGTCGGTTGGCGGGTGGTGTGAATTTATTTAAACGTCTATTGAGGTACAATCGTTTCGTCTGTTGCGTTATTTATTTGTTCAGTAAATCCTAGAACAGTTAAGCTGCTAGGGGTTTGGCTTTGGTGGCAAAACAATGCCATAAAAGAACGCCTGAAAATAATTTCTCATCGTGTTTTTAATCCTTCTCAGATACTTTTGTACCGGCATTTCCAGTCTTTTTATATCGATGTTATCATTTCTTTCAATATTGCTAGTTTTTCTCCTCAAAAGAAGTCTCTGTGGCGAAGGTTGTGGGTTCGATTCTGCCTACGTCGTTCGGTTCCACCATCCATCCATCATGTGCCACGCCGGAAAGCGTGAGCGGTCACGACTCGCCATTTCACTAGATCACCAGAGTCGTGGATCAGCTCAGTGTTCCTGTCTTGATCATGCCATGTAGCCAAGCCATCCTAGGTATTTACTTCTCGGCCTTCCCCTTGGTCTCTTCCCTTCGATCTTGCCAGTTGTCACTAAGTTCTCCAATTCATTTCTTCTCATAAAATGTCCAACAAAATTTGACTGTCTACGTCTACTTTCTCTAATCAATTTACGATGTTCATTTGTCTCCTGTAGTACTTGGTCATTGGTTTTTCTGTCTGTCCATGGAATTCTTTGCATTCTCCTCAGAAACCACATTTCTACAGCCATCAGATGTTTTTCAGCTTGACTGCTCATTGTCCAAGTTTCATATCCATACAAAAGAACAGGCTCTGTGTATCCCCTCAACACTCTTTTTCTCGTTTAACACACACACACACACACACACACACACACACACACACACACGCACACACGCACGCACGCACGCACACACACACACACACACTTACTTCATTATTTCATTCTTAAATTTGTATGTACTATGCGACTTTATTAAATGTTTGCAGTTACCTCGTGTTAGTGACTCCATCAGCCCAAGGTATTGGCACCATGCGTGTTGGAAACCACATCACCGTTGCCTCAAAGTACTTTCCCTAATTCTAAAAGATAAAGGTATTAGAATTGAGTGCTTTATACAGTTAGAAAACAAACAAACAAACACAAATTGCAGTTCATGCGTGAAAACAAAATATCATTAAAGAAAAAACTGAAAACATAATATACCTCCATAAATGGAGGACAGAAGCGATAGCAGACCCCGGCAATAAAAATTGTGGTTTATAATGTTAAAGATAAACAATAAACAAACAAACAAACAAACAAACAAACAAACAAACAGACAAACAAACAAACACACGACGAAAATCGCATTTCATGCGTGAAGGCAAATGTCATTACAACAACTGAAAACATAACATACCTCCACATATTAGAGGACAGGGGAGATAGCAGACACCTGCAACAAAAGAATAACTTAGACTGCTGACCAAGAAACCGGTGGCGTAATAGCGATTCAATCGTCATGCCGTGCGAGGACTCAAGTAAAGCTTTAGTTTATTAACGCAACAGTAACAATAACGGCAACCCCATAGTGGACACAGCTTTATGAGTGTAGAGCAATGGTTCTCAACCGGTGGGGAATTCTCCCCCCCCCCCAGGGGGAATTTTAGGGTTTCCAAAGGGGGGGGGGGGAATGAAGACCATTTCAAGATCGCGTTAATACAAGAACCGATTACTTGATATTGTTTTTCCCTTCATACTTTACAGTTAAGTACGTCTCATCCTTCTAAAATTAATTTTATAAAGTAAGTAGACCCACAAATCATGTTTTATGTGGATGTCTAGACTTGTTTTAGTATGTGCTATTAAATTTATCTTACGTTTTTACGTATACTGTGTAGGGGTTGGGGGATTTTTAGATAGGAAATATAAAAGGGGGGAATGACGTTCTGAAAATACGGTGAAAAAGGGGGGGGGGGACACGGGCCAAATTTTTGATAGGAAAGGGGGGGGGATGACGTTCTGAAAATATGGTGAAGGGGGGTACGGGCCAAAAAAGGTTGAGAACCACTGGTGTAGAGTATTAGGATTTCGAATGCAGGATAAATAGGCGAAAGTGAAGAGGTCTCCTTTCTACGAATGTTTTATTTTCTTCTCTTTTTCTTTCTGTCTTTCTGTCTTTCTGTCTTTCTTTGTTTCTTTGTTTCTTTGTTTCTTTGTTTCTTTCTTTCTTTGTTTCTTTGTTTCTTTGTTTCTTTCTTTCTTTCTGCCTGCCTGCCTACCTGCCTGCCTGCCTGCCTGCCTGCCTGCCTGCCTGCCTGCCTGTCTGTCTGTCTGTCTGTCTGTCTGTCTGTCTGTCTGTCTGTCTGTCTGTCTGTCTTTCTGTCTTTCTTTCTTTCTGCCTGCCTGCCTGCCTGCCTGTCTGTCTGTCTGCCTGCCTGCCTGTCTGTCTGTCTGTCTGTCTGTCTGTCTGTCTGTCTGTCTGTCTGTCTGTCTGTCTGTCTGTCTGTCTTTCTTGAGTGATTATTTTGTGCCGTTTTGTATCTCCCCTGTTACAACCTATTTCCCCCACCCCCTCTTTTCCCAGCTTTTTCCCCTTTGTGTCCTTGTTTACTATCTAAATTAGTGAAATGTTCTCTTGTCCGCTTTTAACAAAACACAATTTTCATATCCAAAATACAATTCTCGGCAATTAACCCAGCCACCAGAGCAGAAAACTCTGGCAATCCCAGGCGACAACTGAAAGGTTACCAATGTCCACCTTCCGCCAGAACCACGTGATTGAAGCACAAACATCCCGATAACACATTACACAAAAAGCGTTTTGATGTACGCGGGAAAAGCTATCATTACTCTGTATGGCTTAAGTGGCTAGATTATGTTGTACTGTATTATTGATTGTTTGGGGATTAGGGCGCTCTAATGTGTATCATGCCGATCTCCCTGGCCTAGTGGTTAAACGACTTTCTCCGTAATCCCGTTTATCCACGTATGGTAACGCAGCGCGCTAGAATTGGAAGCGGTTGGTAACTTACGGGATAAGTGAGCCGGCCGCTTAGAAAGCAATGGCAAACTACTGAGCGTAATCTTGCCAAGAAATCAACGACAGCGGTAAAATGCTAATGTTGATAGCAATGTCCTGCAAAATATATGCGAAAAAAATGAGTATCTTATGTTGGCTTGTTGTACGATGGTGGAGCAGTTAGCGTAAATACTTACCAGAACATTGTTCCTGGCTTTATCTTTGGAGGTTTGAAACCTACCCGCCCCTCTGCCGTGCGTCCACCTTGACGAGGTAGAGGGGCTTGAGCGTTCCAATGACCCCAAGAGCTATGCCGACGGTAGCACAGCTACTGGTAGGGTCACCCATGTCGGACAGGTCAAGGGAGAGGGACCAGACGAAGAGACGTACAAACCTGCTGCCTTGTAGGTAGACTGGGGACAGTCAAAGGCTAGGGAAAGCATCCCGAACAAATGCTTGTCGAAATCGGATGTACTGAGCCACAGGCTTGACAAAGAAGTGCAACGTAACTTTATCATTTCATGATGCCACAGATGAAAATTAATCGTTATGGTGCTAATCCCGTGAAGTCCCATCAGGCGGTGATAGTGCCGGGCCCCCTGCCTCGAGGGGGTCCACCCATGACTACTGGTGGTCACCTTCCCCTGTGCTGTGGAGTCAAGGCACAGAGGAGTAGGTTAAGAGCTATTGACCAAACACCCCGGACACTCAACATACTACAATGGAATGCAGAAGGAGTTTATAACAAGAAAGCCTCCCTAACACAGCGTCTTCATAAAGATAGAATAGATGTGGCATGCATTCAAGAGACACACCTCAACGCCAATCGCACATTTTCAGTCGAGGGATATCAGGCCACACGTTTCGACCGCGAAGGACACAAATGAGGAGTTGTAATACTTACACGAAATACAATACCTTGCAGCGAAGTATCTGTGATCTCTGACAACCAAACGGAAATTATAGGTGTTGATATAATGATAAAGGACGTGAAAATAAGAATTTACAATCTGTATAGCCCAGGCAGATAAGGATCTTACACTCTCAAACATGGAAATAACTGACACAAATTGCATTGTTGTCGGAGACTTTAATAGCCGTTCAGAAAGATGGGGATACCCAGATACTGACAAAAGAGGAGATGAAGTGGAGGACTGGGAAATAGACTCAAATCTCCATCTACTCAACAAAGCGGATGACACACCGAGCTTCTACTCCAGAAGATGGATTACCACTTCTACTCCAGACTTAGCTTTCTGCACAGGAGACATCCTCCACAAAATCGATCGCCATGTGCTGGACCAATTAGCAGGTAGTGACCACAGACCAATCAAGCTTGTAATAAATATGGAGTATGTTCCACAGGAGCAAAAGCCTTTGCCCCGTTGGAATTACAAACGAGCAGATTGGGACAGATTTGCCATACTAACAGACAAATATTGTGAAAACATAAATACACGATATGGCAACATGAAGCAAATGGTGGAAAGTCTAAACAGAGCAATAATACAGGCGGCCACTGAGTCTATTCCAAGAGGAGCGAGGAAAAATTACAAACCATACTGGACTGAAGAACTACAAATTTTGGAGGACAAAGTTGAAGATGCTAGGAAGACCGCAGAGAGAGAACAAACAACTGAAGCGAACATCTCTCTCAAAGCCATCTCAGCAAAATATAAAAGAACAGTAAATCAAACAACAAGAGATTGTTGGAGGAAAAAAACAGAAAACCTGAATTTTGACAGGGATGGAAACAAACTATGGAAACTAGTGAAAGCCACGAACAATGAAGGACCTAGAAACAAACAAATAACAATTAAACAAGGAAATGCCTTGCTTACAGGAAAAAAAGGCTGCAAATGCACTAATGGAACACTATGCCAGTGCAAACCACATTGATATTACAGCCGAACAGAAGAAAGCAATCAAAGATAAACAGATACATCATAGATATACAGAGACAGCAGCAGAATATATGATGGCAAATCTAACAATGGAAGAAATGGAACAGGCAATGAATACCCTAAAAAAGAAGACATCACCAGGAAAGGATGGAATCACAAATGAAATGCTAATAGGACTAGGCACTAAGGCAAAAAAGAAACTACTAGCAGTCCTAAATTACAGCTGGAAGAGGGGAATAGTCCCACAGGCATGGAAGGAAGCTATACTAATACCAGTCCCAAAGAAAGGAAAAGACCTGGAAGAACCAAATGGCTATCGACCTATCAGTCTTCTTAGCTGTGTAGGAAAATTAATGGAACGCATTATCAATGGCAGGCTAACATGGCATCTGGAAGAAAACCAACTCTTAACACCTCACCAAGCAGGATTCAGAAAGTACAGATCCACTGAAGATCAAATAACCTATATAGCTCAGGATATAGAGGATGCCTTCCAAGAGAAAAAGCACACACTAGCGGTCTGGATAGATTTAGAAAAAGCATTTGATAAAGTATGGAAGACTGAAAGTAAAACTGCAAAAAATGCATGTTTGTGGGAAAATGTACAAATGGATCAGCCACTACCTTGAGAACAGAACTGCCAGGACAAAAGTACAAGGACAAACCAGCAAAATGATGCTGTTGGAGCAAGGTGTCCCCCAAGGAGGAGTTCTTTCACCAACATTATTCCTAGCATATATAAACGACATCACGGAAAATTTTCCAGCCAGAGTACACACATCATCCTTTGCAGATGACCTAGCCATATGGGCATCTGAAGAATATATTAGTACAGCTAACAGCAGAATACAGCAAGCCCTATTAGCGCTAGAGGACTGGTCAAAATCATGGCTAGTGAAGATAAGTGAGGAGAAAACAACATGCACAGTGTTATCCCTCTCAACTAAAACTCAGCAACCTAAGCTGGTATTGAATGGAAAAATATTGCGCCATGAAGAAAATCCAAACTATCTAGGAGTCACCTTTGATCGTCGCCTGACATGGAAGACACAGGTTGAGAAAAATCGAACAAGAGCAAGGCAAAGAATGGCAATCATGAAAAAGCTTGCTGGTACAACGTGGGGAGCAGATGAGAAAGTTCTCAAGAAGTTATATACTGGACGGGTGAGGCCAGTACTGGAATATGGCATTGCAGCTTGGGCAACAGCAGCTAAGTCAAACTTTAACAAAATAAGTAGAGTCCAAAATCAAGGAATGCGAATCATAACTGGAAGCCTGAAGACAACGCCTATTAATGAATTAGAAAAGATAACTTGTTTACAACCAATGCAGGATAGAAGAGATAGCAGAGCCCAGCAACAAGCTGAAAAATTTAGAAGATTGACAGACCACCCTATGTATTAAAGGTTTAGTGGTTTTGGAAAGGGAAGACTGAAGCGTAGCAACTTTGTAGAAACTGCAAAACGAAAGATTAGGGCAGATCCCATACTTATCATATCAACAGTCAAACCCATTTACAATGCAGACTTGGAGACAGCAGCAACTGCCTGAGATGATAGAAAACATTCCTGGTATTGAGAAAAAGAACACTCAGCATGAAACCGAAAGAAGAGAAATAACCCTAAACTACATAAAAGAACATTACCCAAGCAGCAATTGGACCCATGCATATACAGATGGATCAGCCAAAAATTCAGTAGAGAATGGAGGAGGAGGAATTCTCCTAAATTTAAAAAATGGAGTGAAAATAACACATTCAGTGGCAACTGGAAAGTTCTCAAGTAACTTCAAAGCGGAGGTAGAGGCTCTGAAAACTGCAGCAGAAATGCTCTTGATGGAGGAAAATAAAGAGACGCAAATAGCTATCTTTACAGATGCAAAGTCAGCTGTCTCAATACTGAAGAGCAAAAACAGCACAGAACTAGCTGATCTAAGAGCAGCACTGCATGGTCTATGCCAGAAATCCAAAAAAAGTTGTAATACAGTGGATCCCATCACATTGCAGTATACCTGGAAATGAAGAGGCTGACAGACTGGCAAAAGAGGGCGGACGACTACCACAGCATGACATAGACATAACCTATAATGAGGCAAAGAGGTTGATAAAAAGCACTTATAGAACCAAATGGGAATCAGAGCATCCAGGCCACCAGAAGGATGATGCATATTACAAACTCGACCGAAGAGAACAAGTAGCAATCTTCAGACTCCGCACAGGACATAACAGGCTGAAATACCACTTGTTCAACAAACTAAAGATAGGAGACACAGATGAATGTAATTGTGGAACTGGTAAAATGACAGCTAAACATTTGCTGCAAGAGTGCCCAATATATGCAGAACAGAGAAAGATATTTTGGCCCACACCTGCTTCATTCGAGGACAAGCTCTATGGAGATAGCAACAAGCTCAAGTCGACTGCAGCTTACTTTAACTGTATTCAGGTTGACATTTAAATGTACATGAAGAAGTATTTAGACTGCCACACTTCATACCACAGGCATGTCGGTTACACAAGCCTCCCAGAGGCATGAAATGGAATATTGCTTGGATAGCAAATCCATTACGTGGAAAGTCTGAATCGAAAGCTCACTGTGTGGGCTTCATAAAAGGTGGAAAAAGTGTCCTAGTGGCACAAAATGGAATATTGCTTGGATAGCAAATCCATTACGTGGAAAGTCCGAATCGAAAGCTCACTGTGTGGATGTCATCTGCAAACTGCATTCTTCTGGCTTCTGGAAGAACAGCCTATGGTGAACGGAAGGCCCAATATACGGAAGTGAGGCTAAGCAGCCATGTGCAGGACGTGACGATTCCTTGGGTGAGCCCAGTACCAGAGCGCTGTGAGATGGCTCTGCAATTATGGAAGCCTCCTTGGATGGCGGGGAATGCCCATGGTCTGCCCCTGCCTTCCCTTGAGGGCCGACCAGGATGCCTTTGGCTGTTCTATATGGGCCAGCTGGGATGGGAGATAACACCACAACAGTGAGAGTCTAACGTCCTAAGAAACCCCCCGGGAAGGTTAACCCGGTCAACAAATGCCCGCAGAAGTCGGATGTGTCGGCCTAACGGCGCAAGAACGCAGCTCTGCTGTAAACAGGCACAACGCAATCACGTCCGAAAAAAAAAAACTCCGGATGAACGAAGAAGAAGAAGAAGAAACCTACCCAGGGTAGATAGGGCCCGACACCTTGGATGGATTCTGTCGAAAGGAAGCAAACTTAAAATAAATGCATGCTGAGGTCGTACGTACTGATTTTGCGGTACATAGCTAGGGGTGACCCACTTCCCTCGAAAGAGGAACAAAGAAGAGGAAGCAGATCTGAAACAGAAATATTGTTGGTTACATAGAACACATGACTGCGAATTCTGAGCAATTAGTAAACAGTTGAAGTTGGTTGCATAGCCTTTACAGAACGTAGCATTCAACCCCAGCATCTTTTTTTGGTTGTTCGTGATTCCTGGGCAAGTTTACGTTCAGTAGTTTGCCATTGATTTCTGAGCGACCAGCACCCATACCATTCATAAAAAAAAAAAAAAATCAACGTAAGTTGGTCCTGCCAAATTGCCCACAGCTGTGAGTGGAACCCGGTATGCAGGATTACGAACTGCTTCCGAAACTCCTTCGCCACGGAGTCGACTATAGGTAAATTAGTAAACAAGCAACAACAAAAAAAAACAAAAAAAATGCCTATGAGATGCAGAGATGTGGTTTTACAGATGAAAACTAAAAATTGCACTGAAAGTCAAAATGAGTAATCTAAACGTAGTGAAAGACACCTTATCACAAATATCAGACAGGGGCATTCATAAGTTTTTGGCAACATTATGGAAAGGCATCAACTAGAGCAGTGGTTCTCAACCTTTTTTGGCCCGTGCCCCCCTTCCCCATATTTTCAGAACGTCATCCCCCCTCCCCGTCCCCCGCTTTCATATTTCCTATCTAAAAATTCCCCCACCCCTACACAGTATACGTAAAAATGGAAGGTAAATTTAATAGCATATACTAAAACAAGTATAGACATCCACATAAAACATTATTTGTGGGTCTACTTACTTTATGAAATGAATTTTAGAAGTATGAGACGTACATAACTGTAAAGTATGAAGGGAAAAACAATATCAAGTAATCGGTTATTGTATTAACGTGATCTTGAAATGGTCTTCATCCCCCCCCCCCCCCCCTGGAAACCCTAAAATTCCCCCCTGGAGGGAATTCCCCACAGGTTGAGAACCACTGAACTAGAGAATGCGACTACTGGAAACGCTTGGGGAAAGAGAGATAGTATAAGTCAGCGTGAGAACATTCCTGACAATGGTACGGGGGTGTCGGCGTATGAAATGATACTGCTGAAGGTCGCAAGATGTGGCGACGCATGATCGTCTACGCTTGTCGCCACGGTACGTGATGATGATTATGAACGGCTGAATGTGGGAGGAATCGTTAGCCTGTTTGCCAAGCGGCCCAATAGCCTCGTGTTCCAATTGCCACCTTGGTGGATTAAAAAAAAAAAATGTTTTTGGGCTCTCAGATCTACACAGCTTAAAATGGGTGGCAGGAAATGCCATAGCAAGTAAAGGCGGTGAATCTGATATTGACCCAATCACACATCGAGTACCCGATTTAGTTACATGTACTTTACAGAACATTGAAATCTACCCCAGCATTTATTGACGACCGGCTCCGTGACCAAAGGCTTGCGAACGCGGTTCGTGAGCCGGGTACCATGCGTTCGAAGCTCAGCTACGACCGATTTGTGCAGCAGACCGTGTCGCGTTGTGTTATAACGCGCTGGCATGGGAGCCGGTCGTTCAGAAAGCAATGGCAAACTGCTGAACGTAACACTTGCCTAGTACATCAACAGCAGCTGAAAATGCTGGTATTGACTGCAACGTCCCGTAAGGGATATGCAACTTTATTTTTTTAAAAATTTATTGACGGCTTGTACTTTTCTAGACAATTTTATGCTCAGTGGCTTGCCAATGCTTCCTGAACGGCCGACGCTCAAACCATGGAAATAAACGCAAAGCAATCTGCTCACAAATCGCCTGCGTCCGACTTCGAACTTGATTTGTTGGGATTGTGAAACTGCACACGATCTTAAGTCCGTACAGAAGATGTATGTATCTGAACAAATAATATGTTCTACAACTCTCGCACTTCTCAGCTTACCACACACAACTCTTGTCTCCCCTGTGTTTATATTTCTCTATGGTAAACGATCCCCAGAGACCTGGCGCAGTCCAACCCATATCTGGAAAGGCACTTAAGAAGACGGCCCAATTTTTCATGCAAATGGACTCATTCAGTCCAGTCTGGCCCTGGTGGGCAAGCGGGATATGTAAATAAATGACTTCGGAATTATTTTCCGCGAATGCTGATGTCGCTAAAGTAAGTTTCATGTTCACACCCTGACAGACAATCCATGCTAAACTTCTGGACTTTATATACTATTTATAAACCGGACTATTTATAAAACCACATAAATATTTATAAACAAATAATTTGTAACTCTGTGGCGAAGGGAGTTGCGGACATTGATTTTGTTATGAAATGGCATGGGCGCCGATCGTTCAGAAAGGAATGGCAAACTAGTGAACGTAAACTTGCCCAGGAATCACGAACAGTCAAACAATGCTAGGCTTACTGCTACGTCCTGTAAATGACATGCAACTAACTAACGATAGGGAGTGACGTGGAGAAGTGGTTATCCGCCTACCTCGCCCTCCTAAGGTTGTAAGTTCAATTCAGCCCAAGGTCGTTATGCTCACCAGAGCAATTTTCTCGGAGACTTCTGGAAGGGTGGGGGTCGTCGCTGGAGCTAAGGCGTTTGTGCTTTATGCGACGCTTTCGGAGGGCAGCTCCTCGGAAAGAGACAGGGAAATTTGGGATAAAACCCAGTACAATGAAATCGACCCACTCCTGCTTTTAAACCATGTAAACTCTGATTCCTCGTGCATTCTGGGATACACAATAAGATGTCCCAGTCATATTACAGAACCATGGCCAGTTCCTGCTTCAGGACAGTTTTCACATTTAGCTTATCCAAAATAAGGCACTTTTTTCGCTCAGTGGCTAGGACACTTGCTTACCGATCTCGTCGCCATATGCTCGAGATCTCGTCGCCGTGTGCTGGTGATCTTGTTGTCACGTACTCAAGATCTCGTCGCCGTGTGCTCGAGATCTCGTTGTCATGTGCTCGAGATCTCGTCGCCATGTTCTCGAGATCTCATCGGCATGTGCTCGAGATCCCATCGCTATATGCTCGAGATCTCGTCGTCAGGTGCTCAAGTTCTCGTCGCCGCGATCTCGAGATCTCGTGGGCATGTTCTCGAGATCTCGTCGCCATATGCTCGAGATCTCGTCGGCATGTACTCAAATCTCCATAGAAGCAGGGATCTGTTTCCCTGTATTGGGCTTCCGGGTCTTCCCAGGCTAACAAATGGGTACCATGAACATTTTCTGGGAAATAAAGGTGGCCGCTGGGATACTGACCACATCATCCATATTATCCACCGATTGATTTGTGAAAATATGGGTCGAACGCCATATACCCAATGGGCATAAAGAGTAAAATATGGTCCCTGGTTTAACTTACTTAATTAACCGGCGCTGCGGTTTAGGGGATAGTGAAACTGTGTTTCATAATTTCCCTACATAGCGAGTTGAGGAGTCGAAACCAGCGGCTGACGACTTGGAAGCAGACCTCTTTGCGTTCATTTCGATGGTATGAGGCGAAGGTCGTTTAGAACGCAGTAGCAACAA
>JACEFZ010014397.1:35000-105106 GCA_014155875.1 Cepaea nemoralis
TTTGTTTCCTAATAGAATGCTATCAAGAATATGCTCTTTATTTCCGTTTCTATCTGTCCACGAATCTTTCTTTTTGTTACAACATGTTCCAGTATTTGTCTTCTCATAATGTAGCAACAAATTACGAATCTCTCTCTCTCTCACTCTCTCTCTCTCTCTCTCTCTCTCTCTCTCTCTCTCTCTCTCTCTCTCTCTCTCTCTCTCTCTCTCTCTCTCTCTCTCTCTCTCTCTCTCTCTCTTCCCCTCTATCGCTCTCTTTGAACACAAGCGTAGTCCATACACGTGCTATTACTACTGCACTGGACTGATTTTTGCTCGTGGATTAGTTTTTCCTATTACAGGTGTCTCCAGACATCAGGCGAATCCACCCCGACTTCTGAGGCACATGTTGTTTATGTCCCCAAGTCAAGGACGAGAAGTCAATCGTTTAGTTCAACTGATAGGTGTAGGGATTGAACCCACTATATCGTCCTCAGCAAACCGGAAATGTAAAACCGAGCTATCTTATCCATTCGGCCATACTGACCTCCACTATCTCTTTCTAATGTTTGTGATAAGTTTGTCTTTGTATCTTAGTCTCTCTTGAAGAATGTCTGAGAATATGATGTAGTGGAATGGCATGGGTGGACAACGTCCGCACGGACCTACTCCATGATGAGTTTTTATTGTTAATTTGAACCACAAGCTGAGACAGACGCCATCTTGCTGACATTCACTAAATATTTTCTGGCCATTATCATGTCACATTTTTCTCATTTCCTCACCAAGCAATCAACTCCCTTAGCCAAACTTTACCAATACAAGTTCGTCAACGACATTTTGTAGATTAGACAAAATGAAGCAGACGTGATGTGGAAAAACAAAATTAATCGGAAGTAGAAATCAAATAGTTGAGACCATGACTGACGGAAATATTCACCGCGGCGGGAAATCAAAATCTCTGGAGGATCGCAAGTCTGGCGATATTTGATTGAATGTTGTCCAACTTAATAGAAGTTTCGTCACGTGACCGACAGGTCGTCCTACCTCCAGGGAGGGGCCACAATGACTGATGCTATTCTAAGTCATCAGTCAACTCTGGGAAATGGGAAGCATGGCCGTGGAATTTCTCAGTATGGGCAGCGGTTTGGAAATTGTGAACTTGGATGGAATCTTCAGACCAGAAACGTAACGCCTCGATGGGTGTTTAAGTATTGATTGACTATGGCAGAAGGGAGAAGTGAATATAATGTCATGTCTAGTTAGAAGGTTGAAGACTGCTAGCATGACACAATTTTATACGAGCTAGGTCAGCTTGAATAACATTTTCTGAATGCAATAGACGTGTGCATTGAAGCTATTGAGGTTGTGTTTCCCCATTGTCGTAAACTCGTACTTGATGTTAATGAGATTGTTTCCCATGATCGTAAACTCATTTTTGAAGTCAATGAGATTGTTTCCCATTATCGTAAACTCATACTCGAGATTAATGAGATTGTTTCCTATTGTCGTAAATTCATACTTGAGATTAATGAAGTTGGTTCCCTGTTGTCGTAAACTCATACTTGACGTTAATGAGGTTTTTTTCCCATTATCGTAAACTCATATGTTAGGTTAATAATATTTGGTTTCCATTGTCGTAAACTCATACTTGATGATAATGAGATTGTTTCCCATTATCACACACTCTGCAAGAAACTAATGATGATGTTCCCCATTATACATTCATACAAGAGATGAATGAAGTTGTTTCCCATTATACATTCATACAAGGGATTAATGAGGTTCTTCCCTATTATACATTCATAAAAAAAGATGAATGAGATTGTTTCCCATGATATATTCACGCATAGATTATTTATTGTACTCAACATGGACACTGGTCCTCTATTTATGTTCCACTGTATTCCCGAAAGTGCAGATATCTAGAACGCTATTGCTTAGACCGGTTGGCAATTCACTCTATGATGATGATGATGACGATTATGATGACAATGAACAGAAAAGCTAGGCATCCAGTACCTCAGCATTAGAAGAAGAAAAAAAAAACAGAGGGGAGGGGGAGGGGATAGGGATCAAGCTCAGCGAGAAAAGATTTACCCATTTATTAGAAATTGCACAAGACTATATTTTCTACTAAATGCCGAATATTGATCATCATGTGCAGTGCCGATAAGCGTGAGCGTTCATGGACCAGGTCTGTGTTGTGGCCTGACCATGCCACTGTGGGTGACGAGGTACTGGTATCGGGTCTCAGTGGAGAAGTAGGGCGCCTTCTTCCACCTGCTAGCCTTGCCTCTGGGGCATCCTTGGGGAAGGGATTAGCCCTTAAACAAGACTAACGTGAGACTATGGGTGCAGTAGGTGAATTCAGCCTCAGAGTGGGAGACAGATAGTTTTTATTTTTATTTTTGACGTTCTCTCGCTTTGAGCTCAGGCGTTTTACATATACATGCTACCACTGCTAATGCACTGGACTTATTTTTGCATGTGGATTAGCTTTCTCTATTGACAGTGTCACTCGCCACCAGGCGAACCCACTCCGACTTCTGAGGTACTTATAATTTATGTCCCCAAGACAAGAACGAGAAGTCAACATTTTAGCCCAACTGACCGGTGTAAGGGTTGATCCCGCTGCTTCGGCGTCAGAACCCCGGAATGTTTAAAAGCGAGTGCTCTTATCTATACCGCTGATCTCCACAGATTAAGGTTGAGGTGCCAAGTCAGCGTTGGTAGGCTGATGATCTCTCAACAGAGACAATGGCTGCGGTCACCGAACCAGCAGGGTTATTGACAAGGAGGTAAAGCAATGGTAGACAAGCTTCTGTACAGATGCTTAGAAAAATGATTTGTCAATTCGTCAGTTCGTCTGACGATTATTGGACAATTTATGGTTAAGTAAAATGATCTATAGATTAAACAGTACCTGTCTTTTTTGTTGTTTAGTGCTGTAGAGCCGAATCTTCGTTGCTCCTATTGTTGATTATGTGGTTGTTTCGGGATTTGAAATGTAAATATTGAGCACAACCCACTACTGGCAACGCCGATCGCATTCTGGTATGAACCTAAGGTCTATCCACGTCAATATGGAAGCACTATACTCGAGTTTCGCCCTCATTTGAGCTCGTCAGTAGTGCATATCCCTGACCGGATCCGGAAACAGTCCCGGATCACGCGTGTGAAGCGGGTGTGTAACCACGCGGCACACACTGGACACACCAAATTATCACAACAGAATATCACAACGCTACCCATCGTAGGCTATGCTCAAGATTGCCCAATCGCCGCGACCGACGTCCGTCAATCGATGGGACCCGAACGATCAGGACTTCTCACTGGCAAGGAACACCAGGCCTCCTAAATCCAGTGAGCAATAATCAATTGATTATGTGGTTGTTTCGGGATTTGAAATTTAAATATTGAGCCCAACCCACTACTGGCAACGCCGATCGCCTCAGCCTCTGCTCAGTCTCACTGACCTTACTGACCCCTGTCATAGTTGCTGTTAGGGGTTCAAAAAGTACACTTTAACATAGATTTGGTCATTAATATATATATTGTATTACTTGAAACCTAAAAGCCGCATGGCGTAGTGGCTAATTGCTCTTTGTCGACCCGGTAGTCATGGGTTTGTATCCGCTTTGGGGAGAGTGTTTAAAATGGACCCGGGCTCCACGAGTCCCAGCCTAAAGTGAGCACATGCAAATGTTTAGGGAAGTAAAGGCGATCAAGTTGCTTCTGACAACATCACCCACCGAGTGGGCTATAGAAATATGGGCCTAGCACCACATCGCCAGTGGGACTTTGCTGGACTTTCACGTACATAAAACCCAGTGTGTGTAAGTGAGCACACGGACCCTGTTCACACCACGAGGTGTGTTGGGTATATGGTGCTAGTCATATATTTCTAAGATTATCCGTGGCGAAGTGGTCAAGCCGTTTGACTCGGGCTCCGAAGGTTGTGGGTTTGATTCCGGCCGCGTCCTTCGGTTCACGAGTGAAATTTTTCGGAGACTCCTGTGGGTCGTCGCTAGAGCTACGGAGTTCGTGCTTGGTGGGACGCTTTCCGCGCTCCGGAAAGAGACCGAGCCATATGGGATAAACCCGGTGCAATGAAGTCGGCCCTGTCGACTTTTAAGCGACTTTTTAAAAATATATTTCTAGCTTGATAATTACTCGATGGGTGATGTGGTCGGTCGCCTTTACTTCTCAGGAAGCGCCTGGCACTCAGTTGAGAATCGGACGACCGGGGAGATCAGGTCTTTCAGCAAACAACAAAAAGAGAGCACAATAAAATATAAATCACGCATATGACACTACATGGCTACATTACGACATGTTAAAGTTAGTTGCATGTCCTTTGCAGGACACACGATTATGTCCTTATTGTTTTTATTCTGTTTATTATACCTTAATGTAATCATTATAGTGTCAAATTTATGATTTATATGTTGTTGTGTTTTCTTCTTGTTACTGGCTGATGAAAAGTGCCATCGCAACGCCCTCGTTTCCCGTAAGTCTACTTTGTAAAGCTGCCCTACACTTCGTGGTTTATACGAGATTGCTTACATCATCCTGAAGCGGGGACAATGAACAAGCAATTAAAATTTTCGAGGTAGTCCCCAAACATGTGGATTAACACAAGAATAGCTAATTTTGTGTGTGTTGAAACAAAACGAAATAAATTTAGACATCCTAGCAAACCTGGAAGTGGTAAGAAGGATCTGTAGGATGCAATAAAAGATACAGGTGAAATATATTAGCTACACTGGAAGATTTGGCGCGCTTATAAAAAAAAACAGTAAAATAAAGCAACTAGCCCCTTTCACGCCATCAGGCATATTGGTTATGTTGTGTAAGCACAATTTCCAGAAAATACAAAAGATGAAGATGAAGCCTGCTAAATGTTGATATCTGTTTTGTGTTCTGTGATAATCGGTGGTTGACTGTTTCCATGCCTGATTCACTGTGTATTTCTCGACAATCACAGACTGCAGTGGTACATTGAAAGTGAAAACATCCTTGTGCCACAGCAGGCTGACATTAAGCAGTGCTACTCTACGGAAGATCAGACAACCTACCTCTCTCAATAAATTGAGGATTCATTCAAGAGAAGAAGCTGGTGCTCGCGGCATGGATAGATCTGAAGAAAGCCTTTGACAAAGTCTGGAAAGAAGGTCTGATGAAGAAACTGAGAAACTGTAAAGTCAATGGAAGAATGTACAAATGGGTAAAGGCATACTTGCACAACAGAAGAGTCCGAGTACAGATAGACGGACTCAAGAGCAAGAAAGTACTACTGCGTCACGGTGTTCCCCAGGGTGGAGTCTTGTCCCCCACACTTTTTCTATTCTTCATCAATGATCTTGCTGCTAATCTACCGCATGGAATTAAAGCGGCAATGTACGCTGATGACCTGGTTCTATGGAGCACAAATGAACATGCATCAGTGACCACCAGATCGCTACAGAGAGCTGTAGATGCATTTGTTGCATGGGCAAATAGATGGTGTGTCGGCATAAACTGCATAAACACTGACAAGTACAGCACCACTCTTTTTACACTCTCTCCAAAACAAAAGGCAGGGATCATCCATGGAATACCCTAAGAGAAGATAAAGAACCAACATACCTTGGAGTAACATTTGATGACAGGCTGACATGGAGAAAGCACATCAACCAAGCAGTAGCAAAAGCCAGAAGGAAAATAGCCATCCTGAGAAAACTAAATGGAACCACATGGGGAGCCAGTGGGAAAATACTTAGCAAAGTTTATCAACAGAGCATACGACCACACCTGGAATACGGATCAAATGCGTGGGGTTCAGCATCAAAATCCACACTACAAGAGCTGGACAAGGTGCAAAATCAAGCACTTAGAGTCACCAGAGTAGGGATGAGATAAACCCTATAGTGGAGATGGAGAAGTTGGGGAGAACACAATCACTGAGTGAGCGCAGAGATACGAAAACGCTAATACAAGCAGAAAAGTTCCTCAGCGTACCAGGACACCATATGAAAAACAGATTTGAAAACCTAGCTATGGGGCGGTTGAAAAGAAGTAGTTTTATCCTCCAGGCCAAACGACTCTGCAGAGAAACCTTCGATCTGCCCACGGTTTGGATCCCCCTGAAAACTATTCCAGTGCGAACTCCACGGAAAGATGAGCATAGACTATCATTACAAATCCAGACAAAAGTGAGAGGAGTATTTGACAAGGAAGAACAGAACAGTGTACAGCGCAGAACAGCCACTCTCAGCTTCCTTGATGAAGGATATCCACAGGACCTCTGAATCCGAGTCTACACAGATGGGTCAGCACAAAATGCTGTTCGAAATGGAGGAGCGTGAGTGTACATAGAATACCCAAATAATACCAAGGATACGGCCAGAGTACCAACATGAAAGTACTGCAATAACTATGATGCTGACATTGAGGCAATCAAGATAGCAGCAGAGAAATTACTAAATATCAGCCATGGTACACAACCTGTGGTGCTATTTGACAGATGCAAAATCAGTACTCGAGGCGCTCTTGCCTGGGAAATTGCCAGTACTAAGGACACTACTTTCTGAACTTAGCAGTCAGCATAAGGTCACCATACAGTGGATACTATCCCACAGTGGAGTACCCGGAAACGACAGAGCTGATCGATTGGCTAATGGAGTAAAAGAAGAACAGCCTGATGTGCCCGTTACATACCACCAAAAGAAAAGAATGATCAAATCAGCCAGAAAGCCACCAAAACCTGCTCAAGATGACTACCACGTTATGGACAAACCAGAACAAGTCATTATTCTGCGCCTCAGAACAGGACACAATAGATTACGCAACCACATGTATACAAAATTCAAGATTGGTGAATCAGCCATGTGCACATGTGGATTTGCGTTGCAGACAGCAGAGCACATACTCCAAGACTGCCCAAAATACAACATTTCTAGGCAAACCCTCTGGCCTAGAGAGACGACAGTGGAAGATAAACACTATGGACCACTGAGTGAACTAAAAAAGTAAAGTTAAATTCATACAAGTGACAACATTGCAGTTATAGACATATTTCAAGCGAACGAAAGAAGAAGAGGAAGAATTGGGCAACCAGTGACAGCTTTCTTGAGTTCTGCTGTCAGATTCAACTGCAGTTGATGTCATTCTGTTACGATGTTGTTTAGCAGGCAGTGGGTGTAACAGTTTGGACGTTACACTGTCGATAGCTGGAGCACGATCGGGTAAGGGTTCGATGCCAGCTCTCGTCATTCGCCACGTGACAGCAAGCCTAGTCGCCTATCCTTCCAAGCACTCAAGTTTACAAATTTGAAATATAAGGATTCTAACACTTCACACACCCATAGTAGGCTCCTGCTAGATGGCTTTTTAAAACAATGCCATTTGCCAACACACACACAATCAAATGCACGATTAAATAAATAGGCCTTAAAAGCATGTCGCAACATTTAGGTCTAAAAATTCATAGAGGTAAAACAAAGATATTTAGCTAGTTAGTTAGTTAGTTAGTTAGTTAGTTAGTTAGTTGGTTAGTCACGGTTCCAACTTCATGGCAACGGGTCGCCCCAATATGCCCCGTTCCAGTGCCAGTGAATATCACACAAAATGCTCCTCACTGTCTAATGTGGATAGTGGAACAGACAGGAATCTCGGCAAAGACAAAGATAATGTAACCGAGCAAATAACAACACGACCTTCCTCGATGAAACCTCACACTCCAAGACGCGGAATCATACACCTATTTGGGAAGCGATGTGGGCAAAAATAAGGGAACAGATAGAGATACTGAAAATAAGAATACGCAAGGAAAGAGGAATTTTCATAGCACTATGGCATTTCTGGAAGTCAAACTTACAGTTTTAATTCCAATGTTAAATCGGCAATACTGTACGGGTCAGAAGTATGGACAACAACTAAAAGGATTACAAATAATTTACAAACATCCACTTACTGGTGCCTGCGCAGAATATTGAGAATAAAACGGTATGATAGAATCCCATTGTAGAGCTCATGGGGAGAACTACACAAATACCAGTGAACCAATGGATGTTAAATTGTGATATTTCTTTCTTCTTTGAGGCAATCATAATCTCATTTTCTTAGAGTTGTGTTCTATCCCTTGTTGCGTACTGTGTACAGTAACCGCATCTGCTAAATGTTGCAGATCTTGTTCATTATCTGCAGTCAGTACTGTAACATCTGCCTATGCTATATTATTAATGTTATGTTATCTCAAAATTATCCATAATATTCCACTATACAGCAACCAATCGCACACCTCTCTTGGCAGCAATATGAGAAGGGAAAAACTATAACATGTGACAACTGGAAAGATTTTAAGGACAGAGAAACGTAAGACGACAACGAGAGAATATTCTTGTCAATCTTGTATATGGCACAAAGAGATGTCAGCACACGAATCGTAGACGCTCGGAAGATGTGTAGAGGTAGGATAGCCCAAACCAGACGGCAAGGCACTTGATAATGATGACCCTATTTGTAAACGCTATACAATCGCATTTTGCTGCAACCACTATCATCCCAACGACAGCTTCCTATAAGGCTGTTGCAAAATGTTGATTCTGTGTTTTTATTTTTGTTTTTTTAAATCTCAACACTAAATTACTTAAATTATCTCACTCAATTAGTTTTCCTCCTCTCAATTCATGTTTCCCGCCACCTCCCCCCCCCCCCCCCCCCACACTTTCCACCACTATTCTAAAAATCCACACCATTAAACATACGTATAGAAAAAAGCAAAACGAATAATGGAAACTTATAGTATGTTTATTCATTCATATATTACAGTTTTCATAGCATACATAATAAACTGAAAATCACACATAACACAGGAAAATCAATATAAATCATGATGTAATATTAATATTATTATATAACATAAATCATGATGTAATATTAATATTATTATATAACATAAATCATGATGTAATATTAATATTATTATATAACATAAATCATGATGTAATATTAATATTATTATATAACATAAATCATGATGTAATATTAATATTATTATATAATATAAATTTCGATTTAAAATCACACTAGTTTCAATATTACAGCTATTTGTGATTTCAATGTCCCAGTTACATTTGGGAAATGATTATATATCAAACAAAATAATGCCTTCAAGCTCCTTCTGAAGTTGTTATTAGTTAATATAATCATAATCTTTGACAATATGTATAAACAAGCGCACCATATAATCGAACTGTTATCATAAACATGTAAAAAGACCGTCCAGATTTCTGTTGCATTTTAGCATACAGTTTTCCATATATATAACAGGTCCTGCTTACATAACACAGGTCTTCCATACACATCACAGGTCTTCCATACATACCACAGGTCTTCCATACATATCACAGGTCTTCCATACATACCACAGGTCTTCCATACATATCACAGGTCTTCCATACATATCACAGGTCTTCCATACATATCACAGGTCTTCCATACATACCATAAGTCTTCCATAGATACCACAGGTCTTTCATACATACCATAAGTCTTCCATAGATACCACAGGTCTTTCATACATACCACAGGTCTTCCATACATACCACAGGTCTTCCAAACATACCATTGTTCTTTCATACATACCACAGGTCTTCCTTACATACCAGATGTCTTCCATACATACCACAGGTCTTGCTTACATACCACAGTTCTTCCATACCTACCACAGGTCTTCCATACATACCACAGGTCTTCCATACATACCACAGGTCTTCCATACATATCACAGGTCTTCCATACATATCACAGGTCTTCTATACATACCATAAGTCTTCCATACATATCACAGGTCTTCCATACATACCATAAGTCTTCCATAGATACCACAGGTCTTTCATACATACCATAAGTCTTCCATAGATACCACAGGTCTTTCATACATACCATAAGTCTTCCATAGATACCACAGGTCTTCCATACATACCATAAGTCTTCCATAGATACCACAGGTCTTTCATACATACCACAGGTCTTCCATACATACCATAAGTCTTCCATAGATACCACAGGTCTTTCATACATACCATAAGTCTTCCATAGATACCACAGGTCTTCCATACATACCATAAGTCTTCCATAGATACCACAGGTCTTTCATACATACCACAGGTCTTCCATACATATCACAGGTCTTCCATAGATACCACAGGTCTTCCATACATACCATAAGTCTTCCATAGATACCACAGGTCTTCCATACATACCATAAGTCTTCCATAGATACCACAGGTCTTCCATACATACCATAAGTCTTCCATAGATACCACAGGTCTTTCATACATACCATAAGTCTTCCATAGATACCACAGGTCTTCCATAATACCATAAGTCTTCCATAGATACCACAGGTCTTCCATACATACCACAGGTCTTCCATACATACCATAAGTCTTCCATAGATACCACAGGTCTTTCATACATACCATAAGTCTTCCATAGATACCACAGGTCTTCCATACATACCATAAGTCTTCCATAGATACCACAGGTCTTCCATACATACCATAAGTCTTCCATAGATACCACAGGTCTTCCATACATACCATAAGTCTTCCATAGATACCACAGGTCTTTCATACATACCACAGGTCTTCCATACATACCATAAGTCTTCCATAGATACCACAGGTCTTCCATACATACCATAAGTCTTTCATATATACCAAAGGTCTTCCTTACATACCAGATGTCTTCCATACATACCACAGGCCTTGCATTAATACCACAGGTCTTCCATACAAACCACAGATCGTTCATTCATACCACAGATCGTCCATACATAGCACAGGTCTTGCTTACATACCACAGATCTTCCATACATACCAAAGGTCTTGCATACATACCACATGTCTTGCATACATACTGCAGATTTTCATTACATACCACAGACACAACAAATCAATGATAGAAAGAAGCGATACTATTGAAGACACGAACTAAATTCGGGCTCTTTGTATACTTTGAATCATCTATGCAGCTCGACAAATGTCATGACTTTAAGGACGATTATAGCAATAAAAAGTTATTTGCATATCCTTTACAGGACGTTTGCAACCAACACCAGCATATTTTACTGTTGTTGATGTTTTAGCAATTTTATGTTCAGTAGTTTGCCATTGCTTTCTGAGCGGCCGGCTCACATACCCCATAAGTTACCGATGCGATTCGAACCAATGCTGACTCTCACCGTCATCACGTTACCCACGAGAGTATACGAGATTACGGAGAAAAGTCATAACCTCTAAGCCACGAAGCCGGCAGTGTCGGTTCTACATTAGCTTATTTATTGCAACCTTTGACTGGTAAATAGCCCTGAGTGTATGTATATAAATACTACTTGATGTAGTTCACAAGTCTAAAAAAACGCATATCCGAAGCTAATTTGTGTGGAACATCCAAGGTAACGTCATCAGCACGGTCGGACGCGGATTCAATGCCTAAGCTCGTCACTTGCCAAAGTGAGAGAAAGATTGACCACCTTATTTCTCCTTACTCTCAGGCCTACACAGTGTGATGGCGCTATCACATCACAACTCGTAGCAGGAAATTGCACCAATAAGGGGGTTGAGTGGTCTCGAGGTATGGTGTCCGCCTCGAGTGCTGGAGGACCCGGGTTCAAGCCCCAGTGAGAGCCGGGATTTTTTCACGTGGACTTCTAGTAACAAAATGTCCCCTGGTCTCTGTGTAGTGAGATCGGACGCCCATGTGTATTGTTGCGCACGTAAAAAATCCCTTGGCAGTTGGAAATTGAAAAAAAAAAGTAGCCTAACGGCGACGCCCGGGCAAAATTTCGACTTTAAAATCTACCCAAAATATTTTCAGGATCCTCGCCCGTGCTACGGAGTTCGTGCACTGAGCAGAGATTATCCGGACTCAGGTTTGAGTTAGGAGTAGAGCGGTGCACTTATGGGTTACACCCGTGTGCCGTGATGTTGATCCGTCGACTAAATTAAACTAAACTAGGAAACTGCATTGCGGCAATTTAGTTTTCCTTTTATTTTATTCATGGTACAGTCTTGATGGTCGGCTCCATTGCTACGGCTTTACGGACGCAGTTCGTAATTCCGCTTACCCGTGTTCGAAACACAACTGCAGACGATTTTGCAACAAATCGTCTTGCGTTTTTTTCCCGAAATGGTATGGGTGTTTGTCGTTCAGAAAGCAATGGAAAACTACGGAACTTAAACTTGCCAAGAGATCACAATATAAAAAATGCTGGTGTTGACTGCGACGTCCTGTAAAGGATATGCAACTAACTTTAGCAGTCTTGATATAGACTTCTAGTGTGTCACTGTCATGCAGCTACGGTTTGATGCTTACACTTTCTCTGTCATCTCCTTCTCCTACATATATATCATAATCTCTGACAGGTAAGCATCCCCATCTGCTTAGCTGCAGAGGTATCCACTTACCCAGGTGGATACTCGGTCCCCAAAGCCGCGTTTGCCACACAGTTGTGTGCTTTATATCCTCTACCAGCGTTGCTGTTCAGTTAGGAGTTTCCCTTCCTCGAATTACTGAGACCATGATAGCATTTGGCAACATTCTCTATTATTGAATGCTGGACAGAGAGTACTGAAATGTCTCATAGGACCCATGTTGCTGTATGGTAGTGAATCATGGAACACAGGTGAGCAAATTAAGAAGAGCTTGGAAGCAACGGAGAATGTAGTTCCTGAGACGAGTGTTGTGAATACCTGGGACTACCGAAGCTGCCAACGACTATCTGGAAGAGGTTAATAATAGCAGACCAACTACAGGTGTTTATAATGTCTCACTACATTTTGTATGCAGAACAAATGTGAAAAATGAAGTACATGATGTCATAAAAAATATACGCCACAATCCATCGTGAAGCAATATGCATTGCATGGTCATCGTATGCTGGAGTAGTTCTTTGCACTCCAAACAGAATGGTGTTATCAACGGTAGAAAGCATTTTTCAAATTTGGTCTACATACAATGTGTAGTAAGACTTTACAAACACCCTGTAAGAGAAAGAGACATAGAGCGTTCTTGGTCATATAGTGAAACAGGAGGAAATAGAAAACATCGCTACGACTGGGAAGATCATTGGGAGAAAATGAGGTAGACCGTGAGATCCACTTCTCATGCAGGCACTATCACAAGCAACAGAGCAAGATACGATGGCGCAGCATGTGATCTCAGCATTCCGATGAGCTCTGTCGTTTGTTGCTAAATACATTCACAGAGGTTAACGTGGCCGAGTGGACAAGATCACTAGCTCTTAAACTTCCGATGCGTTGACGGAGGGATAGTGGGATCGTATATGGCAAACTATTGACCATAAAATTGCCTAGTAAACGAATCTGGTGGTGTTCTCAACGTCCTGCGAAGGACATGCTATATTTTATTTATGTATAAAATTACATTATGCTTTAGCCATGCGACCTGTCCATTATAGGGCACAGTAATGCGTTCGGGGCAAACGTTAAACCAAGTGTCCTACTTTCGCCCCCGAATGATATTACAACATGCCAGCACCCGTGTACAGGCAGGTTATGTTATTTATGTATCCTTTACAGGAAATGCAATCAACCCCAGCATTTATTGGCTGTTTATGATATACTAGGCAAGTTAGTTTAGTAGTTTGCCATTGATTTCTGAACTGTCGACGCCTCATACCAAGGAAAACAACGCAAAGCGGCGTGCTTCCTAACAGTCCGCAGCTGATTTCCAACCTTCAGCTCAGTATGTCGGGGAATTATGAAACTACGCCTTTCACTATCCTCTAAGCCACAACGACTGTTATACGGCAAGGTACAAGAGAAACATATTAACATGTATCGACCGACACTTATAAAAGTAATGAAAAGAAGTCGCGTTAAGAGGAAGCAACAATAGACAATATAAAACGTGAAAGTAAACCGGGATTCAAATAATCGTCTTGAAATGACAAAAGCTCCTCACTGAAAGAACCAGAGAACAACAGCGCACCAACTTTACTCCTGCACACAGGAGGTTCGTCGATTAAAATGGCAGGTTCGAACAACAGTCAGTTTGTATACTGTTCAGTTCGCCTTCTGGCCTGTACTACCATTTTCTATTACCATGAGTATCGATCTATACCTGTTAATCCCTTATTTATTTAATTGATCATAAGTGTTCCACAGTGACTGGTTATGTGGCACTCAGGACACACTCATTAGCACTTCATTTCCCTCAGCCGCACGCTGATTGGATACACACCCGACACGCCCATCTCACCACAAACTGAGTTGTATACATGCTAACTACCGCAGCTTTACTCTGATTGGATATGCATCTTACACGCCAGCCTCAGCACTTACTGATTTGTATAGATGCTAACTACCACAGCCGTACGCTTATTGGATACAAATCTGACAAGCCCACCTCAGCACATACTGATTTGTATAGATGCTAACAAACGCAGGCGCACGTTGATTGGATACACATCTGACACGCCCACCTCAGCACATACTGAGTTGTAGAGATGCTCACTGCCGCTGCTGTACGCTTATTGGATATACATCTCACACGCCCACCTCAGCACATATAGATTTGTATAGATGCTATCTACCACAGCTGCACGCTGATTGGATACACATATGACACGCCTACCCCAGCATATACTGATTTGTATAGATGCTAACTACCGCATCCGCACGCTGATTGGATACATATCTGACACGCCCACGTCAACACATACTGAAGTGTATAGATACTAACTACCGTAGCCGTACGCTGATTGGATACACATCTGATACGCCCACCTCAGCACATACTGATTTGTATAGATGCTAACTACCGCAGCCGTATGCTGATTGGATACACACCTGGCACGCCCACCTCAGCACATACTGATTAGTGTAGATGTTAATTACCGCAGCCATTCGCTGATTGGATACATATCTGACACGCCCGACCACACAATCGACACGTAGCACTAATTCCAGTGTTATTTGAAGTTCCTTAAGACTGCGCGTTGTTGTCTACTGTCTTAGATCTGCTAGTCCTGCACTAGTTTTGCTCTCCAGTATTAAGACACCTAACGTCTCATCTGCGAAGAGAGTCGTGTACTTCTCTTTATGTAGTTTTTCCTGTCAAAATATTTTCTACTGCAGTTTTCAAGACCTTTACCTCTGTTCCGAAATAACTTGAGAATTTCCTAGGTGTCACTGCCGGTGTTTTCTTTGCTCTAGTTTTAAAGATTTACGAGGATTCTCCCACCTCTATTTTCTATTGAATTGTGTGCTAACACATCTGTATATGCACGGGTCCAGGAGCTACTTCGTTAATGCTCTTTTTTTTCTTTTTCTAGTTAGGAATGTTTGTCTTCTTTCTGTTTCATTCATAGTGATCTGTGTCTCAAGAACTGGAATGTTTCTGTCATCTAAGGCACGTGCACTGTCTCCAAGCTGAGAACGTGAATGCATTATAAATAGGTTTGGGTGTTCACATGGTAAATATCGAAATTTTTCTGATCTTTCTTTTAGCAAATTCTAAATAGTTGTTTCGCGTTTGTCTTCCCTGGGAAGACAATTCAGTCTCAGGTACACGGGATGGTCTGTCAACCTTACAAAAGTATTTGCTTGTTCTGGGCCCTGGGTTTCTTCCATCCTGCATTAATTGTAGACATGTGATCTTTCAAGTTCGTTCTTATTGTGTTGTATTCATACACATAGCTTTGATCTGTATTCCATGATTTTAGTTGATTTGTGTTGTTAACGTTTCGCTTAGCTGCCGTTGCTTAAGCGGTAATAAGTATTCATGGATTGGCTTTATTCGGCCAGTGTACAGCTTCATGAGAATGTTCTCATCTGCTCCTCATGCGGTCCAGCAAGCTTTTTACACGATTGCCATTCATTACCTTGCTCGTTTCGATTTTTCTCTACCCGTCTTCCATGCCAGGCAATTAACAAAGGTGACACCTTGGTAGATTGGATTTTGACCTGGAGGCAGAATTATTTTCATCTGACTCTAGCTTGGAATGCTCATTTAAACATGCACGTAACAATGTTGGTGACAGACCTTGTGGTGCATCTTGTTCTAATGCCAGCTTCCTGCTGGTTTATCTTTGTACTTTTTGTCTTGGCAGTTCAGTTCTCAAAGCAGTGTCTCATCCTTCTATATAGTTTTTCACACTTTTGCACATTTTGCAATTATACTTTCACTCTGTCCTTCCACTCTTTATCAAATGCTTTTCCTAAATCTGCTCGTGCTTCTGGTATGTGCCGTTTTCTCTTGGAAGACATCCTTCATTTCTTTAATTATCTACATTACTTGATGTTCAGTGAGTGGATCAATACTTTGTGAATCTTGCTTCTTGTAGTCTTAAGATGTGTTTTTCTTCCAGGTGCCACATTAGCCTGCTGTCGATAACGCGTTCCATTAATTTGTTGCACAAATATGTAGACTTATAAGCCGACAGCCATTTGGTTCTGTCGGGCCGTGCCCTTTCTTTCTGGTATTAGTATAGCTTCCTTCCACGTCTGATGGATTAGTCCTGCCTTTCAGCTGTATTAAGGAAATAAAATTGATTCTTTTTTGACTTATTTCCGAGTTCTGTTAGCATGCCATTTGTAATTACACAATTTCCTATTTATTTTATTCTTTTTTGGGTACTCATTACCTGTTCCATCTCTTCAATTTTTATATTTGCCTTCACATGTTCTGCAACTATCTTTATTTTATTATGATATTTCTGATTATCTTTGATTGCTTTTTAACATTCTGTTAGAGACTGATATAATTTTCACTAGCATAGTATTACATCAATGCATTTGCAGCCTTGTCCATCCGTAAGAATGATGTTTCTTTGTTCAATTGTTTGTTACTAGGTCTCTCATTATTTATGTCATTTAATAATTTCTATAGCTTTTTGTCATCTATGTCTATGTTCAGATTTTCTGTTTCTTTCTATTTATTTACAATACATTTCTATTCTGCTGAGATGTCTTTGAGAGAGATGTTCTCTTCAATTGTATGTTGTCTCTCTATAAATTTCCCTGTCATCTTCGACTTTGTGCTCCAAAGATTGTAGTTCTTCAATCCAGTACCGTTTGTAATTTCCCTTGCCCCTCTTGGAATAGACTCAGTGGGTGCTTGCAGCAGTTCTTTGTTTATAATTTCTACCATTTTATCATGTTGCCTTACAGTACTAGCGCGACACACGAAAAGTAAACACGCCGTAACGTGAACTGGGCTTGTGGTGTTAGCCCCATATTTTAATTAGTAGATGAGCACTCAGTGGGTGATGTGCCGAGCATCACGCCGACCGCATTTACTTCCCAAAATGTTTCCTTGTATCTCGTTTAGGCTGAACCGACCTGAGAGGCGATGTCAATTTTAAAATTTGCGGCTTTGAACCCCTGACCACCGGCACGAGGGCGTCTAGTCACTACGTTATAGCAGCTCCCTTACTAGCACGGCAAATTTATTCCAAATACAACTAGCGATAACACCTACCAAAATCGTCAAAGGGGTTTTAATCAGTGTTAAGTAAAGTCTATGTTTTCACAGCCTTATAGTGCTACAGACCAACTATACGACTATAGATAAAACACCACTGGGAGGTAACCATGGCCGAATGGATAAGCGCGTTCGTTCTTAAGCATCCAGTGTGCTGATGCTGAGATAGCGGGTTCAACCTCTATATCGGCCAGTTAGACTAAAATGTTGACTTTTCGTCCTTCACTCTCGTAAATTACAATTACATCTGAAGTTGGAGTGAGTTTGCCTGATGGCGAGGGACACTGGTAACAGAGAAAGCTAGCCCACACACAAAAATCAGTTCAGTGCATTAGAAGTAGAATGGACTACGATTGAGTTCAAATGGTGCGAACGCACAAAAAAAAAAAAAAAGCACCACAAAAGATCTATGTCGTCGTTTCATCTATCATTTTCAAGATTACCAGCCAAGGACCAAGTAGTCATCGCTGAAACACACATACATATATAAACAAAGAACACATTCTTGATCGCTCTCTCTCTCTCTCTCTCTCTCTCTCTCTCTCTCTCTCTCTCTCTCTCTCTCTCTCTCTCTCTCTCTCTCTCTCTCTCTCTCTCTCTCTCTCTCTCTCTCTCTGTCTCACACACACACACACACACACACACACACACACACACACAAGAACATACATTAATCATTCATAAAAGAGAACATAAGTAATAAAGTATATATTTATATTGTATGGCAATATTTAAGTTGGGTAGCAACCATGATAAAAATAATTGGAATTTCTTGTCAATTTGCCGCACAAATTACATGGTACATACAGTATTATAGCAAAATATTATAACACATATCAATATAACACTCCATACTGGTTATTTAAAGACATTGTAAACACTGTTGATGTTCGTGTACACTTTAGCTGTTCGTGTACATTTTTTTCTATCGGCGGTCATGTCTGCTGTCTGTACACTCTCCTAGCTGTATTGTATACACCCCGCTGTTTATGTATACAATTTGGTTTGTAAACTGTCACTGTGTAAACCTAAAACTGTCTGTGTACATGTCTTACTGTTTGTATAAATATTTTGTTTTGTAAACTATCACTGTTTGTGTAAATTAAAAACCGTGTGTAGACGTCTAGTGGTTTGTGTACACTATATTTGTGCACACTTCTTTCTGTGTACATGTGTGCTGTTTGTGTAGACCTTTGCTGTTTGTGTACAAGTTTGCTACCATTTACTAGTGTTAAGAACAGCTATGGCTGTTTCGTCCTAAATCTGCTTTCACAGCCTGCACTTCGATAAAACACATCCGATTCATTCTAACCTACCTAATGTTTTGTGCATACTTGTTTTTGCTGGTGCAAATAACATTAGTCAACACAATCTTCTTATGCCGATGTAAAATGGAAGAAATTGCGCATGTTCTACAGCAGAAGTCGGCAACCTGAAACCCACGTGCCACACATGGCTCGTGGAATGACTTCCAATGGCACGCTGAGTGAACTGAAATACCGTATATGATCTCATTAGACACATTTAAATTTTAATTTTAAAAAAAGCACACAATTATCTTCAAACTTATTTCGTGTGTTACTCCCTTTAAAAACGAACATTGTTAGACATTGAAAGTAAGAGTGTGCAATCTGATGGAAACTGAATGAGTGTGGAGCAACTGACTGACATTAACGAAGTTCTATTTCCGCCCAGTTCTATCCTTCTCTCCAGACAACTCCACCACTAACTGTATAGTTTTCTCGGTTGTTGCGTATTCATGCCAGCACTGTTTATGATCGCAGCACAAAAATTGCCGTATTTATTAATTAATGCGTTTCAAGACTTTGTGACAAACAAATATGAACTAGACCATGGTGGACTTAGGCTTGCACGGCGAGTGACTTTGCAGCTTTATTTCGGTACCACATTTAGAGTCCCTTATTTGTACTTGTCTGTGTCTGCGTTAATATTTATTAATTTTACTATTTCTTTACTTCTGGTTATGCTGTTTCTGAAGAAGATCAATAAGATCGAAACGTCGGATTCATTGTATTGTGGTTTAAATTATTTTTACGTATTTGCTTAAAGTTATTATTATTATTATTATTATTATTATTATTATTATTATTATTATTATTATTATTATTATTATTACCTTTTATTCATCTTCCCATTGTGATTTCTATTCATCGGCTCTGAGATTGTTGTAAAGTATGTACACCGTGTCTGTGATTGTAATCTCTCCCCCCTCCCCCCTCCCCCTCTCTCTCTCACACGCACGCACGCACGCACACACACACACACACACACACACACACACACCACGCAAACCTAACTGGTCTCATGTTATACTGTAATATCTCGTTGCAGGCGTTATTTCTTTTATGGGTTACAAGTAAAAACGGTTGCCGATCCCTGTCCTATAGCAACATTATTGTAGCTTGTTTTGTCTTAAACAATTTGTAATAAAATCCTCTCCTTTCTGTTACCCTGGTCATAACTATACTATTAATAATTCTATAAATATTCACTATAACCAACACAACACATAAAATAAGTAATACACTGCTCAAAATATGATGGCACACGTAATATATCTAGCGATATTCATAAGCTATCTTTACAGCAGAACATAAAAACATTTACCATCATAATTAACACAACTGCTTTGTGTCAATGGCGATTCATTACAACTATCAAATGTTAAGAATTTGATTATCTTATGTGACAAAAGCATTTATTGCTAGACCGTTTGCTAGACTCTCGAATGTTTGTGTACAGTAAACGTTAACAAATATGTTGACTGCTAGAGGAATATGGCCGTTCAAGTGTTGACGATTTTCACACTTTCATTAACAGTGCAATGGCTAACTACCGAACGTAAACTTGTCAAGAAATCACAAACATCATAAATAACGGAACTGACTGCGACGTCCTGTAAAGGATATGAACTAACTTTTAACTTTCACAATAACTTGAAATTCTAATTCGAGGCATCGTTAACGCAGAAATCTATCTTTAAGGCCTATCGCACCATTGCTGGTATCTGCTGCAAGAACTGACCAGAGCTGATATTACAGACTGGCATGCAGTGTACAGACTACGATATACCTTTCTGGTTGATCTGAGATTAGCAACCCATGTTAGATGATGTGTCAGCCTGGTATCCCAACCCTCTAGGTCAGCCAGTCCCTCAGGGAGCGTCATGTAAGACAGGAACCGTATTTTTTTATTGGCTGATCCATTACCCAATTACAAAATGCTTCATGTATCAAAACGTCCATGGTGGGGATCTTACTTGTTCTGTAATACACCCAACCCCAGGCAGGTATTACTTTAACTGTTTCAAGTCCCGGACAGTTGTTACTTGAACCCTTTCAGTCACAGACAACTATTTCATTAACCCTTCCAGTCCCAGAGGACAGTGATTACTTTAACTTTTTAAGTGTTAGACAGTTATTACATTAACTCATCTAGTCCTAGAGGACACGTATTACTTTAACTCCTTTAGAATCAGACAGTTATTACTTTAACTCCTGTAGTCCCAGACGACACTTATAACGTTAACCCCTTTAGTGTCCGTTATTACTTTAACCCCGTCTGTCCGAGTCAGTTATTAATTTAACACCTTTGATCCGAGGCAGTTATTACTTTAACTCCTCCTGCCCGAGGCAGTTATTACTTTAACTCCTTCTGTCCCAGACATTTATCACTTTATCTCCTTCTGTCCGAGGCAATTATCACTTTAACTCCTATTGTCCGAGGCATTTATTACTTTAACTCCTTCAGCCCCAGACAAGTGCTACTACTACTACTACCCAGTTTGAAAGTCTTATATTATGGCCTTATGAAGTGAATGCTGCTAACGCTTCGTCTATTATATTATACACATATAGATCACTTGACACCAACGTAATTTAGCACTCAGTTGCAACTCACAAAGTACCCTCAGCACTTTACATAAGATTCCAAACCATCTTGTAACAGATGGAACATTCTCTAGCATCTGAGCTCTGTTTTCTCTCTCCAAGCGCAGAAACTAGCGGATGCAAAACCAGTGTTGGAACTTTACATCTGCTCAGAGCTATACAAGGATCTTGTTGTCACCTTTGTCTATGTTCAGGGTTTCTGTTTCTTTCTTTCCAGCAATCTCTTATTGTTTCATGTAATGTTCTTTTGCATTTAGCTGAGATGGTTTTGAACGAGTTGTTAACATCTGTGATATGTTCTCTCATTGCTGTTCTCCTAACATCTTCCACTTTGTCCTCCAGAAACTGTAGTTCTTAAGTCCAGTATTGCTTGGTAACGATTCACCACATCACATATAGTTAAAGGATAGTTGTATATCCTTTACAAGGACGTCGTATTCAACCCTCAGCATTTTTGGGCTGCCTGTGATTTCTTGGCAAGTTTACACTCAGCAGTAAGCCAATCAAACTACTGAGCATAATCTTGCCAAGAAATCAACAATCAGATGAAAGATGCTGATGTTGACAGCGATGTCCTGTAAAATGATATGCGAACAAAAACAAAAAGGTTGTGAACCATCGGCACTTCACACCATTGTACGGAAACCAACGCAAGCCGACTTTTCTTCCAAATCAGCCAGGAGCTGTGTTTCGAACGTGGTATGCGGGTTTGCTAATTGCGTTCATAATCCCTTTACCACCGAGCTTCAAATATAGACTGACAATCATTAGCCATAGGCTGGTTATGATTTCTGCACAAGATTTTGGTATTTCATCTCAACATCCTCCAACTCATTACCCGGGGGACTATGGACGGCTAAAGGAAACGACTGACACTAATGGACTCTCTACTGGAATTTCTAAAACCAAGAGATGAAACTGTACTTGTCATCCTAAAGAAACAAAGAGTATACGTAACTCAAACTGAGAATCTCGACCTTGAGAAAAAGATAGATTGAATGATCGGAAAACAAGATTGCTACATATATTTTATGTGAATATGTGGTTTCATAGTAGAATTTCAATCTTATAATTATTTCTTCTAAGTTTCAATTTTCACTTTTAAAATGCACTAACGTATGCAATTCTATCAATGTAGTTACAGGGCAAGATGATGAGGGCGAATAAAAACTTATTGGCAATGCCGTAAATTGAGATATATTTGAAATGTTGTGGTTTAAAAGCGACAGGATCGACTTCATTGCACCGGGTTTGTTCCCATATGGCTCGGTCTCTTTTCGCCGGACGGCCCGCTGAAAGCGTCGCACAGAGCATGAACTCCGTAGCCACAGCAAAGCTCCCCAGGTGTCTCCGAGAAATCGTACTCTTGAAGCTAATGACGGAGTTGGAATCGAACCTCCAATCTTCAGAGAGCGAGGCGGAAGGCTTAGCCACTTCGACACAGGGACCCCAGTGAACTCTTCGTGTACCAAGAAATCCACGACCGGTGTGTTGGCTGCTCCATGCATGGTATATGTGTAGCAAGAAATCCACCACCGGTGTTTTGGTCGCTCCATGTACGGTATATTTGCACTGATAACGTGTGTCCCACACAGTTGTTACACACTTTTCATGAGATGTTACTGTGATTCTTCTGTAAGACATTGTATAATCCATTAACCTCTTTGGACAACAATCACCTTCAAATTAATATCATATTTGTGGATAATCACAGGATTATTAATCTGAGCCAGGCGATGGACCCTAATATAATTTCTTTTTGAGTTTGAATGGGGTTGGGCAATGATATAATGGAAAACTGTAATATACTTTTCAATAATAATTTCTTCAGGTTGAGACATCTAAAGCAGTGGTTCTCAACCTTTTTTGGCTCATGCACCCCTTCATCATATGTTCACAATGTCATTCCACCCCTTTCACATTTCCTCCCTATAAATGTCTCTTCCCCCCCCCCCCCACAGCACCCCTATATAGTATACGTAAAAAATGGAAGCTAAATTTAATAACACATACTAGAACAAGCCTAGGCGCCTACATAAAACGTGATTTGCGGGTCTACTTACGTTATAAAACGAATTTCATAAGGGTGAGATGTACAGAACCGTAAAGTATGGAGGGAAAAAACAATATAAAGTAATCGGTTCTTGTATTATCGCAATCTTGAAATAATCTTAATTTCCCTCCTCCTCCTCATTTCTGGAATCCCTAAAATTCCCGCATAGGGGGAATTCCCCTCCGGTTGAGAACCACTGATCTAGAGCTTTGAAAATTAAACTTCTTTGAAAAGAAACAGTTAGGCAACTCTTACTTGGAGAGGCAATGCGAACTCTGCATCACAACCCTCACGCAGATGGTAAACTGGTACAAGCAAGGAGAAAGGTCTCTATGCCAACTTCACTTTGAGAGATTACATTCATATTTGCTTCCTCGTCTTCATCGTCCGTTCCTCTGTTGAGTTGAGTTGAGCTAAGAATGACATCACTGCACTCAGGACATTCCCATACACGCTCGGTCCTCTTGTTCAACAGCCAGCAAAGAGTCATAATACTAATCGTTCCCACCGCTATCTGACTGAAAGTTCTCACGGTCTTCCCTCTCAGTTTTGTGATTCTTCCGGAACCCCTTCCGATCCTCCTCAATATCATTCTCCCTACATACGGGTTCACAATCTGTTCCCCCGTCTTCTCCACCTGGTCCCACAGGCGCTCGACCTCCTCTCCCTTGTCCATAGGTAATCTACCACCAAGAAGTGCATTTCCTGCCAGTCTATCAGTCTGTTATTCCCCCGCACCCCCGCATAGCCAGGGCAAACTATCCCATACAATTCTCTACAATTTGTGACCTCTGAAGCGAGTATAGCCATTCCACATGAAACGTTGTTCTTTCCTCTTGTGACGGGAGCGTGCCACATCAAGAGTCGGTGTGTCTGACTTCAGCTTACATTTGTATACGGTTTGCTTCCTCTAGTTAAATTCCATCCAAGGTAACGGGCTCTTTTTTTCGCATGGGTAGATGTTCTTTCCTAACTATTTTCCCAGGACAGCGGCCTAAATGATTTCTTACTGCCGTGGGATTTTTAACGCGTGCATTGCGCAGCAGCATAAAGAATGCAGTTGGTTTGGAAGGCATGGAATAAACAAGATGAAAACCTCTTTCTTAACTTATTGAGCGATGAAAAATAATATATCGTAAATTGTGACCTCCCAATTGTACAGAATGACGAATATCGCTATTCTAGGGTCATCGTTTTATTTGCTTTGTTTCGTGGTATCATCCGCAATTTCAATGCTCAGTGAACGGAAATTTACATTACAATACATGTTCATTTGATTGTGTACCACGTCTGGTCCTAACTTACGTTTTGTTTGACACTGAATCAGTTGAGGTTGTTGGGCAGAATTTGCTCTGTAATTTCCAAGCAGTAGTAACTGGTTATAACATCCATGTTAAGTATCTTTAACAAACACTTTTGTATGATATATTTTCGTAGTTATAAGTTTGTATATTGTTTTAAAAAAATAAATATAGTTGAGTAAAAACTTGGAAATATTTGACTTCAGAACTTTTCTAGCATGTGGCTTGAGGTGCGGGAAGCATCATGCGAAACAAACACGAAAGCTTTTGTGGCCTTTCAGATATAAGTAATACATGTTAATGACATAAAGAGTTAAATTAATAATAACGGCGGATGTTAATATAATAACTGTCTGGAACAGACAGAACTAATTTAATCGCAATCTGCCGTAGAAATAGTTAAATAATACATATATAGGGTGTATTTGTAATCACTGTGCAGTTTCCGAATATATTGCCGTTCCAAGTTTTGTACCAAAGTTCCAAGTTGTGCTGTATGGCTCCGAAACCTGGAGTACAACGAAAGGAGACGAAGCCTTGTTACAAACCTTTGAGAACAAAGTTTTAAGACGCATCTTTGGATCCAATAGGGATAAACAAAGTGGAGAGTGGAAAAGAAGAAGTAACAAATACATTTATGATCTGTTTAAGTCCCCGCTAATCACTGGTATCATGAAGGCTAATAGACTACAATGGCTGGGGCATATAGAAAAAATGGAAGACAATAAGGAATCAAAACTCGCCTATTCTCAGGAAATAAATGACCGTAGACCCCGAGGTAGACCAAGAAGACGGTGGAGAGATAATATATATATATATATATATATATATATATATATATATATATATATATATATATATATATATATATATATATATATATATATATATATATACAGACCTACAAGCACTTGGAATCAACGACAGGCAAAAGAAAGTCAAGCAGAGAGACGAATGGAGACGGATTGTAACTGCAGCAAAGAACCTCAATGGCTCGGAACGCTGAAGAAGAAGAAGAAGTTTTGTACTTACCTATTATATAGCGTTGCGTTGCAAGAACTCCACAGTAGGTAATTGCAAACCTTGGAGCAGCAATATATTTAAAAACCTGCACAGTCGTTAAAAATACACACTGTAAAAAGTAAACATAAAAGACTATTTTCACGCTTTGAGGCATGGCAAGTATATGGTACTAGTCTCACATTTTTATCGACCGGTCAGTACTTGACAGGTGATGTGCTGCATATGACAGCGGCCGCCTATATTCCAAGTAATTTCCAGGCATCCGCAGTAGACTAGGTCGTCCTGGGCGCTCAGGTGGGTTTTAAACAGATCCCTGTCGCTATCTAGAAGAAGAAAACCTGACACAGATGCTTGCTTAAGCCAGACACACTGACCTTTGAGGTGCATAACTAGGTGTAACGTGCTCTCTACAGAGGAATGAACATAAGGGCGGAAGAAAAATGAGTTTAATCTCTCACAGTGAGGTTGGGTTAGAGTCCGTTCTCCTTGCCTGTACCAGTCTACAATCTCCTTACCTGTACCAATCTACCATCTCCTTGCCTGTACCAATCTACCATCTCCTTTCCTGTACCAATCTACCATCTCCTTACCTGTACCAGTCTACCATCTCCTTGCCTGTACCAGTCTACCATCTCCTTGCCTGTACCAATCTACCATCTCCTTGCCTGTACCAATCTACCATCTCCTTGCCTGTACAAATCTACCATCTCCTTGCCTTACCAATCTACCATCTCCTTGCCTGTACCAATCTACCATCTCCTTGCCTGTACCAGTCTACCATCTCCTTGCCTGTACCAATCTACCATCTCATTGCCTTACCAATCTACCATCTCCTTGCCTGTACCAATCTACCATCTCCTTGCCTGTACCAATCTACCATCTCCTTGCCTGTACCAATCTACCATCTCCTTGCCTGTACCAATCTACCATCTCCTTGCCTGTACCAATCTACCATTTCCTTGCCTGTACCAATCTACCATCTCCTTGCCTGTACCAATCTACCATCTCCTTGCCTGTACCAATCTACCATCTCCTTGCCTGTACCAATCTACCATCTCCTTGCCTGTACCAATCTACCATTTCCTTGCCTGTACCAATCTACCATCTCCTTGCCTGTACCAATCTACCATCTCCTTGCCTGTACCAATCTACCATTTCCTTGCCTGTACCAATCTACCATCTCCTTGCCTGTACCAATCTACCATCTCCTTGCCTGTACCAATCTACCATTTCCTTGCCTGTACCAATCTACCATCTCCTTGCCTGTACCAATCTACCATCTCCTTGCCTGTACCAATCTACCATCTCCTTGCCTTACCAATCTACCATCTCCTTGCCTTACCAATCTACCATCTCCTTGCCTGTACCAATCTACCATCTCCTTGCCTGTACCAGTCTACCATCTCCTTGCCTGTACCAATCTACCATCTCATTGCCTTACCAATCTACCATCTTCTTGCCTGTACCAATCTACCATCTCCTTGCTTGTACCAATCTACCATCTCCTTGCCTGTACCAATCTACCATCTCCTTGCCTGTACCAATCTACCATCTCCTTGCCTGTACCAATCTACCATCTCCTTGCCTGTACCAATCTACCATCTCCTTGCCTGTACCAATCTACCATCTCCTTGCCTGTACCAATCTACCATCTCCTTGCCTGTACCAATCTACCATCTCCTTGCCTGTACCAATCTACCATCTCCTTGCCTGTACCAATCTACCATCTCCTTGCCTGTACCAATCTACCATCTCCTTGCCTTACCAATCTACCATCTCCTTGCCTTACCAATCTACCATCTCCTTGCCTTACCAATCTACCATCTCCTTACCTTACCAATCTACCATCTCCTTGCCTGTACCAATCTACCATCTCCTTGCCTGTACCAATCTACCATCTCCTTGCCTGTACCAATCTACCATCTCCTTGCCTTACCAATCTACCATCTCCTTGCCTGTACCAATCTACCATCTCCTTGCCTGTACCAGTCTACCATCTCCTTGCCTTACCAATCTACCATCTCCTTGCTTGTACCAGTCTACCATCTCCTTGCCTGTATCTGTCTACCATCTCCTTGCCTGTACCAATTTACCACCTCCTTGCCTGTACCAATCTACCATCTCCTTGCCTTACCAATCTACCATCTCCTTGCCTGTCCCAATCTACCATCTCCTTGCCTGTACCAGTCTACCATCTCTGTGAGGGCTGTGTGACAGAGGTCTCCTTCCCTCTCCAAGGGAAAGTTACCATAACTGTTTCTTTTCCAAGAAATTTAATTTTAAAAATACTGTTTTTCCAGAAAGATGTGAACACGTGACCACCGAGACTGCTACACGCATGCTAACAACCACGGCTCCAAATATAGAGATATATGAACAAAGTAAAATGCTTGCACAAGCTTGCAACGATGGCTAAACAACTATATACTGCATGTTACACCATCTATCCGTTTCAGTCCAGTACAAGAAATACTCTATGAAATAAAGTAAACACAATACAATTCGATCAAACGGTAATCACATCATTCATTTAAGCCTTGGGACTAAACAGCCTAATACAGAGTAATATTTAACAACGCTCTTCCATGCTTTTAGACATATTGCGTAAATGGTGCCAGCCCATTATTGTTATAGTCCGATCGGCCCTCGATGGGTGGTTCGGTTAATATCATGTCGGCGGCCCTTATTTCTCAGAACATTTCCTGGTTTCCTTTCCTTGGGAGAGTAAGCCCCAGGGAGACCATTCTGAGTGCAGATTGAAACACACGATCACTGAGGTGACAGGCAAGCAAACTAACCCCTGTGCCACCCCCGGCTGTCAAACAATTTCAAATATGATTAATTAAAACAATGGGTTCAAACACACACCCTCTGAATACGTACATCAATATTCTGTATTTATAATCATTCAATAAATGCATGTACAGATGAACTTGAACAAGCCGAACAACAAGTGTAATGTCAATATTATATGATCATACATTTATATATCTTCTTTATACGCATATGACATAAAGAAACATAAATATTATCCATAAACGTAATTTATCAATAGAATCAAAATATGTATATAGTAACATTCTTATATATATATTTATTGTTGGCAAATTTGGCCAATTAAAGCAGTATGGAACATATGCATATACAAAATGTTCAGCCGCTTTATAAATTATATATGGTGTTACATGAAACCCGCGGCAACGTTTGTGAGTACACGTTGGGTTAACCAATTGTCATTACATATAACTGGCATAGATGAATATAGATATAGAATTAGAAAAGAGAATACAGAAAGCAAACAACGTCAACTTTCAAATAGCACGTAACCTAAACCATCCAAATATCAACATACATAGAATAACAAAAAAAAAAACAACAACAAAAAACAAAACAAAACAACAACAACAACAACACCAACAACAACAACAACAACAACAACAACAACAACAAAGATGCTTTATTCGTCCTAACAACGCAGTGTTACAAATGCCAGATATGGACAATCTTAGAAACACATAGAATAAAATCACTACATGTGAAATGAACTGCATAAGAAAGGCAGCTGGAAAAGCAAGATAAGATAGAGAGACAAATACAAAACTAAGAACAAGTGTAGGGATAACACCGATTACTGACTTTATAGAACACCAAAGAATTAAATGGTTCGAGCATCTGAAATGGAACAAGATCAACCAGCGGCTAGAGCAGTGGTTCTCAACCGGTGGGAGGGGGGGGGAATTTTAGTGTTTCCAGGGCGTAATCAAGATTATGTCAAGATCGCGTTAATACAAGAACTGATTACTTGAGATGGTTTTTCCCTTCATACTTACGGTTCTGTACGTCCCACCCTTCTGAAATTCATTTTATAACGAAAGTAGACACGCAAATTACGTTTTATGTAGACGTCTAGACTTGTTTTAGTATGTGCTATTAAATTTAGCTTCGATTATTACGTATACTGTGTAGGGGCGGGGGGGGGGGGGGAGGGGGATTTTTAGGGAGGAAATACGAAAGGGGGGAATGACGTTCTGAAAATATGGTGAAGGGGGGCACGGGCCAAAAAAGGTTCAGAACCACTGGGCTAGAGCGTTCTACATAGGAACATCGGGATTTAAGGCGAGAATCTGTATACACACAGAAAAGAATGATTAGATGGAGTAAAAGAGACATTGGAGAAATCAAGTATGACATTATCACAAGCAACTAGACAAGCGAAACACATAAAATTACATTTACCTTCTCTCTGCAACGCTTCACGACAAAAACAATAAGGCAAAAGAAGACACATACATTATTTGACTGCTCCTATTAGCTTATGAAAAAAATTTTCATACAAACGAATTCAGATTCAAACAAATTATGAATTTTGACAAGACAATGTTTCTTATAGGTTTCAAATAAGTAATTATTAACTTATAGGTTTCAAATAAGTAATTATTAACTAATAGGTTTGAAATCAGTAAAGATTAACTATTATAATTCAAATCAGGATTATTAACTTATAGGTTTCAAATAAGTAATTATTAACTTATAGGATTCAAATAAGTAATTATGAAATTAAAGATATCAAATCAGTAATGATTAACTTATAGACAGGTTACAAATAAGCCTAACCAGATGCTTCTCTTCCTTACCTGATGCTGAAAGCTCTTCCTAACCGGATGCTGAAAGCTCTTCCTGGTCTGATGCTAAAAGCTCTTGCTAACCTACTGTTGAAAGCTCTTCCTAATATGACACTGAAAGCGCATCATAATCTTATAATGAAAGCTCTTCCTAACCTGAAACTGAAACCTCTTCCTAATATAACGCTGGAAGCGCATCGTAACCTTATACTGAAAGCTCTTCCTAACCTGATACTGAAAGCTTTTACTAACAAGATACCGAAAGCTCTTCTCAACACGATGTAGAAAGCTTCTCCAAACCTGATAGGAGCAACCTTGTGCTGAATGATGAATATTTATGACACTCCTTAGATACGGTGCTATGTATGTTATAGCTTGATAGTAACCCCTTATTACGTGCTGACTATTTAGACATACTGACATATGACGAATATGCTATAATAATATTGCGTGTTATACACCGTACACATACGTAAAAATTATATTAAACACAAAACTGTACAAAAATATCATACATACGTACTGTTAATTTACATAATGTATATGTATGTATTCATAGGGTTAGAAGTTCATGCTTCTTGTTTTCTTATTTACCTGTTTTGTCAGTTACATCTTATAACTTCAAACTTTCACACAATTCTTTCCCCATAGCCAACAGTCCTAGATAACTAAATCTCTCTTGAGTCACTGACGCTATAAATATTATATTATAAGTTGATTTCCGAAAAATTCATTTTACCTGATGCTACACTAACTTCCGGTACAATGGCGACAAGATGACGCGTACTTTTCGGGGGGGGGGGGGGAGACGCTATTTAGTGTTTTCCTTTGGATTTCGTGTGATTTCCTATGGATTTCCTGCGAATAGTGTTTTCCTGTGGATTATGTGATGCTATTTTGTGCTCTTTTATTGTAAGTTTTCAAAAGAAGCCACGGAAGGCAGGTGGTGGATGAAATTTGAGGGCAGCCGACAGATATTCGTTGGTCATGGTCTCGAATTCACGACGGCAGGCAGAAGAGCTCTTCTTGAGTCAATGGCTGCGGTCTCCGACCAGTACGGTCCTGCCATAGAGGAAAGCAACGACAAACTACCTCTTTAAAAGTGCCTAGTATATCATGATTCGCTTAAAGACTGATCATCTAAATTATCATGCAAAGAGAACAATTAGTATAATGAGTCACATCAAAAAGATTTTGCTAAGAATTATCATGCAAAGAGTGAGGAAGAAGATACAACCTGAAATAGGGGAAGAACAATGTGGGTTTGTAGAAGGAAAGGGTACAGTAAATGCTGTGTATATGCTGCGAACAGTTATTGAACGTGATATAGAAATAAACAAGGATATACATCTTTGCTTTATTGACTATACAAAGGCTTTTGATAGAGTTAGACATGTCAACATGGTGGATATGCTTGCAGATCTACAAATTGATGGGAAAGACATTAGACTTATAAAAAACATATATTGGAAACAACAAGCTGCAATAAGGTTTGATAATGAAGTGGGACAGTATCAGCCAATTAAAAGAGGTGTTAGGCAGGGATGTGTAATGTCTCCAGATCTTTTTTCCCTACACAGTGAAAATATTTTCAGAAATGTAGAGGATATAAATGGAATCAGCATAGGAGGACGAAACATCAATAACATTAGATATGCAGATGATACAGTATTAATTGCAGACAATGCGCAGGACCTGCAACAATTAGTAGATACGGTTGTTGTACACAGTGAGCAACTGGGGTTAGAATTAAATTGTAAAATGACTCAGGTTATGGTCGTCAAAAGGAAGGAAGAAGTGCCACAATGTAATATACAAGTAAATGGAAATATTCTTCAACAAGTGAATCGGTAAAATTATCTTGGAACAGTCATAACATCTGATGAGAGATGTCTTGAAGAGATTAGAACAAGAATCGCCATGGAGAAAGTAGCCTTTAGCAAGATGAAAAATATTCTGACCAATAAAAAGATGTCAATTGAAACAAGAAAAAGAGTGTTGAGGGGATACATAGAGCCTGTTCTTTTGAATGGATGTGAAATTTGGACAATGGGCAGTCAAGCATGGACGAGACAGGAACACTGAGCTGATCCACGACACTGGTGATCGAGTGAAATGGCGAGTCATAACCGCCCACGCTTTCCGGCATGGCACATGATTGATTGATTGACACTAACTGGTAATGTCAGAAGATTTTTCAAAGCTCTAGCGATGAGTAAATGATGACATTAAGTTACTTTGTGTTATAAATGTTCAGTATTTTAATGGGTTTGACCCATCAGCAATCCCCCTGTTCAAAGTCTCTACTTTATCGCTAACTGATGAACTCAAGATCACCAATGCCCAGATAATCTTTGCTTTCTTTGTTAATCAGAAAGGAACATTTAAATCAAAGCAAGATTTGTAAATGTCTTCTTCAGCCATTTCTCGAAATTCAAAAAGAAATTTAAATACGTTGAGACACATTTTGACAGCACCTTGTGACATTCCTGCATATTTTCAAACGTTCTTAAATGGAATTTAAGGCCATGTCAACTATTCTTAGATTACAATTGTATTCTTAACAATTCTTCGGAATTGTGACATGTTCATCAGGACTTTCATAATCAGAAAGGTGAACTGTAGTCCTGCTTATTACAACCGAAAATGCTGTCTCTACATTTACCTTCGCTGCAAAGCTTTCGAGTCTCTAATACATTTATTAGTCTCATCAGATCTGACTGAACTGAGAAATGTAACACGCTCATACAAAACATTAATAGATTCATTTATGTTGAGTTGAGGGTAATGCGTGATTTTATCCACCTCGAATTTTGACAGAAAATCCTCCCATACAACGTCAGACCCTATGAACTTAAAGACGCAGTCGGATATAATACACACTGAGCTGTATGTTTTGTTTCTGGAATTGTCGTCTCTGGAATTGACGTCAATTATATCATTTAAACGTTTTATTTCTTCTTCTTCTTCTTCTTCTTCTTCTTCTTCTTCTTCTTCTTCTTCTTCTTCTTCTTCTTCTTCTTCTTCTTCTTCTTCTTCTTCTTCTTCTTCTTCTTCTTCTTCTTCTTCTTCTTCTTCTTCTTCTTCAGCATTCCGAGCCATTGAGGTTCTTTGCTGCAGATACAAGCCGTCTCCATTCGTCTCTCTGGTTGACCTTCTCCTGCCAGTCGTTGATTCCAAGTGCTTGCAGGTCTGTATGTATATTATCTCTCCACCGTCTTCTTGGTCTACCTCGGGGTCTACGGTCATTTATTTCTTGAGTGTAAAGGAGTTTTGTTTCCCTATTATCTTTCATTCTTTCTATATGACTTCACCTATCTGAAATCTCATCTTGTAAACTTTTAATATCGTTTTCACTTATTTGCAATCTCCGAGGTCGCAGTACTTTTATTCTACTCCCCCACCTTGTATCATTTACATATATATGTATTAATCTACTAATATTTATCGCTTTAGTATGTCCCACCTGTAAGGGAATGCAGGGAAATAAATGCGTGCAAGTCTTCGATAATGTTGAAAAATTAATTGTTTTCAATGATACTTTAGTAGCAGCATTTAGACAAAGTTTAAATAAATGGGGTACACAAAGTATGAAAAAGGCTCTAGAACTCTTAACTTTCCTTGCAAAGCCTTTATGCGTACCACGTATATTTGCTCCATTATCGCACCCATGTCCGCGAATATTTTGAATTACTAGTTCATGTGTCAAGAGTTCACCCCACCCCACCCTCACATTGTCTGGAACTGGATACAACTCTAGATATAAATTTCTAGCTGCTACATCAGAAATATCAATATTTATAATTTCAACTTCAAACTGTAGCGATAAATATTTCCCGTGGAGTTGATAATTAAATTTTTTTTTTCATTTTACGACAGTTGCTAAAGCATACATAAGTTCATTTTTTAAAATCATATCCTAAATAAAGATGCAAATGTGTCGTAACATCAACAACTATTAATGGTTAACAGTTACAACAATGATGTTAATTTCGCTTTAAGACTAGCCTACGGGTGAAAGAAAAAATTATAATATTATTTCTAAAACAATGCCATGTTAGATATTTCATCGTCGATCACTCTGTTAAAACATACTAACTGATATTTATACTTTAATTGTTAAAAGTGCACAATAACGGGGGCGGCTCAGGAAGTCTGCGTACATGTACAAACTGCACACCCCAAGAACCGGCACTGCCCATAATCACCCAGTCTCTCTCAGTAGAAGTAATGGATATGGATGCTAATTGTACCTGTGTGATCGTTATAACTACCTGTTAGAAGAGTCCTCAACTTTGATTTTCTTCACGAAGTTTCATACTCGATTCCTCAAACAGCTGTAACTGTGACCAGATATATTTTTTTTTCACAGCAAGTTTGGTGGTGATAAAGATGTCATATAAACTTTTGGAAACAGCACAAGAACATACACATATAAAAGAACTGCACAGATCACACATGGCCCATGCTTCCTGATCTACAAAACTTCAGAGACAGTTTTATGTGAAAGAGAAAGAGCATCCTAGGAGTTTGCACCTTTGGCACAAATAAATGTTGGATTCTAGCACAAAGGATTTACTTGATGGACATTTTCTCCTCTCTGTTTGCCATTCACTTCCCATTGAAACATGGGTTCTTAACCAACTCGCGTCAAACCGTTCTATCATTTGATATCATCTGCAGCTCTCTCCATCCTCATCTCATCTTGTTCCTCTTGTATCTTGCGGTTTCGAGGTCAATCATAAACAGCGGGAGAGTACCCGTCCACATCGTCATCTCATCTTGTTCCTCTTGTATCTTGCGGTGACGAGGTCAAGCATAAACAGCGGGAGAGTACCCGTCCACCATCTCATCTCATCATGTTCCTCTTGTACCTTGCGGTGACGAGGTCAAGCTTAAACAGCGGGACGGTGCCCGATTATGGGCTTCATATATTCAGATTTGGCCATATATTTGTTATTACCTCTGTCTCATCTCACCATAAACAGCGAGAGAGTGTCCATTAATGTGCTTTATATATCGAGATTCTCATGGTGTTATTCCCTCTTTCCACGGATTACATGGGCGGCCTCGTCTTCTAGCTCCCTTCATGTCCTCCACTTATTACGCATCCCTTTAGACGTGTTCGTGGTTGGGTAGATTTTGAGCACACAGCTTTCACGAGATGAAGTAACCAGTCCCATGCCGACCCTCCTTAGTCACCTCTTACAACATGCAAGGTAGGTGTTACTATTCTTTGCTTCCCTTCTTAACTACCCTAGTAACTCAGTTACCTGATACTTTCTTCATATATTCTAGATAGTGAGAGGGGATGGCTTGACTTCTGTGATGTAAACAAAATAAAGAAAAAATGAAAGAGGATACCGTGAGAGCACACAAAATCTCAGGCTAGCTGGCAATCATAAAGATAAGAACATCAGGTATGGCAGGACCTAACCAACCTACGCAAAAATGTTCACAAAATGTGATCGTTGCATACATTGGGAGCCACTAGAGTTTCCTGTGCACGTGAGGAGATCCGCCCCGTATGATCTAAGGAAGGATAAAGAAGCACTTGTGGGTTCACCTCTGTGCTTTAACGACGGTCCTTGAAAGCAGACCAAAGCAAACATTTGGCACATTCATACATAATAACTTGATTTTCCAGAATAACAGCACACAGCATGGTGATTAACCTCCACACAATTCCAGGTGATCTCATCAGACTACCTACCTCATTACACAACAACAGATGATCTCACCTGAGTACCTCATCGCACAATAATCGGTGATCTCATCAGAATAACTCATCACAAAGCAAAAGGTGATTATTCAGAGTACTTCATCACACAACAACAGGTGATCAGCCAGAGTACCTCATCACATAACAGGTAGGTGATCCCATCAGAGTACATCATCACACAACATGTGAGCTTATCATGGTACCTCATCACAAAACAAACGGTGATCAATCAATGTACCTCATCAGACAAAATCACGTGACAATCTCACCAGAGTACCTCAACGCACAACAATAGGTGATATCAGAGGAATACTTCATCAAGCAACAATAGGCGATCTCACCAGAGTAACTTATCACGCAACAGGTGATCTCACCAGAGTATGTCATCACAAAGCAACAGGTAATCTCATCCGAATACCTAATCACACAGCAACAGGTGATCTCACCCGAGTACCTCATCAATCAGCAACATGTAATCTCAACCGAGTACCTCATCACACAGCAACGGGTGATCTAATTAGAGTACCACCCTCACACAACAGGTAATATCATCAGAGTACCACCCCACACATAGCAAGAGGTGATCTCATTACAGTAGCTCTCACACTAAAGCTCAAATATATAAATATTTAAAGTATTTGGTAAAATAATGAAACAATATTACCATTTTGCAGGATTCAACATTTGTCGTGAAACGTTTGCTTTCTATATGTTTGTGTATATGTTGTTTATTATTAAAGTTGCACTCAGAAATTAAATATTGTTACATTTCCTAAATTTGGTGTAAATATGTAATGAATGTTTGGCATGCTTTTAGTAACCACTTTAATACAAAATATTATTACAAAGCCAAAATTTGATTGTTTATATAAGTTGTATGTTTGTTGTATGTTTTCGGAAAATCACCATACACAGGTTGCTTTAGCAATATTCAATCTGTTTATATTTGTTATTATACAGTGGCAACTTAACCTGCAAAATATACGTTGCAATACCAAATAACAATATATGCTGTACGTTTATTGCATGCTAAATACAAAACCAGCAAATAATTTATACACAGCAAAAATGCATGCTTGTACACCATGTTTTCAGCAACTTACAATAGCACTCAAATGCTGGAGTATAAACATGTGCTTTATATGTTTGCTGCATATTATCAGCAACTAAAAATAGCACTCAAATGCTGGAGTGTCATAATGTGCTTTCTGTGTTTGATGCATGTTATCGGCAACTTAGATTAGCACTTGCATGCTGGAGTGTCAAAATGCGCTTCTATGTTTGTTTCATTTCCCAGTAGGTTAGCATAGCACTTATATCCTGTACTTTCTATCCTTGTTGCAAGCTTTCAGCAAGTTTGAGCAGCACTCAAATGCTAAAGTAGCAAAATGTGCTGTCTACATTTGTTGCATGTTTTCATCAACTTAGAAGAGCACTAAAATGCTGGATCATAAGAATGTGCTTTCGATATGCTTTGCATGATCTCGGCAGCTCCCCTTGGAATTGAAACAATAAACTTTCAAAATAAAATGACAACTGTGGTTGCATGTTGACGCCACCCAGCAAATAGATTATGCAACCCGCCTCACACTCACAGCCTTAAAAACTATACACCATTCACGCCCAACAACATATCACTTCGCTTCACCAACATTTGCTCACTATCTAACTGAAACTTATATCCTGAACAGCCCAAAGTAGCTGAGTTTGGGGTCCGTGGCCACCATGCTGATGTTGGACACCTTGATGAAGATTTCATCCGCGGTTCTTAAGTAGAAGACAGCTCCCAGGTTGCTGGTGTATTCACCAAACGTCTTACTCTGGCCCCAGCATTTGGTGATGGAGTTCTGCGCTAGCTTCTCCTCACCTCCATTGTGATACTGGATGTTGTATCTGCGGGAGGATTCACAATATAATAGATAGATAGATACATGGCGTGACCTCGTTGTATAGAAGAATCATGATCATGGGCTTATGTCTTTCAGTCTTACATTTCACAATAGATAACCTTCTTCTTCTTCTTCTTCTTCTTCTTCTTCTTCTTCTTCTTCTTCTTCTTCTTCTTCTTCTTCTTCTTCTTCTTCTTCTTCTTCTTCTTCTCCTCCTCCTCCTCCTCCTCCTTCTCCTCCTCCTCCTCCTCCTCCTTCTTCTTCTTCTTCTTCTTCTTCTTCTTCTTCTTCTTCTTCTTCTTCTTCTTCTTCTTCTTCTTCTTCTTCTTCTTCTTCTTCTTCTTCTTCTTCTTCTTCTTCTCCTCCCCCCTCTTCTTCCTCTTCTCAAGCTTCATTCTTCTTCTCATTTTTCTACTTCTCCTCCACATTCTTCAGCTTCTCCTCTTCACTCTTCTACTTATATTCATTTTTTCTACTTCTCCTCTTCATTCATCTACTTCTTCTCTTCATTCTTCTACTTCTTCTCTTCATTCTTCTACTTCTTCTCTTCATTCTTTTACTTCTCCTCGTCATTCTTCTATTTCTTCTCTACATTCTTCTACTTCGTCTCCATCTCATTCTTCTACTTCTTCTTATTCTCTACTTCTTGTCTTTTTCTTTGCTCATTCTTCTACTTCTTCTCCTCCTCAAGAAGAAAAAGAAGAAAGAAGAAAAAGAAGACGACGAAGAAGAGGAGGAAGAAGAATAGGAAAGAAAAGAAGAAGAAGAAGAAGAAGAAGAAGAAGAAGAAGATGACTACGAAGAAGACAAGAAACAGTGAAACCATGTGAATATACACTGATAAAGGTATGTATAAGCCAGCTTCGTGGCTTAGAGGTTATGACTTTTCTCCGTAATCTCGTATACTCTCGTCGGTAACGTGATGACTGTGAGAATCAGCAGTGGTTCGAATCGCATCGGTAACTTACGGGGTATGTGAGCCGGCCGCTCAGAAAGCAATGTCAAACTACTGAGCACAGTCTTGCCAAGAAATCAACATACAGCTGAAAGATGCTGGTGTTGACAGCGAGGTCCTTAAAGGATACGCTAAAAAAAAAAAGAAAAGGTATGTGGTCATTCTAGAAACAAAACAGTGATCTGCTCAATAGAGATAAAACTTCCGCTTCAGAGCAAGCACGACAGGAGACTTCTGATAACCAGTTTTCGGAATGTTTCTGTCCTTTACCTTCCTTACACACTCTCAGGGCGAGCCCACACCCACCCATGTTATAACACTCGGTGTTTGTCTCCTGCTTTGTGTTCTTACCAAGTTTCGTGACGTTTGAGTAATTTTCCAACTTGCCCCGCAAATGCGCATTATGCCTACTCCCAAACTCGCTACAATAGAAGTAGAGATAATGCGATTCTTGATTCATTGTTTGTGTGCGTTTGTGTGTATATATAAACACATAATCCCTGAAACGATATATTGGCACCTTGCCGTCTTGACAGGCGATAGTTTGTTACATTTGCTTCAAAAAGACATAATAACTATACAACACATGGTGGTAGCGGATGTGTCTGATCAGGCCAATTTGCGCTGTAAATGTTCGTCTACTATGGATGTATGTTAACACGTGGTCATTTTCACCATCACGAAACGAACGAGTGCTGTAAACTCACCTGTATAAATAATGAGACAAGCTGGGGAACTCGGAGCTGCCTCTACTGCCGTAACCATCATTGTGCTGGACGTCAAACACCTCCATGAAAGAGATTTGGCTATGAACAAACAGGACACTATTAATAGAAATTCTAAAGAAATGCACCACAAACAAAAGTTAACAGCAAGTTACTGTACATGGCGGCGCGTTAGCGTGGTTGATAGGTTACTATCTGATACTGTCATGAGCGCGGTCGGACGAGGGTTGGGCAGCTACGGTCGTCGTCTCTCTAAGTGGGGGAAAAGATTGACCACCTACTCGTCTGCGCATTTAGGTCTACCGTTAAGTACAAGCAAATATTCAATCTTTATAAAGCTCATTAATTACCATATAGATCACATCACAGATCCATATCAGTTTCCTGCTTGGGGGTTATGTTTTACGTGTGTGCTGAAGATACGGTCCTTGGCAACTACACATATGATAGGACACATATGATAGTATAGAACAGGTGCTGACAACAAATGTAAATACTTCATCTTCCTTCCTTCTTCTCCTCCTACTTCGATGTTGCTCTAGTATTATCTAGACATGAATACTGTTTTCAATTATGTTGCTATAATTAAGAGACAGTTAAAGCGCTTTTGTAGATCTTATATACCTCTTGGCCTCAAAAAGTATTTATATACCAGACGGAAGCAGTTTTCTACCTCCCTTTGCCAGTCTACCTGTTAGCCTCTTCACGTCCAGGTATTCGGCAGTGTGAGGCAATCCATTGTACTACAAGTCTTTCAGATTTCTTGTATAGTCCGTCGTGAGATGCTGCGTGAAGATCCACAAACTCTGTTTTCTGCTCTTTAGTATTGGGACAACTGACTTCTCATCCGTGGAGAATTAAGTTTCTCTTTATTATGCTTTGTCAGCAGCAGTTCTGCTGCAGCTTTCCAAGTCTTTATCTTTTTTCTTAAGTTAATTGAGAATTTTCCACTGGCTGAGTTTTCTGTGCTCCATGTTTTAAACACAGGAGAATAACCCCCAAGCCAGGTCTTTTCCAAATTTTTTTTTGCAAACCCATCTGTCTATGCATGCGTCTATATGCTGGCTTGGGTAATAATGTTCTTCTATGAAGTTTATGGCTGTGTTACCCCTCCTCCCCCATCCCATCGAGTGTTATTATGTGTATTCCAGGCATGTTGTCTGTCACTCCAGACAGATATTGTTATTGTCTAATTGTTAATGTGTTCGGCTGTTGATATGTTAAGTATAAGATATGTCCGTATTTTTCTTATCGCAGATTCAGAAAAACTGTTTTTCTGTAGTTTTCCCTTTTCAAGGCAGTCAAACCTTAAAATTCCTGGGCAGTTTGACATCTAAAAAAGTAGGCCATAAGGCCGCAGTTCTGGAACAAATGTACGGAAAGAAAAGATACACACGGCTTTATAGAGTCGGTTACCCAGGGTGGAAGCACAACCTAGACAAATAATGCCCAAGTCAGACACACTGACATTTGAGGTGCATTACTAGGTCTGCTGAACTTTCCTCGGAAGATAAACGAAGTAGTAGTAGTAGTAGTAGTAGTAGTAGTAGTAGTAGTAGTAGTAGTAGTAGTAGTAGTAGTAGTAGTAGTAGTAGTAATAGTAGTAGTAGTAGTAGTAGTAGTAGTAGTAGTAGCAGTAGTAGTAGTAGTAGTAGTAGTAGCAGCAGCAGCAGTAGTAGTAGTAGTAGTAGTAGTAGTAGTAGTAGTAGTAGTAGCAGCAGCAACAGTAGTAGTAGTAGTAGTAGTAGTAGTAGTAGTAGTAGTAGTATTAGTAGTAGTAGTAGTAGTAGTAGCAGTAGCAGCAGCAGCAGTAGTAGTAGTAGTAGTAGTAGTAGTAGTAGTAGTAGCAGTGGTGGTGGTGGTGGTGGTAGTAGTAGTAGTAGTAGTAGTAGTAGTAGTAGTAGTAGTAGTAGTAGTAGTAGTAGTGGTAGCAGTAGTAGCAGCAGCAGCAGCAGTAGTAGAAGTAGTAGTAGTAATAGTACAGTAGTAGTAGCAGCAGCAGCAGCAGAAGAAGAAGAAGAAGAAGAAGAAGAAGAAGAAGAAGAAGAAGAAGGAGAAGAAGAAGAAAAAGAAAAAGAAGAAGCAGAAGAAGAAGAAGAAGAAGAAGAAGAAGAGGAAGAAGAAGAAGAAGAAGAAGAAGAAGAAGAAGAAGAAGACGAAGAAGAAGAAGAAGAGGAAGAAGAAGAAGAAGAAGAAGAAGAAGAAGAAGAAGAAGAAGAAGAAGAAGAAGAAGAAGAAGAAGAAGAAGAAGAAGAAGGAGAAAAAGAAGAAAAAGAAAAAGAAGAAGCAGAAGAAGAAGAAGAAGAAGAAGAAGAAGAAGAAGAAGAAGAAGAAGAAGAAGAAGAAGAAGAAGAAGAAGAAGAAGAAGAAGAAGAAGAAGAAACGGAAAGTTGAGGTGGTCTGCCAGTTGTATAATATTTATTTGCTTGTTGCTGGGTTAGCTATCTCTTCTCTCTTATAGTGGTTGCTTTGGAACTTTTCCAGTTTGCCAATAGGCTATGTTCTCATGCCTGCAGTTATGATCCGCACTCCTTTAGGTTGGATAAGGGGGTATTGAATGTTATGTGATTTCTTATTTTTGTAAATACCCATACCATCACCAATGAAAATCGTATCTTCTAAACTGTATTTAGAGGTGGGAATCGTACTTCTAAGCCAATCCGTCCCTGCCGATATAAGATGTGCAATGTGATGACCAGAAAATGCTGTGTGTAGGAAGAAACTAAGTACACGCAAAGAGCCCTGTTCCATACCCTGCGGAGAACTGGGTAAATGGCACTCATCATCATCATGTGCCTTGCCGATAAGCGTGGGCGGTCATCTTTCCCCCATCTTACATGATCTCTAGAATCGTGGATCAGCTCCGTATTCTTGTCTCGACCATATCACGTGGACAAGCCATCCAGATATTTACTTCTCTGCCATCTCCCCCCCCCCCCCCCCCCTCCCCAATCTTGCAAGTTGTCATCAAGTTCTTTAGTTTATATCTTCCTAAAACCTGTCCAAAAATGTTGACTGTCTACGTTTACTTTCTCTTATTAGTTTACGGTTTTCATTTGCTTCTTGTAGAACTTGCTCATTGGTTTTTCTGTCCCGTTTCCCTAATCTTGCCAGTTGTCACAAAGTTCTTTAGCTTATTTCTTCTTATAACGTGTCCAACAATGTTGACTGTCTACGTCTACTTTCTCTTACAGTTTACGGTTTTCATTTGCTTCTTGTACTTGCTCATGGGTTTTTCTGCCTGTCCATAGTATTCTTTACATTTCCTTCAGAAACCACATTTCCTCTGCCATTAGATATTTATTTTTGCAGTTTGCCTGCTCGTTGTCCACGTTTCACATCCACACAAAAGTACAGATTCCATGTAGCACTTCAACATTATTTTTCTCGTTGCGATTGACATAGTTTTATTGGTCAGTATGTTTTCCATCTTCTTCGTCACATCTCTTCAAGGCATGTAATACAAACACAATATTTATATGGACCAATCACACTAGATGGGTGATGTGCTCAGTATCACCTTTATTTTCCATCACATTTCTCGGTACCCACTTGAGGCTGAGTCTACCTGGAGGCCTAAGTTAATATAAAAAATCTGCCTCGAAGTGAGTGGCTTTGTAATGAGAGATTCGGGAGTCTCCATGGCGAAGTGGTCACGCCATCTGACTCGTGCTCCGAAGGTTGTGGATTCTATTCCAGGCCGTGTCCTTCGGTTCACGAGTGCATTTTTTCGTAGACCCCTGGGGCGTCGTGGCTGGAGCTACGGAGTTCGTGCTTTGTGCGACGCTTTCAACAGCCCGCGCTGTGGAAAGAGACTGAGCCATATGGGATAAAACCCGGTGCAATGAAGTCGACCCTGTCGACTTTTAAGCGACTTTTCAACGACTTTACGCCTCGAAGTGAGTTTGGAACTCACAACGCCCTGGTTAACAGGCAAACACTCTAGTCACTGTGCTTCATTGGTGCGCAGGAAGTGCGTCATCAGAGTATAATGGCCTCGTTGTGACAGAACGAGTTAGACCTGTCCTCCCCAGATAACGTGTACACTGTAATTGTTCATTTCACCTTATCAGTGTTGGAAGGTTATTAATTAACCCGTTGCCTGGGCAACACGGTTATATTTATTTTAGCCTCTTTTATGTCTTGTCACAGGGTACTAGTTAAACCCTATTTGGCTGAGGCAGTCATTATTTTAACCCTCTGTGTCCTAGATAGCTGCTTCTTTTAACCCCAGTGGCTGAGACAGTTATTATTTTAACCTCAATGGCTCAGACAGTTGGTTATTGTAATCCCCATTGGCCCAGACAGCTATTTATTTAACCCCAAATGACCCAGACTGTTATTATTTTAATACCCAAATGGCTCAAATATTTAGTATTTTAAACCAATAGTTCAGACAGTTGTTACATTAACCTCATACGGCTGAGAATTTTATTTTAACCCCATTTGGCCCATACAGTTGTTATTTTAACAAACCTAAGCTTTCATTTTCATTTTACCTCAAAATGATTGGACAGTTACTATAAAGGGCGTTCATTTGAAATCCGTTCGTGCCGCACCGAGCGTAACTGCATACGTTGAACATGATCATGTCATAGACATGTGATAAGTACTGACAATGAATAAAAGAGCACGTGATTATCGTCCCATGATGCATAGGTTCTGTTTCTGACCGTTGAGAAAATGGCTGGGTTGATCCCAAATCCGTCCAAAGAAGCTCAAAGACCGGTGGTTCAGTTTCTTTCATTTGAAGGATGTCGACCAGTGGACATTCATTGAAGAATGCAGGCAGCGTACGGTAACAAATGTGTGTCGAAGACAACAGTGACAGACTGGGCACGAATGTTTCGGAAAGGACGTCAGTTCACGACAGATCTTCGACGGCCGGGTCAAGCGCATATTGTTGCAACAGAAATAAACCATCGCCAAAATTGATGCAGCAGCAGAGATGAACTGTTGCCGAAGCAAACGTTCGCTATCGAAAGAATTTGATGTGTCAGTTGGGACAATACAAAAGGTCGTTCGTAAGAAACTGCAATATCGGAAGGTGTGTTTACAGTGGGTACCACGGATGTTGACCGACCACCAAAAAGAGGAACGCATGGGATGGTGTTTGAATCACTTGCTGCGTTGCAGAGTGGACGGTGATGCATTTCTCTTCCACATAGTGGCAGGCGATGAATCATGGTGTCACCACTTTGAACCGAGCAGCAAAAGAGAGAGCATGCAATGGAAGCATGCTGGATAACCAAAAGCCAAAAAAATTCAAGTTACAGGTTTCTGCTGGTAAGGTTATGTTGAGCGCATCTTTTGACCATGAAGGAATATTGTTGGCCGACTTTAAAGATCCTGGTGTCAACATCAACTCTATCCATTACTTGCAAACACTAGACAAGCTGCAAAAAGCCATCAAGAATAAACGACCCAGCATGCTTTCTCACGATGTGACGTTGTTGCACGATAATGCTAGTACGCATGTCGCAAAGATTTTGCAGGAAGCATTAGCAAGGAAGAAGTGGGAAATTCTGAGACATCCAGGCTATAGTCCTGATTTCTCACTATGTGATTTTCATTTGTTCGGACCTCTGAAAAAAAAAAAAAAAAAAAAAAAGCTCTCAAAATGCAACGATTTGACACAGATGCAGACGTAATGAACGCGGTAAACACTTGGTTCAGTGAGCAACCACAATCCTTTTTTGCGGATGGCATTCGCCGCCTACCTAAGCAATGGAATGCTAGCCTGAATGCTTACGGCGACTTCTTCTGACAAACCCATGGTGCATAATACATTCAAAATGAATGCTTTGTTTAATTTTACCACACCTGTTGATGTTTCTTTCATGCTTTTGTAATAAAGCCATTGGAACGGGATTCAAATGAACGTCCCTAATAATAAAACTCACTTTGACCAAAAAGTTTTTTTTCCTTTCTTGGGGAGGGGGGGGGGGGCGAGAGGGGGGGGGGGGGGGGGTTATTTGCACGTAATAGTTGCATGAGACGGGAGTTCAGGAAATAAACCAATGGACATATATTGGATGGACCTGCGTGATAAAGATGGTTAAGACAGCAGATATAATTACCAAGCTACACACAGAACCCACGCACAGACTCACCTGTAGACGAAATAGAAGCCGTCCTCAGGTATAACAATCCGCCCGTGCCTGTAAGTGGTGTGGTAAGTAAAGGCCAGGTCATCGTTGTGAATCCAGGTACCGATGGTGTACTGGCGGCCGTAGACTAGAGGAGCGAGTTAAAGTCAATTGTAAGTCTGGTTAATATCTATCAGCTGTTAATCATATAAACTATCATTACAACTAAAGTTATCTAAAATATCGGAGAGCCTAAAATATATATTGAAATAAGAATAACATTAATGGAACTGCGGTAAAGCTGTGGAAATGTACACTATATAAAATAACACAAAGTAATGTAGCTTTACAGAACACGATAATGGTAAACACAGGACATTGCGGCGCATAGCATTTTTCAGCAAACAAATGCTTACACAACCTGCATAGAACCCATGCTTTTGCACGGATATGAGGTGTGGACAATGAACAGACGACAAGCTGAAAACTTCTAATGGCTGTGGAAATGTGGTTTCTGAGGAGAATGCAAAGAATACCATGGACATACATAAAAACCAATAAACAAGTCCTACAAGAAACAAATGTAAACCGTAAACTGATTAGAGAAATTAGACGTAGACAGTCACAATATTTTGGGCACGTTATGAGAAGAAATAAATTGGAGAACTTGGTGACAACTGGCAAGATCGAGGGGGAAGAGAACAAGGGGAGAGCAGAGAAGTAAATACCTGGATGGCTTGACCACGTTGTATGGTCGAGATAAGAACACTGAGCTGATCCACGATTCTGGTGATCGAGTGAGATGACAAAACGTGACCACCCACGCTTACCGGCATCGCACATGATGATGATTTCATACACACAACACAACATATAAACGAAAAATATATTGAGAGCATAGCAGTTTATCGCAAAGAAACATGGACGGGTCCTTGCGTAATTTTAACAGCTTTGCACCTGTCTAATACAAGAGTGGTCTAGAGTGGATCGTATATAATCATGCAAGAAAGATTTGCTCGAATGGTGCACGGGAAACGGATAGGAAATCCTCAAGCAAATGTTGCTTTATAATGGGTATCCAGCTGGATTTATCACCAACCAATCAACCAACCAACCAACCAACCTGCCAACCAACCACCCAACCAACCAACCAACCAACCTGCCAACTAACCAGCCAACCAACCAACCTGCCAACCAACCAGCCAACCAACCACCCACCCAACCAACCACCCAACCAACCTGCCAACCAACCAGCCAACCAACCAACCAACCAACCAACCAACCAACCAACCAAACAACCAACCAACTAACCAGCCAACCAGCCAACCAACCATCCAACCAACCAACCTGCCAACCAACCAGCCAACCAACCAACCAGCCAACCAACCAACCAACCAACCAACCAAACAACCAACCGACCAACCAACCTGCCAACCAGCCAACCAGCCAACCAACCAACCAACCAATTCAAAACACAGGCATTTTACTGCAAACCAATATCTAATTCTGAAGAAGCTCGAGACCACTCGAACGGCATGGGAAAAACATCCCAGGTGCGCTGAAGTACGCTTGCTCTTTCAACGAAGCGCCGTCATCATTTGGTTCCGGCAGGTTCAAATTCCCGATGTGGCTACATAATTCAATTTTTAGACTGTCTAGCGTGTCCTCTGATCACTACTTGTTCTTTTTACTTGTATGAGTGCCCATCAATTTTCGTGAGTCTATTTCTCCCGCTATCGGAATGCCATAACATGTTTTGGAATCATAATGTTCCATCGAGTGTCCAGACGCACTTTGAGTTGAGTCAAGAACCGACATTACAGTTCTCGGGACATTCCCATATGTGCTCTGTACTCATATGCTACAGCCAGCGAAGAGTCCCAATACTAATGATACCGTTAGCAGTCTGATTATGTGTCCGTCCGGCCTTTCCTCGTAGTCCTGAGTGTCGGCCAGATCCTCTGGTCACTCCCTGCAGCGCCATTCTCTCCAAGCAATATACATACACTCGATCCCAATGGGCACCATCCAAATATCAACATACTTACAATTTAAAAACAACAACAACAACAACAACAACAACAACAACAACAACAACAACAACAACAACAACAACAACAAAGATGCTTTAGTCGTCCTAACAACGCAGTGTTACAAATGCCAGATATGGACAATCTTAGAAACACATAGAATAAAATCACTACATGTGAAATGAATTGCATAAGAAAGGCAGCTGGAAAAGCAAGATAAGATCTTGCGTTATACTCACTTTGGGGGATTCCCTGAAGATCCTGTACCGTCATCATAAGATGGGCTGCTGGTTTGGGACCGGATCCTCCATCTTTTGATGCCCTAGGCCATTGGTTTATTGTTCCTGCAAAAACAACAACAAATAATATGCAGGTTAGAGTTATCTTGTGCAGGTTTAGAGTTATAGAGTGCGTGCGTGCATGCGTGCATGCGTATGTGTATGTGTGAGAGAGTGTGATTGAGAGAGTGAGTGTGTGTGTGAAGGATTGTGTGTGAGAGTGAGACAGTGCGAGAGTTGATGTGTTAGTGTGTGTGTGTGTGAGCGCGCGCATGCGTGTGAGTGTGTGTATATGAAAGAAGAGAGAGAGAGAGAGAGAGAGAGAGAGAGAGAGAGAGAGAGAGAGAGAGAGAGAGAGCTGAGCAGATGCATGTCATGTAACACGCATGTTATGTAACACGCGAATCCGTATGTTTGTGTATTCTCATCTGTCATATTATCAGTTAAATACCATTTGATTTTATCATGTATAATATAAACTACATTACTGTAGTTTGAGTGAGAGAGTCAGTGAGTGTGAATGAGAGACAGAATGAGTGAGCATGAGAGTGAATGTGTGTGTGTGTGTGTGTGTGTGTGTGTGTGTGTGTGTGTGTGTGCCTTCTCTGTGTGTATCTCTGTGTGTGGGAGCATCACTATGTTTACGTCACATACTTTTTATGTACACATTTTTCTCCATGTTTATCATTTTTATGAGACTGCTCATGACAATTGTCAGTGTATGTGTGTGAGTAAAGTGTGGGAGTTTGTTCATACTAGTTTCAATGCTAACGCGAGACATTTTGTATGTGTCTAGATGTGAGAAGGTGTGAGTGTGTGTGGAGGATGTGTATGAGTGTGGGGATATGTGTGGGTGGGGGATGTGTGGGTGGGGTATGCGTTTGGATGGGTTGGGGTGTGTGGGCTTTTGTAAGTAGTGATATTTGTGGGTGTTGGTGGGATGTGTGGATGGATGTGTGGGGGTGAAAGTAGGGGTGTGGGAATGGGTGTGGGGGATGTGTGTATGGGTGGAGGATATTGTATGGGATGGGTGTGGGGTGTGTGTGTTTATGTGGGTGGAGATGTGTGGGTCGTTTGAGGAAGTATGTGTGGGTGGCGGGGTTGTGTGGGTAGGGGATTGTGTTGGGTGGATTGGGGATGCAAGGGTGGGTGGGGAGAAGTGTATGGTGTGTGGGTTTGAGATATGTGTGCGATGTGTTGGTGGGGGATGTGTGCATGGTGTGTGGGTGGGGGTGTGGTGGTATGGGTGAGGATATGTGTGTGGGTGGGGGATAGTGTGTGGTGTGGGGGATGTGTGTGATGGGTGCGGGGAATGTGTGTATGGGTGGGGTATATGTGTGGGTGAGTAGGGGATGTGTGGTGATTGGGGGAAGTATGTGGACGTGAGTGGGTGGGAGATGTGTGCGTGGATGGGGAATGTGTGGGTGGGGGTGTGTTAATGGCTTAGGGATGTGTAGGTGGGTGAGGGATGTGCATGTGTCGGGGTGGGGTGCGTGAGTGGGTGGAGGATAAGTGTGGGTAGGGGTATTGTGATCGAGAGATGTTTGGTTGGGGGTGGGTGGGGGTGTGTGGGTGCGTAGTGGAGGATGTGTGCGTGAGTGAGTGTGTGTTGGTGGACGGGTAGGGAATGCGTGTGTGGGTGGGAAGAGGTGTGTGGTGTGTTGCTTAGGGATATTGTGTGGGTGAGTTATGTGTGTATGGATGGGGGATTTCTGTGGTGTGTGGGTGGGGTTATGTGGGGTGGATGGGTAAGGGTATCTGTGGGTGTGGGTGAGAATATTGTGTGGTATGTGGGTGGGGGATATGTGTGTGGTGTGTAGGTGGGGATGTGTGGTGGTATGTGAGTGTGGGATGTGTTGGTGAGGGATATGTGTGTGTGCGGTGCGTGGGTTGGGAATATTGCGTGGTAGGGGATGTATGTGATGTGCGGGTGGGGGATTGTGTAGTGGGGGATTGGGTTAAGGCATGTATGGGTGGGTGGAGGATGTATGTGTGGGTGGTGGGGTGTGTGTGTGAGTGGATTGGGGATGTATGGGTAGTTAGGGAGATGTGTGTGTGTGGGGGGGGGGAGGGGGGAATTGTGTGCGTGGGTGGGAAATATGTGGTCAATGGAGATGTGGCTGGGGGATGGGTGGTTTGAGGTGTGGATGGGGAGACGATGTGTGGGTTAGGATGTGTATGTGGGTGGGCGTGGGATATGTGGGTTGGTGGGGGAATGTTTGTGGGTGGCGAGTGTGTTTTGGTTGGGGGAACAGGTGAGGGGAGTGTGGGTGGGGGATGTGCGGGAGGGGGATGGGTCGGTTGGTGGGGTATGTATGTGTCCCTTGCTGTGCGTGTGTGTGGGTAGGTGGGGGTGTGTGTGGGTGGGGTGATGTATGGGTACGTGGGAGATGGGCCTCATAACATGGTAATTTGCCTTGTTTATGTTTACAACATTCATTTCACAATGTTTATTTTTCTTCCTATGTAAATGTATAATGCTCTTGATGAACGAAAGACGAGTGATTGAAAGGGCCGAATGTAAGACGGGCCTGCGCGCCCAATTTGTGACCCTAATAAAGTTGATTTGATTTGATTTGATATCTAATCAGAACAACAGCATACAATATGCATGTTAGAATTTCGTAATCAGGACAACGACAACGACAACAGCAACAGCAACAGCAGCAGCAACAACAACAACAACAACAACAACAACAGCAACAGCAAAAACAACAACAACAACAACAACAACAACAACAACAACAACAACAACAGACACTATGCATGTTAGAGTTTCCCAATCAGGACACCATACAATATGCACGTTAGATTTCCCCTAACCAACATACTCCCCACTTCCTGTTGAGCATAGAAAGACAAATATATCCTGAAATTTTTTTTCTGGCAACATATTATAGTCTTTCGGAGAACCTTCTATCCCTTCATTTGTATTTAAGAAAAACAAACAAAACAACAATAACAGAAAACTGAAACACATCAGTAGATAACAATCCTGTCTACGTTTACTGACTACATCAATTTCTTCCCCATCCGCTACACCACTTTGACAAGGACATATGCACTTGGCAACGTTACCATAGTAACCGGGATCCTTGCCTAGATATATCTATACATATAACATATCTATCTAACTAGATGGATGAATGGATTGATCAGACAGACAGACAGACAAACAGACAGACAGACAGATGGATGGATAGATATATAGATGGATGGATGGATGGATGGATATATTAGACAGACAGACAGATAGATAGATAGATAGATAGATAGATAGATAGATAGATAGATAGATTAGACAGACAGACAGACAGACAGACAGATAGATAGATAGATAGATAGATAGATAGATAGATCGATCGATCGATCGATCGATAGATAGATAGATAGATAGATAGATAGATAGATAGATAGATAGATAGATAGATAGATAGATAGATAGATAGATAGATAGATAGATAGACATAAAAAGCGAGTTAAATCAATAGGTAGTTAGGTGGGATGTAAGCACAGACAGGTGAATTAACAGGGAAAAAAGTAGCCAAATATATTAGATTAAAAAGGCACACTGAAGTATTCGCTACAACCGATTTGTCTGAGGTAGTAGCGGTAAAAATAAATGAGTTACCTAACTTACTGTAATACTTCCCATATCACATGTCATTATGTGACCGCTATGTCCTTGTCGGTCTTAGATTTACTACGCCTTATAAATGTCATTTGCATAATGTAAACAGGTTTATCAATGCTAAGGTGTATTATACAAGCCACAAAGCGTTTCCTGAATGATAATGAGTCCTTCTTGTCAATGTCTGTTAATAGTATATCAGTTTTAATAGACAGGGATTGAAGGTCGGTGGAAATACAATCTTGGCAGTTGTGCCAACAACACCCACGTGATACACAACAGAAAGGTTCAAGGTAATACAATGTCGGGAAAACCTTAAGACTTGTCAAAATCGTGGATTTATATATACAGACAGACAGACAGACAGACAGATAGATAGATAGATAGATAGATAGATAGATAGATAGATAGATAGATAGATAGATAGATGGATGGACGGACGGACGGATGAACGGAAAGACGGACGGACTGACAGTATAGACTGAAAATAATTGGATGGCGGAAAATGGGAAGAAGATGCTTGTCACAGTTATCACCTAAAAGTTGTTAATTTGGTAGCAGACATTTTCTATCAAATTAATATCAATCAATCAATCATGTGCCATGCCGGAAAGCGTGGGCGGTCATGACTCGCCATTTCACTCGATCACCAGTGTCGTGGATCAGCTCAGTGTTCCTGTCTCGTCCATGCCATGTGGCCAAGCCATCCAGGTATTTTCCTCTCTGTCTTCCTCTTGGTCTGTTCCCCTCGATCTTGCCAGTTGTCACTAAGTTCTCCAACCCATTTCTTCTCATAACATGTCCAAAAAATTTTGACTGTCTACGTCTAATTTCTCTAATCAGTCTACGATGTTCATTTGTCTCCTGTAGTACTTGGTCATTGGTTTTTCTGTCTGTCCATGGTATTATTTGCATTTTCCTCAGAAACCACATTTCTGCAGCCATCAGATGCTTTTCAGCTTGACTGCTCATTGTCCAAGTTTCACATCCATACAAAAGAACAGGCTCTATGTATCCCCTCAACACTCTTTTTCTCGTTTCAATTGACATCTTTTTATTGGTCAGAATGTTTTTCATCTTGCTAAAGGCTACTTTCGCCATGGCGATTCTTGTTCTAATCTCTTCAAGGCATCTCCCATCAGATGTTATAACTGTTCCAAGATAATTGTACCGATTCACTTGTTGAAGAATATTTCCATTTACTCGTATATTACATTGTGGCACTTCTTCCTTCCTACTGACGACCATAACCTGAGTCTTTTTACAATTTAATTCTAACCCCAGTTGCTCACTGTGTACAACAACCGCATCTACTAATTGTTGCAGGTCCTGCGCATTGTCTGCAATTAATACTGTATCATCTGCATATCTAATGTTATTGATGTTTCGTCCTCCAATGCTGATTCCATTTATATCCTCTACATTTCTGAAAATATTTTCACTGTACAGGGAAAAAAGATCTGGAGACATCACACATCCCTGCCTAACACCTCTCTTAATTGGCTGATACTGTCCCACTTCATTATCAATCCTTATTGCAGTTTGTTGTTTCCAATATATGTTTTTTATAAGTCTAATGTCTTTCCCATCAATTTGTAGATCTGCAAGCATATCCACCATGCTGACATGTCTAACGCTATCAAAAGCCTTTGTATAGTCAATAAAGCAAAGATGTATATCCTTGTTTACTTCTATAGCACGTTCAATAACTGTTCGCAGCATATACACAGCATTTACTGTACCCTTTCCTTCTACAAACCCGCATTGTTCTTCCCCTATTTCAGGTTGTATCTTCTTCCTCATTCTTTGCATGATAATTCTTAGCAAAATCTTTGTGATGTGACTCATTATACTAATTGTTCTATGTTGATCACATTCCAAGGTTCCTGATTTCTTTGGGATTGCAATAAATATAGAGTTACATAATTCAGGAGGTATATCTCCAGTATCATATAATGTGTTCAGCAGTCTGGTGACTTGATCTATTCCAAATTCTTCTAAAGCTTTAATCATTTCTGTTGTGATGTTATCTGCACCGGGGGCCTTGCCAGCTTTCATATGCTTAAGAACATTTCGAACCTCCATCTCCAAAATTGGCGGTCCTTCATTATTAAATCTAATATCATACTGTTCGTCTCTGTTATCATCATAAAGGTGTTTCACATAATCTGTCCATACCTGTAGAATCTGGTCTTTTTCTATTATGATTTTGCCATCTTCAGTTTTTAGACACCCTGTTGATGTACTTGTTCTTTTATTAGTAAGTTCCTGAATTCGTTTGTGCACTAATTTGGTATTTTGACTGTTGTGTTGGCTTTCAATTTCTAAGCACTTTTCCTCAAGCCATGCTTCTTTTGCCTCCTTACATAATGTTCTGACTTGTCTGTGAATTTCTTCATATTTGACATAATTATTTTTGTTGAGTCTTCTTGTTTCCATGAGGTGTAAAATTTCTTCAGTCATCCATTTCTTACGACCCACCTTCTTTAATTTTGGAATAGTTGTTTCTGCAGCCACATTGATTGAATTCTTCAACGTTTCCCATTGATCATCCACATCCTGGAATAGGATCTCTAGATCAGACAAAATTTCGAATCTGTTCTGTACTTCTATGTTGAATTTGTTTTGTATTTCCTTGTCATTACTCAATGTACACAAATCATATTTAGTGTTTCCTGTTATATACTTGACTTTCTTCAACTTTATCCTCAATGTTCCTGTGAGTAATCTGTGGTCACTATAACAATCAGCACTGGGAACTGTTTTTGCTATTGTTAATGCGTTTCTAAATCTTCTGCTAATGAGAATGTAGTCAATCTGGTTTCTAATCCTGCTATCAGGACTCCTCCATGTCCATAATCTTCTAGGGTGTTGTTTGAACCAGGTGTTTCCTACAATCATTTCCTGTTCTTTTGCCCACTCTACGAGTCTGTATCCTCTTTCATTTATCTCTCCTAAACCATAGTTTCCTACTGTGTATCTATCTCCTTGATTTCCTACTTTTGCATTGAAGTCCCCTATTATGATGGTTATTTCTGAATTTTTACATTTCTTTAAGGCAGACTCTATGTCATTATAAAATTCTTCTACACTATCTTCACTGGATTCTCCTGTTGGGGCATATACTTGAATAATATTTATGCTAAAAGGTCTGCCACTTAATTTAACTAGTAGAACTCTGTCCGACACGGCCCAATATCCTTGAATAGATTTTGATGTTTTCCTGTCCAGAATAATTGCCACTCCCCTATGACGAACTTCACCTCCAGAATAAATAATCTTGAAATCTTCTTCTATCTTGATGCCTGCTCCTGTCCATCTCGTTTCGCACATACCTAAGATATTAATTTTTTCCCTTTCAATTTCTTGTTTTATGTTCTCTAATGTTCCGTCGTTGTTTAACATCCTAACATTCCAAGTTGCTAATTTTAACGTCTCTGTCCTTGTCTTGCGATGATCGGTCTTTAAGCGAATCATGATATACTAGGCACTTTTAAAGAGGTAGTTTGCCGTTGCTTTCCTCTATGGCAGTGACCTTACTGGTCGGAGACCGCAACCATTGACTCAATACGAGTTCTTCTGCCTGCCGTCGTGTAACTCAAGGCCATGACCCACAAATATCTGTCGGCTGCCCTCAAAATTACATCCACCACCTGCCTTCCGTGGCTTCTTTTGAAAACTTCCAATAAAAGGAACACAATATAACATCACATAATCCACAGGGAAACACTATTCACAGGGAATCCAAAGGAAATCACACGAAATCCAATGAAAAACACTAAATAGCGTCCCTCCAAAAAGTAACGCTTCATCTTGTCGCCATTTTACCGGAAGTTAGATAATTATATACGTGATACATAATTAATATTACATCAAATTAAAGGTGGTTGCTTAGGGAAGGTTGTTGCAGTTAAAAAGCTTTTCGTTGCTTGCTTTTCTTTAAAGAAAAGCTTGCAGTTGGATCTCAGGTGCTGGTGGGAAACCACTTCACTGTTGAGACTCAGTCCTGGATGGTGATTTGTTCCCAACGTAGAAGAGCATCATTTCCTGGAGGAAGAACTTTGTTGCTCGCGCGTGTGTGTACCCGTTCTACCCGTCCATGAGTGTGACGTGGTGACAGCAGCAAATATAACATGGGTATATAGGTAGGGAACCTACGACAGGTCCAGCAAATCGGTAGGGAATTTACTGGACTCTAGAAACATATTGCTCATGAACCATGGAGGGTAAGGGATGCAAGGTGCTAGTCACCGGCACTGGGACTTCACTTTCCCCTCTCAACAACGCCCAAAGGCCAAAAGTAGGAGGACGAAAATAAAATAAAATCTTAGGGAAAACTCCATACATCCATCATGTGCCACGCCGGTAAGCGTGGGCAGTCATGTTCTGCCATCTCACTCGATCACCAGAGTCGTGGATCAGCTCCGAGTTTCTGTCTCGTCCATGCCACAAGGCCAAGCCATCCAGGTACTTGCTTCTAGGTCTTCCCCTTGGTCTGTTCCCCTCGATCTTACCAATTGTCACCAAGTTTTCCAAATCATTTCTTCTCATAACATGCCCAAAAAATTGTGACTGTCTACGTCTAATGTCTCTAATCCAGTGGTTCTCAACCTTTTTTGGCCCGTGCCCCCCTTCACCATATTTTCAGAACGTCATTCCCCAATTTCGTATTTCCTACCTAAAAATTTGGCCCGTGCCCCCCTTCACCATATTTTCAGAACGTCATTTCCCCCCCCCCCCCCTCCCTTTTTTCGTATTTCCTACCTAAAAATTCTCCCCTCCCGCCCCTACACAGTATACGTAATAATGGAAGCACATACTAAAACGAGTCTAGATGTCCACATAAAACGTGATTTTTGGGTCTACTTACTTTATAAAATGAATTTTAGAAGGGTGAGACGTACAGAACCGTAAAGTATGAAGGGAAAAACAAGATCAAGTAATCTGTTCTTGTATTAATGCGATCTTGAAATAATCTTCATCCCCCCCTCCCCCTGGAAACCCCAAAATTCCCCCCTGGGGGGAATTCCCCACCTATTGAGAACTACTGCTCTAATCAGTTTACGATCTTCATATTCATCTTCATAGGGAAAACTATGTATTTATATTTTAATTGAGACAACATTTCGGCTATATATAAGCCCATGGCAGATGTGGGAAGTCGCTTAAGAGGATTAATCATATCGTAGCGCTTAATCAATTAAAAGTTCGTTGCATGTCCGTTATAGGACGTCGCGGTCTACCCCAGTCTTTTTTTGGTTGTTTGTGATCTTTTGACAAGGTTACGTTCAGTAGTTTGCCATTGTATTCAGTTGAACCTTTAAAAAATCATTCCCGTGCCATCGCTAATTCCAGGTATCAGTTTTTACATTCCTTGCAGAAATGTTTCATGAATGAAATAAGGTACTAAAACCAGCATCTTGTTTATTTCTATGAACTTGTCTGCAAGTGTAATTTTCCACACATTTGCTTCCACAATAGAGCTGATATGATCGCCAACATCTCCGAGCTGTCGAAAACTGTCAACAGTAAGAAACTCGAGCAATTTATGTTGTTTTTCTGCTTTGATTAGAAACAAAAAAGCGTGATCCCGAAGATTATACAGTTCAAGGTGATGTCTTGATGACGGCTACTCGATATTTGCAGCCAAGGATCATTGTACTGAAACCATTTATCTCATCTTCACAATCTTACGATCATCATCAGCACCATAAACTGCCAACTTCATAATGAATGACGATTGTAATGAGGCTCAAACACCGCCTGCCCTGCTTCTTCCCGGTGCATTTGTGAAGACTACTTCCATTCTACGTCTTTATGTTGTCCACCGATATGTAACGTTGTGTTTCTCTTTCTTGCTCCCCCTTCAACTTTGTCCTTCAGTAATAAACCGTGTTAATTTATATGCCCAAAATAAGAAGGTTATAATATGTAGGGTTTTATGTCTCTCCACAGATCCGGTTCTTGATGCTATGGATTAATTCCATTTTTAGGTCGTTCTCTCGCTTTGAACCTAGAAGTGTAGTCCATACACATGCTACTACGTCTAATGCACTGGACTGAATTTTGCGTGTGAATTAGTTTTCCCTATTACCAGTGTCCTTCGCCATCAGACGAACCCACTCTGACTTCTCAGGTACTTGTAAATTACGTCACCAAGTCAAGGACGAGAAGTCAATATTTTAGTCCAACTGACCAGTGTAGAGGTTGAACCCAGTTACCTCGACATCAGCGTACCGGATGTTTACGAGCGAGAAGTCTTATCCATTCGGGCATGCTGATCTCTAGTAATGTTTATACCAGATTTTGAAATACATGTTGTGTAATACTTTTTACTTTTTTTCTCCAAACATGATAGTCTCCCCATTCGCTAACATGCCACATTTTGTACACTTCAGCCGTACCTTCACTTTCACTTTGTTTGTTCATCGTCCGCGTTTGTGCACCGTACAGTGATGTAGAGTGAATGTAACACGCCATCACCCGTAACTTTGATGTGTAACTTACATGTTTAACTGTGAGAAGCTGTTTGTTAATTATTAATTATTACTATGGCATGTGCCGGCTTCCTGGCCTAAAGGTTAGCAATTTTTCTCCGTAATCTCGTATACTCTCGTAAGTAACGTGACGACGGTGAGAATCAGCAGTGGTTCGAATCGCGTCGGTAACTTACGGGGTATGTGAGCCGGCCGCTCAGAAAGCAATGGCAAACTACTGAGCGTAATCTTGCCAAGAAATCAACAATCAGCTGAAAGATGCTGATGTTGACAGCGATGTCCTGTAAAGGATATGCAAAACATTGTTTTTTTTTTTACTATGGCATGTTAGATATTATTAGATCATATAGCAGAATTGATGTGATCAAATTATAAGGTATGTTGATGTGATCAAATTACTTGACATCAGTGGTGCTATCAAAATAAGTGACATGAATGATGTTTTCATATTACGTAGCATATTTGATCTGTTCAAATTACTTGACCTGTTTACTGTTATCAGATTATGTGACATATTTACTGTTATGAAATTACGAGTACATGACATGTTTGATGTCATCAAATTATGTGGCATGGTTGATGTTATCATTTTACGTGACATTTTATGTTATCAAATTACATGACATGTTTGATGTTATATCAACTTACATGACATGTGCGATGTTATCAAATTACATGACATGTTTGATGTTATCAAATTACATGACATGTGCGATGTTATCAAATTACATGACCTGTGCGATGTTATCAAATTACATGACATGTGCGATGTTATCAAATTACATGACCTGTGCGATGTTATCAAATTACATGACCTGTGCGATGTTATCAAATTACATGACCTGTGCGATGTTATCAAATTACATGACCTGTGCGATGTTATCAAATTACATGACCTGTGCGATGTTATCAAATTACATGACCTGTGCGATGTTATCAAATTACATGACCTGTGCGATGTTATCAAACAACACGATATATCTGATGCTGGCGATTCACAAACACCCGGATGGGCATGCTTTACTCTCCCCTTCAGTATTCTCACATTAAGTGAGTCGTGTCCCCTGCCTTCACCAGAATTATTTCTCAACCAATGACCGACCGACCATGACACCGCTTGACCGTTGTCCAAGAGTTTCATGTCCAAGATGAGCCGCGGTAGTGCAGTGGCTGGCAAGCTTGCCTGCCGGTCTGGTGGTTATATCTTCGAATTCCTCATGTTTTTATTTGTGAAACCTTGACCTAATTTTCCGGGTTGACATGGATAAAATGAGTATCAGGACATGTTCTGGGTAGTAAAAGCAACCGGAACGATATTGACTACATCATCTATCGGGTGCTGGTTGGTCTATACAAAGACGCGGCTAACATCTTCTACAGGGTGTATTTTTAATAACTGTGCAGTGTTTGAAAATATTGCAGGTCCAAGTTTTGTATTTACCTATTATGTTGCATGAACTTTACTGAAGGTGAATACAAAACTTGGACTGGCAATATCTTCAAACACTGCACAGCCATTAAAAATACACCCTATACCCAATGCGCTTCAAGACATACTTCCGTTGCTTGTGCATTTTTCTATCTTCATTGCCCAGCTTTCATTGATGTAAAATTATTATCGGAGATAAGTGGGTTTCTAAAATTAACTCTTACATTATTTAAGAAATACAGTACGAAAACTGTCCGACTATGGATGAAATGATAAAATCGGCTACGACCGAAATGACAAAACTCGACTACGACTGGTAGTACAAAACTATTCCACTACAGCTGAAATTACAAAAGTCTTCCAGTACGGCTGAAATTACACAATTTCACTACGGCTGGATATACAAAACTCGACTATTGCTGAAATTACACAACTCTTCGACTCCGGCTGCAATTAGATCCCAGCAAACGCAATCAATGTAGCGTATATTTATCTATGTTTATGCATGTCCTTAAAACTGATAAAAATAACCCATCCATCCACCGGAGAAAGACATTTAAATTAACATCAACGTAAAATGTTCATAATAACAAAGAAAAACTAATTTCCTTGTGAAAATAATATATTCTGTTTACAGAAATATTCTACAAGACAAACGCACTTTAAGATAGAATGACCCATTTGAATATACGGTTTTATTTTGCGAAGAGAGTTCAAGGATATACAGAACAAGGTAATTATGTTTACTTATTTTTCGCCAATATTTTAAATACCATACTTATTTTCTAACACAAATTCTTTAGGTAGGAAAAGAAAGAAAGCCGAACTATTAACAAAGCGATGTCAGAGACGCGTGACTGAAAAAGTTAAGTGGTTGAATAAAAAGCTGGTACTCAGAAGGAATGATGGTCTCATAGGGTCTAAGTGAAAGAAGCAAAAACACATATCAAGATAAAGTATGGTTCCGTTATGCAGCTACTGAGCCGAGTGCGTGGAGAGATATTGTGAGCTGAGGATTTCATGCGGTGTGCTTTCACATCTGTCCACGGTTGTTTGTATAATGAATTGCATGTTCAGAAAGATGGCGGCCTGCGGGCTGCTGGTTTTTGTTTGTTTGAGACTCCTGTTTGTTCCACTTTTCACACGAGGCAGTGAGTAGCATTTTTTGTGATATTCATTGGCACAGGAACGGAGCATTATAGGGCAACCCTTTGCCGTGACGTTGGAACCGCGGCTAACTAACTATCAAGATAATGTGCAAAAACACATGGGGCCTGAGAGGGTGGAGCAATTGCCCAAAAAGGTCCTGTGCTAAAACTAGAATGAACACAGCAGGCCACCACTTTAAAACTCACAGAGAGTCTCCGTGGCGAAGATGGATACACCACCTACCATCGTTATGAAGGTTGTGGAGTCGATCCCGGCCTACGTCGCTCGGTTCACGAGAGTAATTTTCTCGGAGACTCTTGGGGGGGGGGGGGGGGGGGAAGAGAGCTATAAAGCTCCGTGCTTTGTGCGACGGCAGAAGATCACCCCGGGGAAAGAGACGGGGGCATATGGAATAAAACCCGGTGCAATGAAATGGGTTCTCTTGCCGTTTATATATTTTAAACTTCTATGCCATAAGAAGTTTCCTGATAGTAATATTTTCTGAGTTTTTAGCATACATCTTTCTTTAAACGGAAACTTTCTGGGAATTCTGTATTTTGCATTCCTTCATTCTTTATGCATAGTGATATTTCTGTGTCAGCAACACCAATCTATGACATACCATTTGGTCACTTGGGCGACTAAAGCTGAGCCTGTGAGAAGAAAGCGTGAGAGAAATTGTGGGGAACTCGCTACGATATCCTTCCTACTGAGGGCTGGATTCATGGAGTCAGGCAGACACTTTGTATATACTGATGAACATAGGAAACTGATTAGAGCAGCAGCCGAAGAAGGACGAGGTGTAGGAGGAGTAGAAGGTGGAGAAGAAGAAGAAGGAAGAAGAAGAAGAAGAAGAAGAAGAAGAAGAAGAAGAAGAAGAAGAAGAAGAAGAAGAAGAAGAAGAAGAAGAAGAAGAAGAAGAAGAAGAAGAAGAAGAAGAAGAAGAAGATTTGGGTGTTTGACTAATTTTAAATAAAACGAAACGTAACTGCAACGAAAAATAGACCTAACACTACGAAAAATAAAATAATGCCAGGATGATTTCACAGTTGAGAAGAAAGTAAACAGGCTTAAATAAAGAACGCTTTTACTCCTTTAACAAGAAGTGGCAATATTGCCAGAGAAGATAACATATAACACCCAACATAAGAAAGTTGCACTTACAACAGCAGTGAAAGCGGATTACAAAGTACTCAGCACTTAGACAAATCTGGCAAAGATACTTATGGCAAGAATCAATAGCACATGACAGCAGCATAAAAGACAGGAACCAATAGACAAGAACCAATGCAAATATATCAGTATGGACAATGTTGATACACATTGGCATCTTGCAATACTCGCTATGTTATCGCGTGCAATGTCTCTATCAAGAAAATCCCATCTTAGACACTCTCTCGGGAGATGACGCAAAATACTCAACAAACTTCCGCTGTAAGTAGTGCCAAGAATCCAGATGTAGTTCTTCTATTGAGACTGGCAACCTGGATTCGTTTCAAACATAAATGACTAGAGCCTGTGCAATACAACGAAGATGGTCTATGTAACAACCGTGTCTATGTAACAAACGTGTCTATGTAACAAACGTGTCTATGTAACAAACGTGTCTATGTAACAACTGTGCTTTAGTTTGCACTGGAGCTGGAGAATGAATACGTGCCAAGGTGAGAAAAAAAAGTCTGCCCAAATGTTGACAATAATTGAAAACAAAATCAACATAAGCAGACTACCACGTGCAGCGGTTCCGTTGTCTGATTATTGGCAACAGAAGTTCTGTTCTATTTTTAAAAGTAGCAAAATGTAACGTTTCTATAAGTTACTTTGAAGTGATTCATTTTCATCATTGAATCTGGTGTTACTTATCTATAGTTTGCTGTTGCGGAAGAAATCTGGCAGTGCTTGCGAGATATGCAATATTAGAAACATGTGGACGGCTCGGGTAAATTTGCACACTTGCTAAATTAAGGGGTGGAAGAGCTTCTCAGATGACGGTAGGTTCCAGTTGAGTATGTGTGATTGTGTGTACATGGGAGCAGGGAGTGGAGAGGAGATGATGGTGCAGAGGAATATTTGTTTGTTGTTGATAATTGGATTCCTTCTTCTTCATTTGTCCTACTGCTTTAGATGTGAAGCGTTGTAGAGAAGAGTCAGATGTAATTTTTCTAATTTACGTCTGTCTTGTTGCTTGTGCGAATGTCATATTTGATGTTTTCAATGTTTCTTATACTCCATCTAGTCAACACTTCCGGGGATATCCTCCCGCCATGTACCCCGATGTTCTCATTTAGAACGTTCTAGCCGCTGAATGATCTAGTCCGATTCCAACTAAACGTCCGAACCATTTAATTCCTTGGTATTCTATAAAGCCAGTAGTAACTTTTCCACCGTTCGCTCGCTTTTGAACTCAAGCTTAATCTATACGCCTATAAGTGTATAACCTATAAGTGCTCCGTTCTGTTCCTAACTCAAGCCTAAGTCCGGAGAATCTCAGCTCAGTGTACAAACTCCGTAGCACCGGCGAGGATTCTGAAATACTTTGGGTAGATGTTTAACTCAAAAATTTTCCCGGGTAGCGCCGTTGGGCTACTCTTTTTAGATTTCCAACTGCCAAGGGATTTTTTAACGTGTACAACAATACACACGGGCGTGCGATCTCACTACCTAGAGACCAGGGGAAATTTTGTTAATAGAAGTCCACGTGAAAAAATTCCCGGCCTTCCCGGGGCTTGACCCGAGACCTCAAGCATTCGAGGCGGACACTGTATCTCGAGACAACTCAGCCCCCCCCCCCCCTCAGTTTAAGAGCGGCGCTATTATCCTCCTCAGCAGTAGGTATTATACCTAAGCTTATTTCCCATTTGTCTCTCGATCTCTTCTTGCTTTTCTGTATGGGATGATAACTTGATGGTTGTATTTCGTCTGAGCCATGAAAAGAACTTGTATCTATCTAAGTGAGGGTTAATGTAGAGACTTTCTCGTCAACCTTGTACCGAAGTGTTATCTCCACGGAGACTGTAGTAGAGCCCCAGTTACCCTATGAAATGCTCTGAAACCATCGGGGTGTGCACGGCTGATACTGACACTTCACATCAAAGGGGAGGCCTACCAGGATATAACCATCTCGTGGTTCGTCACAGCACACAAGGAATGGATAGCAATGTTTTCTCCACAGGTCTCAGGTAATTCATTGTCAACAGACTCAGCAACCGGCTCTGTTTGTTTTGCCATTGTGGTTTGACAAGCCGCGTCAGTTTGATAGAGAGAATTGTAACATTTATAATTAATGTTAAAGTTAGGTGCATATCCTTGACAATACGGCATAATCAATCCTAGCATTTTTGGCCGTTTGTTATCTACTAGGCAATTATTTGTTCAGCAGTGTATCATTATTTCCTGAACGACCAACGACCAAACCATCAAAATCAACGCAAGGTTGTTTGCTTACACATCGTCTACGGCTGATTTCCAACCATCTAGTCGGTATGTCGTTGGAATTATGCAACGCGTTCACTGCCCCTAATTCACAGCGCTGGTAACCTGTATAATAACGAAGTAATTAGTGGTGGCCGATCTCCCTGGCCGAGGCGTTAGCAGCTTTCTCCGTAACCCCGAATACTCTCGTGGTTTACATAAGCGCAAGAGAATTGGAAGCGGTTCGAGTCGCGCCAGTGATTTATGAGAATGTGGAGCCGGTCGCTCAGAAAGCAATGGCAAACTACTGAGCGTAATCTTGCCAAGAAATCAACAATCAGCTGAAAGATGCTGATGTTGTCAGCGATGTCCTGTAAAGGATATGCAAAACATTTTAATCAGTGGCGAGGAGTTAGTATATCAGTGTAACATATCCAACGAGGCGTGGGTTCTGATCTCAAACAAGGTGAGGAATTTGTCTCAGTCGGAGGGAAAATGAGGCGTTTTTATTGTAGGCCTTATTGCAACTGCTCGATCAAGCGGGCTTTCAACCTCACCGGACAGAACCCTCCTGAAAAACTCTAGGAATGATAAGATTACCGTCATGATGAAATATAAAACATTATTGATGTTATATTTCATGACCCGTGATTGCAGATCAGCTAGTGAACCAGCTAACAAACTTTGGGATTTTTATTTCATGTCATAGAGAATGCCATTTGTTCAGCGGACGTCCAGTATGACGTTTGGGGTCTCTTAACTCATAAAAGAGTAACGATAAAATAGAGGAGTCAAAAGGCAGATGGATCGACTTGATTGCACCGGGTTTTATCTCTATAGCTTAGTGCTTAGTCTCTCTCCTCAGAGCACCTAACCGCACGTCGAAAGACTCGCACAGAGCTCCGCCGCACGAGGGACACGCCCCAAGGAAGGACACGCTGAAGTACAAAACGGGAAAAGGCGATAAGTTCACATGTAAGGTCGCATGAACACTCACACAGAAACAAGAAGTGAGAAATCATGACGGGAAAATTGGTCGCAATCCTCGCCATTTCTCGCTGGAAACGCGAGGTCAGTATTTAATTTACCGTAAATAACGTAATAATTAATGCTTTCCCATTCGCCAATTTGAAGCCAGAATAAGCGACGAAGAGAATAGTCGATACGGTATAAACTAGGGTAGTAGTTCTACAATACAAAAGAAATGGCGCTTAATTGGAGAATGCATTGATTGCTTAGTTAACACAGGATGGTTCAAGCACGGCATGTTGTCAACAGAGTACTAGTTATTCTGTGGTGTTCTGTGACTGTGGTCTTTTGTGATCTCTGTCTAGGAAATGTATGGCAAGAACGAATCACGGGATTCGTATGTGTTTCAGAGGGGGCTTCAAATGGAAACCTTAAACGTGTTTATTTTTGGGTGAATATATTATTTTTTTTTAAAGTAAAGAACACATGTATCATGTTTCGATGTAGTCACCACTGCGCTCAATGCAAGACCTCCAGGTCCGATAAAGTGCGGACGAACGGACATACGGACAGACGGACAGACTGACAGAGAGAGAGAGAGAGAGAGAGAGAGAGAGAGAGAGAGAGAGAGAGAGAGAGAGAGAGAGAGAGAGAGAGAGAGAACAAACGAATGAACGAAATTTATTTTCAAAGGGTTAAGAATTAGGCACGCAGGCCCGTCGGACATTCTAACCGTCTTATCTCTCTGCTGTAATTAATTAATTCATCATCACTTATGAAGCTAATCTTAGGAAACGGCCACATCACCAGAAAGGAAGTATGCAGTATAAACGCATGGAAAACGTGCAATAGTCAATAATACGTGATTCATTAAAACTAATTTTAACATGACAATTATAATTAGCGACGGTAGGTGTATCGTAATGTAATTAGGAGAATGTTTATTATACCAGCTTTCCTTTGAAATTATTATTATTGTTATTATTTTTTGAAGGTGGTATATAGCCTTACTGAGATAGTAATCAAATAATCAAATAGGTTGCGAATATGTGTAATGGGATTCACCAGACAGACAGACAGACAGACAGACAGACAGAGAGTAGAAAGAGAGAAAAAGGGTGTGTGTAGAAAGCGAGAGAGAGAGAGTGTGTGTGTGTGTAGAAAGCAAGAGAGAGAGCGAGAGAGTGTGTGTGTGGGAGAGAGAGAGAGAGTGTGTGTGTGTAGAAAGCAAGAGAGAGAGCGAGAGAGTGTGTGTGTGGGAGAGAGAGAGAGTGTGTGTGTGTGTAGAAAGCAAGAGAGAGAGCGAGAGAGTGTGTGTTGTGGGAGAGAGAGAGAGAGAGAGAGAGAGAGAGAGAGAGAGAGAGAGAGAGAGAGAGAGAGAGAGTTGTAAGAGAAAGAGATCTAAACGCGAAATAAAGCGATAAGCAGAGAGTAGAAAAGAGAACAGAAGAAAGCAAGGGCAAACGAAGCATCTTAGGAAGGCTGTGTGATGCGGAGGGAAATGAACGAGCTGATATACATACTGGCTCTACATCCCCTGCAGATGATAAGGTATGGATCGTGTCGATGTAATTAAAGCATAAAGAAAGATGTCGACAGCGGAGGACTTTGACGTCAAAGAACCCACATCATTGTCTAGAATGAGAGACTCAGGAGTTAGAATTGGCACGGCCAGACACGAGAGGCACATCGGGAGAACGTGAACCCTCGTCAACCAATACAGAACTGGCACCATTAGCCGTGGGACGCTGGTGTGTATGTTGTGAGTAGGGGCTGAGCACCTATGCACTTGTCCGGAGTGCAAGGATGATACCCTTACAGATAAAAGTCTCATACTAGGTTGCAGCTGGAACCACCACAATTTGTGTGTCAGAGAATTCAAGCCGCGGCTTGCTCCAAGGATGTTTAAGCATATATTTTATCACCCTATCTCGCGGCTGTCAACCGGCCTCAGATGAATGGGAATCCGCCACTCAATGCTTTTTATGCTCATTTGTTACTCGCATTCAAAGACGCCAACATTTTAGCTGCAGGCTCGAATGCGACCGTGGGCCAAATTTGATGACAATGTTCACAGATTTTCATCATCATCATCATGTGCATGCTGCTAAGCGTGGGCGATTACGGTGCTCCATCTCACACGTTCATCATCATCTCGGATGAGGACGAAGTTGTTGTATCTGTATTGCCGTATTGTATATTATTTGTATTGCCCCATGGAAGCATTAGGACCTCATCGAACTCACTTCATAAGTTTCACATAAAGTCGTTCTATCTCTTGCTATCCCACAAGGCTACGCACATGTCCACCCCGAGACTACTCATTTATGTTTCTCTTTCTCTAGTTCGCGTGTGTAGGTCACGCTCTATTTCTTTTGCCATATGGATTCCATAGAAAGGTCTTTTCAGTTAAACTTTTCTCGCTCTAGTTATTTCATTATATTATTCTCTTTCTAGTTACAACTATTTTAGCCGTATTAAAGTATTATAAATCTGTCTAGTTATAACTATTCTAATCATATCGTCGTATTATATACATTTCTAATTATAACCATTCTTGTATATCATAGTCGTATATATAAATTTCTAGTTACAGCCGTTCTATTCATTGTAGTATACAGCGTCTTTTCTTCAACTCTTGATTCACCGGTATTTGTATAGTTCTCTCCATGAACTCCACCCTGGTATGTGTATAGTTCTCTCCATGAACTCCACACTGGTATGTGTATAGTTCTCTCCATGAACGCCACACTGGTATTTGTATAGTTCTCTCCATGAACTCCACCTGGTATGTGTATAGTTCTCTCCATGAACTCCACACTGGTATTTGTCTAGTTCTCTCCATGAACTCCACACTGGTATGTGTATAGTTCTCTCCATGAACTCCACACTGGTATGTGCATAGTTCTCTCCATGAACTCCACCCTGGTATGTGTATAGTTCTCTCCATGAACTCCACACTGGTATGTGTATAGTTCTCTCCATGAACTCCACACTGGTATTTGTATAGTTCTCTCCATGAACTCCACCCTGGTATGTGTATAGTTCTCTCCATGAACTCCACACTGGTATTTGTCTAGTTCTCTCCATGAACTCCACACTGGTATGTGTATAGTTCTCTCCATGAACTCCACACTGGTATTTGTCTAGTTCTCTCCATGAACTCCACACTGGTATGTGTATAGTTCTCTCCATGAACTCCACACTGGTATTTGTCTAGTTCTCTCCATGAACTCCACACTGGTATTTGTATAGTTCTCTCCATGAACTCCACCCTGGTATGTGTATAGTTCTCTCCATGAACTCCACCCTGGTATGTGTATAGTTCTCTCCATGAACTCCACCCTGGTATGTGTCTAGTTCTCTCCATGAACTCCACATTGGTGATTCTATCATACCATGCAGGTCCTTCTACTTTGCGTAGGACTAGTTAAAGAATGTTTCTAGTTTACTTGTAATAGATGTTGTTGTTCACCGTTTTTCTGAACCATATTCTAGTGATGATCTTGTTTACTGCTGTTCATAATTATATGTTGTAGAAACATGCACAGTGAATTAATAATAAACTGAAGCTTTCGAAATTTGCTGCATACGACGACTAGAAGGAATGTCAATGCGGCAGACGGAAACAAAGAAAGAAGTATTACAAAACTGGAGCAGGAGGAGGGATATAAATAATATGAGAGTAAGAGAAAGAGTGTTGGTGAGAGAGAGAGAGAGAGAGAGAGAGAGAGAGAGAGAGAGAGCGAGAGAGAGAGAGAGAGAGAGAGAGAGAGAGAGAGAGAGAGAGAGAAATAGTCGGTGCTAGGACAAGGAAACAAGCTGCACAACCAAATAACCTAGTAGATGTCAAGTGTAACGAACAAGGCAGCTCTCAGATAAGGAGCCTTGTACTTGCAGAATGTCTAGTCCCCGACACTAACCAAACACTTCATATCCGGGCTGCTCCCAAAGCCAGAGTGGAAAACAAACACACAGGAAATGATGTATGAAGTCTTCAAAGACTTCACAAGCACCACTAAGATGGTCTCCCCCTAGCCTGCTTGACTAGGGAAACTCTTGTTGTCTCAGGCAGATGCCTTTTAAGGTAATAGATGTCTGGAACAGAGAGAGAGAGAGAGAGAGAGAGAGAGAGAGAGAGAGAGAGAGAGAGAGAGAGAGAGAGAGAGAGAGAGAGAGAGAGAGAGAGAGAGAGAGAGAGAGAGAGAAAGAGAGAGAGAATAGAAACAACAAAAGAATTCTACGTGTGATGTCAGACCCCCATATTGTGCATGACATGAGAGATAAGTAAAGGAGATATGGCTGAGACTGGGCTATCTCTACCTGTAGTAAACTTGAGCTGCAAAATGAAACCAATCATGAAGAAGTCAATCAAGGGCTAGGCATACGTTGGTTAAAGGCCTGTGCTCCGATGGGTGATGAAAGGGTGAATGAAAGGGAGAAGAAGAAGAAGAAGAAGAAGAAGAAGAAGAAGAAGAAGAAGAAGAAGAAGAAGAAGAAGAAGAAGAAGAACGACCGAACAAAAAAACAAATGAATTTTATTTTGAAAAGGTTAAGAATTGGGCACGCAGACCCGTCTGGCTATATGCCCTGTTGATCTCTTTGCTTTAATATATTATTTCATTCATACATCACATGTGAAGCTAATATTAGACAACAAAGACAACCATATAAACGATGTGCATTATAAACGCATAGAAAATGCGCAGTAATTAATAATCATGACTCACTAAAACTAATTTTTGACATGGCAATTATATGCAGTTTATGCAACTTAAAATCGCAAACTGGTTAGATAAATTACACGTAATCAGTCAACAATTCTTTGGTCACGCTTTGGAAGAAATAAATTGGAGAACTTGGTGACAACTGGCAAGATTGAGGGGAAAAGAACAAGAGGAAGGCAGAGTATACCTGGATGCTACAGGCATTCGGACAGAACCT
>JACEFZ010014398.1:0-2500 GCA_014155875.1 Cepaea nemoralis
GAATCCCCGACCCACCGACCGCCCCAACCGACAGACCCACCCACCCACCTTTCTGCCTACCTACCTACCTACCTTTCTGCCTACCTACCTACCTACCTACCTACCTTTCTGTCTGTCTGTCTGTCTGTCTGTCTGTCTGTCTGTCTGTCTGTCTGTCTGTCTGTCTGTCTGTCTGTCTGTCTGTCTGTCTGTCTGTCTGTCTGTCTGTCTGTCTGTCTGTCTGTCTGTCCGCGCTATTAAATATTGATAAAAGTTACTGGAAAAAATATGAGGACCAGGTGTTGAAAGAGGAAGTGGACTATTGGAGAAAGGATGGATTGAATTTTATGCAACAGAGAGCAATCATCGACCTACTGGAATCGTCCGACACAGATTAAGGTCTGAGCAGATCGCAGACCTTAATCTACGTACACACTTACTGGGATATTTTGCTCCAACTATTCAGACGAATTGCAGGCCCTAAACATTACACCATCAGCATCAGCTGAAGAAACAAGAAGGAAATGAAAAATAAGGTAAGAAATATAGTCCTTCTACTTTCTTGTTAATTTACAAATTATTTACCCCATGTCTCTATAAATTCTCTGACTTTACTAATATTACACATTGCACCCCTCTCGAGATTCTCCGTGGTGAAGTGGTCAAGCCGTCTAACTCGGGCTACGAAGGTTGTATGTTCGATTCCGGGCCGCTTCCTTCATTTCACGAGTGCATTTTTTCGGAGACTCCCGAGGGTCGTCGCTGGAGCCACGAAGTTCGTGATTTGTGCGACGCTTTCCGCGCTGCGGAAAGAAACTGAGCCATATGGCATAAAAACCCGGTGCAATGCAGCCGACCCTGTCGAATTTAAGCTACTTCTTTCATTGCACCCACTCCCATACGAAGCCGGCTACGCCTTTGTATGTCATCTGATATGGCAGGTCTCCAATTACTGTAAACTTAACTTTGTTAGCGAGAAATCACTAGTTGTTCAGCAAAACATCAAAGGAATGTCGCCGCTTTTGATGATTTAAGTTGTTTTTGAACCTATCAAAGACATATTCCTTGGGTGGGGGTAAATATAAGACGGCTGGAAAAATTTCATAATGATGCAACAGACAGTTTTCGAAATAATTGATCGTGAATGAAGGCATTCAATTCGGAGCATACTATAGACTTTGCTCTATGTTGACGGACTAGCACATTTGATTAGAGAAGAATTATATAAGCTACTGTACATATAATGAAAAGCTAGATACAAACACTGGCTTCTCTTGTCGTTTCTATTATATTTGTTCTTTTAAAATTATAATACATTAGCGGTAAACTCTGAATCTCCGGAAGCTGCCTCAGCGGAGCAGCAAACCCGTATGCATGCTGTTTCCATCAGGGGTTCGATTATAAATTATTTTACAAATTGACCCTGCTTCCATTTCATTCTAGTCTAAAATAATACATAATTAATGATGATGCTAGACCCACATTTATATAGAACAACTGGCACTACAGGTCCGGTATGGTCAATATCCCACAGGCCGTCTTCACTACCCCCCACATGTGTGGTACCAGCTTTAGGCTGGCTGGACCTGGGGGTCTGGATACAAACATGTTCTGCAATTAGCAATGCACATATTGTGCCATGTCCATGTTACAGATGAGATCTTCGTGCATCCTTGTGTCGTTGATGACTGTTGCCATTGCATCAGAGGTGAATGAATCTGTGAAGGTCACCACACGCATTATTGCTGACCTTAAAGGAAGTTAGGCTGTTTTAAATAACGCAGTTTTAGGATGGGTGGACCTAGGTGTCCAAATCCATGTTTTAGTCGATGCGAATTCCAACCCATGCCATTGGTCCGCCAGACAAATGTCTAGCGACTTCGCTACCGTGGCTCCCCAGTGTAAAATAGGATCTAGGAAATGTTATGGAAAGTAAAGGCGGCCTGCACGATATCTCCCACATCACAAATCCAGGGTTAAAGCGTGTATACAAATGTGGATCTAGCACCATATAATTCACAATCTTACAGGCGTCGACACGTAGGTTTACATTTTTCTGAACATCTATGATGCTTAGAATACACCGGCTGTTGTACTATTAGCATACAATAGGAAGACAGATATCTCTATAATCGTGTAACAATGGTGGTTTCTAAAGTTCAAACGACGCCGTGTACTGTAACATATGTGCAAGAAACAAGCTAGATTATAGGGACAGTTGCATATCGTTGCTGTTATACAGCTTTGATTTATTGTTGTACAGCTTCACTTTATTGTTCCCATGCATGTGGTAGTCTAACTGTTCACGAATAATTTACAAAAACTACTTCACAGGGGATAACCACGTCTGGAGTATTAAGTAGGACACGTTTACATGTCTCAAGGCGCATTGGGCATATGGTGCTAAACCCACATTTATATAAACTCATCGGCAACTGGTGGATGTCGCCTTTACGTCCCAATGTATTTCCTGGTACTAATTTTAGGCTGCCGGTCTCTCTGGCTGTGGGGTTACAGCACT
>JACEFZ010014398.1:7500-104589 GCA_014155875.1 Cepaea nemoralis
ATCAAATGCCTTTGTGAGGTCGATGAAGGCAATAAACAGTGGTTGATTCTGTTCACGGCATTTTTCTTGCATTTGTCGCAATGAGAATATCATATCAGTGGTAGACCGGTTCTGTCGAAAGCCACACTGTGATTCGGGGTAGACTTGATCTCCTAGGACTTGAAGTCTGCGCAGAACAATTCTGGCAAATACTTTTCCAACAATACACAGAAGTGAGATACCCCTATAGTTGTTGCAGTCGCTCCGATCGCCCTTGTTCTTGTACAGTGTTATGATGCTTGAATCTTTGAAATCCTGTGGGACTTGTCCTTCTCGCCAGCATAGCTCTATTAGCTGGTGGATCTGTATAGTGAGTGTGTCTTGCCCACTCCTGATAACCTCTATTGGAATCCCATCCTTATCTGGAGCCTTGCCAGATGCAAGTTCATTTATAGCACACTTAACTTCTGTTATGGTGGGAAGTGTGTCCAGGTGGTCAAGAGTTGGTAGAGCCTCTATGGCGTTGAGGGCATCATCCGCTAGTTTGGTCTCACTTGAGTAAAGCTCCAAATAGTGCTCTACCCATCTGTCCATCTGCTGTTTCTTATCAGTGATGATTTCTCCAGTCAAAGTTTTCAATGGTGCACTTCTTTTGATCACTGGACCACAGGCTTTCTTTATTCCTTCATACATGCTTCTTATGTCTCCCTTATCACTTGCGATTTGAATGGACTCACATAACTTGATCCAATAATCATTTGCACACTGCCTGGCAGCCTTTTGCACATCCTTCCTAGCTTGCCTTAGCTCACTCAGAGTGTTACGCGTTGGTCTTTCCTTGTTTCTTAAGAGAGCTTTCTTCTTCTTATCAATCAAGGGCTGCAGAGTCTCGCTGTTTGCCGCAAACCAGTCCTGCCTCTTATGATCCACAGTGCCGTAAACCCCTACGGCAGTTTTATAAAGAGTTTCCTTAATTTGACCCCACTTTTCATTTACTGTACAATTTTCTGGTGTATCAGTGAAAGCGTCTTCAAGTTGCTGTTGAAACTGAAAGCACTTTTCAGGATCGTGAGTGTTAATAATATTAATCCTGGGGCTAGATTTGTGTTTAGCTGTGTAGATTCTCTTTGGTCTCAGTCTAACCCTTGCAACAACCAAAGAATGATCCGTATCACAGTCAGCACTGTGGTAACTTCGAGTCAATGATATATGGTTCAGATGTTGTCTCCGTGTGATGATGAAGTCCAGCTGATGCCAGTGGCCGGATCTTGGATGTTTCCATGTGACCTTATGCATCTCTTTTGTTTTAAAAAAGGAATTTGTAATACATAGGTCATTACTGGTGCAATGCTCCAGCAGCCTTTGCCCATTTTCATTCATGCGACCGATGTTGTATTTTCCAAGGCACACTGGCCATGAACTCGAGTCCTTGCCCACACGAGCATTGAAATCACCGAGCATATAAATGTAGTCAGATTTTGGAACTGCCTTGATCAAGGAGTCTAACTCCTCATAGAACGAATCCTTCACATCATCAGAGGAATCGAGTGTCGGTGCATATGCAGTAATAATGGTGGCAAACCCACAAGAGGTTGCCAAGCGCAGGGATAATAGTCTTTCATTTCCTCCTGCTGGAATTTCAATCATTCCCAGTAGCGAATTCTTCACTGCAAAGCCCACACCAGTGTTGCCTTTTTTCTGCCTGCCCTCTACCCTTCCAGAAAAAGGTGTAATTGTTTTCCCTGAGTGACCCTTCCTCAGCGAGGCGAGTCTCCTGCAGGCCAGCAATATCAATGTTAAGACGATTGAGTTCGGCATCAATCACAGCCGTTTTCCTCACATCGTCAATATTGGTCAAGTCAGTGGAAAATCCTGGACACATGGTTCTCACGTTCCAGGTTGCAAGCCGTAGCTTGAGGTTTCTATTTTTATTTTTGTTTGTACCTGGTGCATTGGTTTTACAGCCTGCGATTCAGATTTTGTCCTAGCCCCAAGCACCCATTGAAGCAGGCAGGCTGTGGCGGATCAGCACCCAATTGGCCGGGGGCTGCCCAGCTTGAGGCGGGCGGTAGCTGATCAGTGACACCTGTAGGTGTCTCCCACCGTCAGAGGCAACGCGTGGCGCCCCATGTCTACGCCAACTGACAAGGACTTATAACCCGTAACAGTTGCCTCTCGCTTTGATTCCGAGACCAGTTAAGACCAGGGATGGAGTTATTGCCACTCCATAGCACAAAGCCTGGGCTAAAATATAGAGATCATGTGTTGCTCATGCAGCATGATCCCTCTCTCGGCCTGCCTAGTTCACTCCAGAGGAAAGATAACACCCCTACATCTGGAACAAGACAAGCTGCAGAAGCTGCCGGATAAGCAAAGCAATGCTCTAACTGTCCGCCTGTCGGAGCTTCGATCCTAGACCAGCCGCCAACCAAGGCTTAGGGCCTGGTCTGCCCTGCTATGACATTTTGTCTTTAGCTTGCATTTCTTCGCACCAGGGTAGGGCTTGTACCCTCCCAATTGCGCTCTTCCGCCCGAAGCCGTTGGCACAATGTGGGGGTGTCGGGTTTGGTAAGCGCCGCCCAACGTTCGGCGCTAACAGAGACCAGGTAGTACCGTAGTACTATACTATACTATACTATACTTTTCATTGGCACCGATAGTTTGTGCTTTAAAAAGGCATAATAACTTTTACCAATGGCGGTAGCGAATATGACTGATATACTATACAAAATAATACAATGGAATGCAATGCAATACAATACAATGCAATACAATACAACACAATACAATACAAAACAATACAATACAATGCAAAACGGTGTGATGCAACACAACACAACGCAACACAACACAACAAAACATAACATAATATAACATAATAAACTATAATATAATATAATATAATATAATATAATATAATATAATATAATATAATATAATATAATATAATATAATACAATATAATATAATATAATATAATATAATATAATATAATATATTTCCTCTGGAGTGAACTAGGCAGGCCGAGAGAGGGATTATTCTGCATGGGCAAATCATGGTTTCTTTATTTTAGCCCAGGCTTTGTGCTATCCATCAATCCATCATGTGCCATGCCGGTAAGCGTGGGCGGTCATGTCCTGCCATCTCACTCGATCACCAGAGTCGTGGATCAGCTCAGTGTTTCTGTCTCGACCATGCCACAAGGCCAAGCCATCCAGGTACTTGCTTCTAGGTCTTCCCCTTGGTCTGTTCCCCTCGATCTTACCAGTTGTCACCAAGTTCTCCCGATCATTTCTTCTCATAACATGCCCAAAAAATATTGACTGTCTACGTCTAATGTCTCTAATAAGTATAATGTCTCTTCATTTGTTTCTTGAAGCTATGGAGAGGCAATAACACCATCCCTGGTCTTAACCGGTCTCGGAATCATAGCGAGAGGCAACTGTTACGTGACAAATATTGACGATGTGAGAAAAACGGCTGTGATTGATGCTGAACTCATTCGTCTTAACATTGACATTGCTGGCCTGCAGGGGACTCGCCTTGTTGAGGAAGGGTCACTCAGGGAAAACAATTACACCTTTTTTGGAAGGGAAGAGGGCAGGCAGAAAAAAAGGCAATATGGTTTGGGCTTTGCAGTGAAGAATTCGCTATTGGGAATTATTGATATCCCAGGTGGAGGTAATGAAAGATTATTATCACTGTGCTTGGCAACCTCTTGTGAATTTGCCACCATTCTCACTGCATATGCACCGACACTCGCTTCTTCTGATGATGTGAAGGATACTTTCCATGAGCAGCTAGACTCTGTGATCAAGGCAGTTCCAAAATCCGACTACATTTATATGCTCGGTGATTTCAATGCTCGTGTGGGCAAGGACTCGAGTTCATGGCCAGTGTGCCTTGGAAAATACAACATCGGTCGCATGAATGATAATGGGCAAAGGCTGCTGGAGCATTGCACTAGAAATGACCTATGTATTACAAACTCATTTTTTAAAACAAAAGAGCTGCATAAGGTCTCATGCAAACATCCAAGATCCGGCCATTGGCATAAGCTGGACTTCATTATAACACGGAGACAACATCTGAACCATACATCATTAACTCGAAGTTACCACAGTGCTGACTGTGATACAGATCATTCTTTGTTGCAAGGCTTAGACAGAGGCCAAAGAGAATCTACACAGCTAAACACATGTCTAGCCCCAGGATTAATATTATTAACACTTACGATCCTGAAAAGTGCTTTGAATTTCAACAGCAACTTGAAGACGCTTTCAATGATACATCAGAAAATTGTATGGTAAATGATAAATGGAGTAACTTAAGGAAACTATTTATAAAACAGCGGTAGAGGCTTACAGCACTGTGGATCATAAGAGGCAGGACTGGTTTGCGGCAAACAGACAGATACTGAAGCCCTTGATTGATAAAAAGAAGATAGCTCTCTTAAGAAACAAGGAAAGACCAACGCGTAACAAACAAACAAACAAACAAACAAACAAACTTTATTTTCAAAGGGTTAAGAATTGGGCACGCAGGCCCGTCTAACATTCTGCCCTTCTATCACTCTCTTCCATACATTATTTCATTCACACATCATTCAAGGCTAACAGAGAACAGCAACAATATAAAACTTATGCATTATAAAAGCATTGGCAAAATGCGAACATCAAAACTACACGACACAGTAACATTAGATAATGGTCAGACACTTATTAGCCATGTGGAATATACTGGCCTACCAAAAGGGGATTAACACTCTGAGTGAGCTGAAGCAAGCGAGGAAGGATGAACAAAAGGCTGCCAGGCAGTGTGGAAATGACTATTCGCTCAAGTTATGTGAGTCCATTCAAATCGCAAGTGATAAGGGAAACATCAGAAGCATGTATGAAAGAATAAAGAAAGTCTGTGGTCCAATGATCAAAAGAAGTGCACCGCTGAAAACCAAGACTGGAGAAATCATCACTGATAAGAAACAGCAGATGGATAGATGAGTCGAGCACTATTTAGAGCTTTACTCAAGTGAGACCAAGATAGCGGATGATGCCATCAACGCCATAGAGGCTCTACCAACTATTGACCACCCGGACACACTTTCCACCATAACAGAAGTTAAGTGTGCTATAAATGAGCTTGCATCTGGCAAGGCTCCAGGTAAGGATGGGATTCCAATAGAGGTAATCAGGAGTGGGCAAGACACACTCACTCTACAGATCCACCAGCTAATAGAGCTATGCTGGCGAGAAGGACAAGTCCCACAGGATTTCAAAGATTCAAACATCATAACGCTGTACAAGAACAAGGGCGATCGGAGCGACTGTAACAACTATAGGGGTATCTCACTTCTGTGTATTTTTGGGAAAGTATTTGCCAGAATTGTTCTGCGCAGACTTCCTGGGAGATCAAGTCTACCCCGAATCACAGTGCGGCTTCCGTCAGAACCGGTCTACCATTGATATGATATTCTCATTGCGACAAATGCAAGAAAAATGCCGGGAACAAAATCAGCCACTGTTTATTGCCTTCATCGGCCTCACAAAGGCATTCTATTTGGTCAGTCGTGAGGGTCTGTTCAAAGCACTAAAGAAGATTGGCTGCCCATCAACTCTTCTGTCCATTGAAGAATCGTTCCACACAGGCATGAAGGGTATAAACAAGTTTGATGGCTCAACTTCAGAAGAGTTTAAAATCAAGACTGGAGTTAAGCAAGGTTTTGTACTATCCCCCACCCTCTTTGGGATAGACTTTTCACTTCTACTGAAATATGCCTTTCGTGATCAGGATGACGGTATATACATTCACTCACGTTCAGATGGTGGCCTCTATAATGCACAGAGATTAATGGCCAAGACCAAAATTAGGAGGGTACTAATCAGAGAGTTGCTTTTTGCGGATGATGCTGCGATTACGACCCACTCTGAAGAAGAATTGCAACATCTACTATCTGCATTCTCCAATGCTTTTCCTGAATTTGGTATAACAATTAACAAAAAGAAGACACAGATTATGTCACAAGGTGCACATGGTGTACTATCAATCTTTATTGACGACGCCGAACTGGAGATAGTAGACCATTTTATATATCTAGGATCAGAGGTAAATAGCAAATTATCCCTCGATCAGGAAATCAACATCAGGATTGGCAAGGCAGCAACAACAATGAACATGTTAGCAAAAAGAGTCTGGGAGAATAGGAAGCTTACTGCCAAAACAAAAGTCCTCGTCTACCAAGCCTGTGTCCTTAGTACTCTTCTTTATGGCAGTGAAATCTGGACAACTTACTCACGCCAAGAAAAACGTTTAAACAGCTTTCATATGCTGTGTCTGCGAAGAATACTTGGTATTAAGTGGCAAGTTAGTTAGTTAGTCTTTCCTCTTGAGCCTAAGGCGGCGCATAGGGCAGAAGTCCTGTCTCTCCATGCTTGGCGGTTCGCTGCTACCTGTTGTAGATCTTGGATATTTACTTGGCCATTGAATGAGCCTTCTCTAATGATGGTTCTATGCAGGGTCTCTCTTGGTCTTCCCCGTTTTCTTTTCCATACTGGTGACCATATGAGGGCTTGGTAGGGGAGTCTTGACTTGTCCATTCTGAGTACATGGCCGATGTAGTTCCAACGGCGTCTTCTTATGAAATTGGATACTGTATCTTGCTTAGTCTCTTGTCTTATTTGCGAATTGGTTCTGAAGTCTGTCCAGTGGATGTTTAGAAGTCTTCTAAGACATTTGTTCTAAAAATTGTCTAATTTTTTATCTAAAGCTACCGTTGATTTCCAACTTTCACATCCATACGTTAACACTTGAATCACACAAGAGTTGAAGATTTTAAGTTTTGTGTGTTTGCTGAGTGTCTTTGACTTCCAGATGTTTGACAGTTTATTGAAGGCACTAGATGCCAGTGCGATTCTAGATGATATTTCTGGGGTTGAGTCCCCTGTAGATGTCATTTTGCTTCCTAGGTATGTAAAGCTGTTGACTTTTTCAAGAACGTAGCTGTTCAATTTGGTGTCATCTGAACTGTTGGTAAGATCAATAGTCTTTGTTTTTGTGGTGTTAATTTGGAGACCAATTTGCCCTGAAACATTTTGGAGGTGGTTTATTTTCTCTTGGGCATCCGGGTGTGTTGAACTCAAAAGCACTATGTCGTCGGCAAAGTCCAGGTCTTCTAGAGTTTTGTCAACCCAATGGATACCCATATTTGTGTTGTTTGTGCATTTGCGCATGACCCAATCGATAGCTATTCCAAAAAGCATCGGTGATAAGACACAACCCTGTTTCACTCCTGTTTCGACTGAGAACCAGTCAGAGTTGCCTGTTTCTGTTCTTACGCAGCAACGTGTTTCTTTGTAGAAAGATTTTATGACGTTGGTATATTTGGTAGGAAAACCATAGATGTTAAGTAGATTCCAAAGTGAAGGATGGTGGATACTGTCGAAGGCTTTTTGAAAGTCGACAAAGTTGGTGATTAATTTCGACTGGAATTCTACGGAGTCTTCAATGATTATTCTGAGGGTGAAAATGTGGTCTATGCATGAGCGTTTTGGTCTGAAGCCTGCTTGTTCTTCTCTGAGCCTTTCATCTATCGCCTTTTTCAATCTCTCAAGTAGCATGCTACAAAAAAGTTTTCCTGGTACTGACAATAGAGTGATACCACGCCAATTATTGCAATCAGACATATCGCCCTTTTTAGGCAGTTTGAAAATTACACCATCTTTCCACTGTTGTGGTGGGGATTCGCTTTGCCAGATTTCATTGATCAGCTGTAACAAACGTTGTAAGGTGTTCTCATCTGCTGCTTTGAGCATTTCTCCTGAGATTTCATCTTCACCAACAGCTTTGTTGTTCTTCAATTTTTTGATGGCTGCTTTAATCTCTTCCATGGTGAATGACTCGCAGGAGGCATCTAGTGGGGGCATAGTAATTTCTCCATCCAGGTTCGGAACAGTGTCAGGCTGCGGTCTATTTAATATTTCTTTGAAAGTGGCAAGACAAATTCACAAATATTGAAGTATTAGAAAGATCAGGTTGTGTGACGGTGTATTCCATGCTCAGTCTTCGTAGACTTAGATGGATAGGACATGTTAGGAGGATGGATGATGGTAGAATACCAAAGGACATCTTTTTGGTGAATTACAGACGGGTAGGAGATCTCAAGGTCGGCCTCTACTACGATACAAAGATGTGTGTAAGCGGGACATGATTGATACAGGCATAGTTAATACACATTGGGAGCATGTCGCCGCTGAACATGTTGCATGGAGGGCAAACATCAGAAATAGAATAAAGACAAAAGAGAAAATGATTGCAGATAAAGCACACACACAGAGCGCGAGAGACGTAAGATGGTGCACAATGGTGGAAATGACCATGTTTGCACATGCATCTACTGTGGGCAAATATTTGCACCAAGAATTGCCCTTACCAGCCACACTCGCCACCGTCATGGGTCGTAGTTATTAAGCCTTTTTGAAGCACAATGCACCAAACTATCGTCTGTCAAGACGGAAAGGTGCCAATGCAATGCAATATAATATAATATAATATAATATAATATAATATAATATAATATAATATAATATAATATAATATAATATAATATAATATAATATAATATAATATAATATAATATAATATAATCTATCTCCCCCGATGGTGTTTCCACCTTGTCGTGGTGGGGGAGCTTGAGTTTCTCAATGACTCTGAGAGCTATGCCGGTGGTAGCGTAGCTACCAGCAGGGCCTCCCAAGCCGGACAGGTCAAAGGGTAGAGAACAGACAAAGAGAAACACCCTGGCGCTCCAGGTTGGGGGTTGACGCGTGGGGTTAACATCCCCACCTTTGTAAAAACTATTTTGTTACGAAACAGATATATGAGCCTCGAATTCGGACTGACTTATTTGTACAACGACCTTGGAACGTTAAAGGACTCTTGAGAATTAGAACATGGAATGTACGGACACTATATCGAGCTGGAGCGGCCGAAGAACAAACCCGGGAGCTGGTTGAGTTTAAAATGGATATAACAGCAATTCAAGAAATAAGGTGGCCAGGAGAGGGTATTTTAGAGCAAAACGGAATGATTGTAATATATGGAGGAAACACCCAAAATAAACATGAATTAAAAACAGGTTTTGTCATCAAGAAAGAGTTACGGGGGAACGTTCTAAACTTTAAAGCTGTTAATGACAGAATTAGTAAATTACGAATAAAAGGTAAATGGAAAAAATATAACGATGATTAATGTACATGCACCTACTGAAGAGAAAGAAGATGACGTTAAAGAAGACTTTTTTAATGATTTGGAAGATTTCATAGAAGAAACCCCCAAACAGGACATCCTGATTGTGTTGGGAGACTTAAATCAAAAATAGGTAGAGAGCAAACTCATAAAAAGTGGCCGGTATGGAAAGCCTACATACAACCTCAAATGATAATGGATGGAGAGTCGTCAACCTGGCAGAAGCCAAAGGACTGCAGATTAGCAGTACCAGACTACAAAGAAAGGATATACACAAACAAACTTGGAAATCATGTGACAAAAGAACCTATACTCAAATAGATCACATTTTAATTAACAACAGAAATGCAGTGGTTTGAATCGCATCGGTAACTTACGGGGTATGTGAGCCGGCCGCTCAGAAAGCAATGGCAAACTACTGAGCGTAATATTGCCAAGAAATCAACATACAGCTGAAAGATGCTGGTGTTGACAGCGATGTCCTGTAAAGGATGTGCAAAAAGAAAATGCATCAAACATACAACAAGTTAGAAGTTACAGAGGAGCTGAGTGCCACAGCGACCACTTCCTCGTTGGAGCAAAATTCAAAATAAAACTTAAGAGAGCTTTCTATACTAAATTACAAAGATTACACCCAACATATATTCATATAACAGAGACAAACTACAAGAAATTACAGTCAAAGAGACATTTACAGATGAAATAAAATGTAAACTTGAAACTCTGCAAACCTGTTGGAGGAAAGCGTTGACCAAACTTGTTTGAACATCAAGAATACAATTCAATCTACCGCAGAAGAATGTCTCTGTGTGTTAACTACGCATAGAAAGAACAGATGGTTCAATAAAAAATGTGAAGAAGCAGTCTTTAGGAAAATGAATGCCAGACATGTACGGTTAAATGACATCAACAACATCCAAAAGGAAGAGCATTATAGAAATGAATGTAAAGAGGCTACAAAAATAGTTCGACAGCAGAAGCGAGAATATGTGAGTAATATAATCAAAGATATGGAAACTAATCACCAGAAAAACGAATCCAGAAAGTTGTTTTAAAGAACTGAAGTCAATGAAACGAGGGCACCAACACAACACATATGGTTTAAAAGACAAAAATGGGAATATGATAAATACCAATGAGGAAATGTGCAACACATGGACAGAATATTTTGTTGAATTACTAAATTGTGAAGCTCCAAGTAACACTTTCCCACAGAAAGAGGTTCTAACGTGTGAACCACAAATTGAAGAACCTGCATTTGAAGAAATCCTATATGTAACCACACGACTTAAAAACAATAAGGCAACAGGGGCTGATGGAATTGCTGCTGAATTTATAAAAGCAGGTGGCCATGCATTACATCTAAAGCTATACGAACTAATAATAAAAATCTGGAGGACAGAAGAATTACCCCATGACTGGAAAGAGTCATTATTGATACCAATCTTTAAGAGAGGAGACAAGTTCCAATATGAAAATTATAGAGGAATATCACTACTGTCCACAAGATATAAGATACTTTCCGCAGTATTACTAAATAGACTAAACCCACATTCAGAAGACATATTAGGTGACTACCAGGCGGGTTTTAGACAAAACAGATCAACAATAGATCAGATATTTATCTTACGACAAATAGCCGAGAAAAATTGAGAATATGAAAGAGATCTCCATAACATTTTTATGGATTTTAAAAAGGCTTATGATAGTGTCCATACGAATAGTCTATGAAATGCTATGCAGGAATTTGGAATACTAAGGAAGTTAATCAACATGACCAGACCATGCATGGAAAATGCTTATTATATAGCAACATATAAAGACAGGAAATCAGACCCTTCCCAAATAACATCTGGCTTGAAACAGGGTGATGCACTATCGCCGCTACTCTTCAATCTGGCTCTAGAGAAATTTGTAAGGAATGTGATATTGGAGAAACACTCAAGCTGCTTGGTTATGCAGATGATATAGATATTATAGGGGAAAATTAAAAATAGACATTGGAAATATTGACTCACTTAAAGGAATAAGCCCAACAGATGGGGCTGGTTATCAACCAAGATAAGACAGAATATATGGTAATGTCAAGAGAAGGAATGGCTAACAGCTCTGGCCACATACAAGTAGATAATATGACCATTAAAAGAACGGAAACATACACATACCTGGGTACAATCTTCAACTGCTCCAACATCATAAGGGAAGAAATACAAACAGGAATCAATTCTGGAAATAAGATATACTATGCACTACAACATCTACTAAAATCAAAGGCGCTATCTCGTAACACCAAAATCACAAAATACAAAACACTGATTAGACCAGTTGTGCTGTATGGCTCTGAAACCTGGAGTACAACGAAAGGAGACGAAGATTTGTTACAAACCTTTGAGAACAAAGTTTTAAGACGCATCTTTGGACCCATTAGGGATACACAAAGTGGAGAGTGGAAAAGAAGAAGTAACAAAGACATTTATAATCTGTTTAAGTCCCCGCTTATCACTGGTATCATGAAGGCTATTAGACTACAATGGCTGGGGCATATAGAAAGAAGGGGAAGATAATAGGGAAGAAAACTCGCTTACACTCAGGAAATAAATGACCGTACACCCCGATTTAGACAAAGAAGACAGTGGAGAGATAATATATATATACAGACCTACAAGCACTTGGAATCAACGACTGGCAAGAGAAGGTCAACCAGAGAGACGAATGGAGACGGATTATATCTGCAGCAAAGAACTTCAATGGCTAGGAACGCTGAAGAAGAAGAAGATAATATAATATATTCACGAGATTGCACGTACATGTGTGTGTGTATGTGTGTGTGTGTGTGAATGTGTATGTGTGTTTGTGTGTGCGAGGGAGAGAGAGAGAGAGAGAGAGAGAGAGAGAGAGAGAGAGAGAGAGAGAGAGAGAGAGAGAGAGAGAGAGAGAGAAGTATTTCAGGCGATGCTTGTAATAAAAAATTGAGATACAACATTTTAAAAATTTGACTAACATCTGGGTGCGATCAAAAAAAGGATACAAGAAATTCATATGTTAAAAAGCATTTTATGACTAACGTACAGCACAAACCGACACATGAAAATAAGCAATTTGAGGACATTCATTCTTCTTGCGGCAACACATAGATGTTATCGACCATTTCGCAATCCCCAAAGACAAAAATCGAGGATGTTAGACCCTCATGTACAATAAAATTATCTCTCGGCTTAGCTTATATGTTAATTTAAATCTATTGTTTGCTCTCACAGAAGTAGAAGAAGAAGGTGAGGCAAGAGGATACTCTAGGCAACATATAGATTGATAGCTAAGGTTACCGTAAACGTTAGACCTTAGTCAGATATGACTGTGCTACACTATAACAGTAGACGTTACTACCTGCTTTCTGTTATCGCCGACTGTTGTGCGAGCTCACCAAATACGACGCTCCGCATTGTTCCAATTGCTTCGGGTGGATGGCTTAGAGGGAGATAGTGTGCATAACAACACACGGTATCTAAAGTTTGACCAGGCTTTGATATTTGAAGAGTTGTAACTCCCTTTTATAAACTATGGCCTGTCACGACAGCAAGGTGCCCGTCAAAAGATACCGCATCGGGATTCGAACCTATCACCTCTAAAGGACGACAACGCCTCGATGCAGGAACAAGTATACTTCGACTCATGTCCAACTAGACATCTCTAAAACAAGTGTATTCATTAGCCAGCTATATAATAAACTCAAGCCCACATATTGTCTAGTGAGTCCTTTAGCCTCTTTCTTTCTTTTACTTCTACGAGTGCCAAATAATACGTGTGAATTTGTTTGTGAACTGGCACTAAAGAGTCAATGATATCTCTAGGCACAACGTGGATCACACACACCGAAAAATACTGCCACTCCGTAAGATATAACCATCCATAACTAGCGTCATGTCTCCTAAATAAATATACTTCGGCCATATTGAATCCGTGTTAACTAGCTCACAGCAGCGTCATTCGTTGGCAACTTAAATACTTTGGCCACATTGAAACCGATTAAACTGGCTTCTAACAGCATGCTGTCTCGGAGACTGACGTACTTCGGCCATATCTTAGTGTCCATGTGTACTCATGTTGCACTGTTAATTGCCCTATAATTTTAAATAATCTAACATTGCAAAAATTAACACCTGCTACATCTATGAATTTTAATGTAGATACAAAATATTGTTCCCCCCGGCACATCAGCTTAGCGATGTCGTTTCAACCCCGGCACAGAACAACGTTCACCCATACATCAGCCCAGAGATGTTGCTTCAATCTCGGCACAATCATAGTGAACTGGTCTATCCGCTTAAGGAAGTCACTTCAATCCCAACACAATATAGTGTACCGTCGTATTCAGTATGTTTCTCTGCGAGCACTTGCCTCTTATACATCTTAAATTATATCTCACGATAGCCCATGGCAAGGTCATCATAATACCATCAATATAATCAAGCTCATGCTGTAATTCTAAATATTGATTCAACAAATTTTATGAAATCAAAATCATGCTTCACAACATTATTATCAACAACAGTATTAGTAGTAGTTACGCCAATAAATATATTGAAATGCTAATCACAAATCTATTAATAAAGCTAGGAAGAATGGCAATTCAAAATGCAAGTGATAAGGGGAACATAAGAAGCAGGTATGAAGGGATAAAGAAAGCCTGTGGTCCAATGATCAAAAGAAGTGCACCACTGAAAACCTTGACTGGAGAAATCATCACTGATAAGAAACAGCAGATGGTAGATGGGTAAAGGACTTGTTGGAGCTTTTCTCAAGTGAGACCAACTTAGCGGATGATGCCCTCAACGCCATACAGACCTTGCCAACTCTTGACTACTTGAACACGCTTCCAACCATAACAGAAGTAAAGTGTGCTATAAATGAACTTGTATCTGGCAAGACTCCAGGTAAAGATGGGATTCCAATAGAGATTATCAGGCGTGGGCAAGATACACTAACTCTACAGCCCCACCAGCTAATAGAGCTATGCTGGCGAGAAAGAAAGTCCCAAAGAATTTCAATGACTCAAGCATCATAACAATGTAGAATAACAAGGGCGACCGGAGCTACCGTATAAACTATAGAGGTATCTCTCTTATGTCTTGTTTAGAAATCTTTTGCCAGAATTGCTCTGCGCAGATTTCAAGTCATGGGAGATCAAGTCTACCAAAATTAACAGTGTGGCTTTCGAAAGAACCGGTCTACCTTTGATATGATATTCTTATTGCGACAAATGGAAAAAATATGCCGTTAACAGAATCTGCCACTGTTTATTGCCTTCATTAACCTCACAAAGGCATTTGATTTGGTCAGTCGTGAGGGTTTGTTCAAAACATTAAAGAAGATTGGTTGCCCACAAACTTTTCTTTCCATTGTGGAATCGCTCCACATAGGCATGAAGGGTATGATTAAATTTGATGGTGTAACTTCACAAGAGTTTGGAATCAAGAGTGATGTCAAGCAATGTTGTGTACTATGTCCCATACTCTTTGGAATATACTTCTCACCTCAACTAATATATCCCTTTCGTGATCAGAATGGTGGTATATGCCATGAAATAAATTGAATTATAATCACTGTTCATGTTCAGTCGCTGGCATAATCGACTCGTTTATCTAGGTTAATCATATAATTTCCAAATTCTCACATCGGTGACAGCTCAAGCTACTGGCTCTCAAAAGTATGTAAATATACTAACTTGTCAACGCCTAAAGTGCTTATAAAATAACACCGGACAAGTGCAATCTAATTCGATCTAATCTTTATTTTAGGGACACTGTCGCAACGATTCACCCAAACATGCTGGCTTTTAATTAATAAACCATATTTCCCACAATTAACTCAGTTGTCGATTGTGGTAATACTGCTGCTATCAAACGTCCCCTGTAGTACTGGCAATTGATGTCCGTTCATGCCACTTTGTATTGTTCTAACGAGCCGCTAAATGTTCTGCATATTACTTTTTCGTCGATGTAATCCTCGTCTTTTACCAGTTTTCGGTCCACTCCAATGATTGAGGTGCCGGTGTTCCTGACCATTCTCACTGACTGATAATCCGTTGACGAAGGCAAGTCCGATGTTTAGTTCTCCGTCCGTTAAATAGGCGGAATTGGCTTCCTGCACATAAGCCTTGCTCTGACTGTCCTCCTGTCTTTTATATGTGCCAGTCGCGTTCTCGTTGTGTTGGTCATTGTCGTCACTACTTGACATGGCATAGGCTAAATCTGCAAGTTTAGTCATCTGTCGTAGTCTACAAAATCTGGTAAAATGCCCAAAACTGTTGCAAAGGAAGCACTTTAGATTGTTTTTGTAATCTGCGTATTGGTTATTACGATTCAATGATAAGACTCTAATATAGGAATCGTACACGGTGTTGGAATCATACATTTCCAGTGACCCATGTTGTCGTTGACAATATCTACACTGAACAACAATACCCTTTTTTGTTGTTTTGGATGGTCGTTGACCAGATCTATACTTTTTCGGATATTGATATTTGTTTGGCGAGTTGATGTATTTATGGCTAGGTAGTCTGACCGATGCTTCTATTACCAGTTATGGTTGACAACTTTCTACAAAGATGTCTTTATGTGCGTTATAAGTTGATTCTCCCTTTGCTTCCATTTCGGATACGGTTGAACATTTGTTTTCCACTAGGAATGTTGCCATTGTGTGTGGCACTGCTGAAATAAGTTTATCTCGGAGCATAAGGTCTCTCAGTTTGTCGAAATTGTTTCCTACTTCTGCAGATTTCAACCACCTGTCAAAGAGTGGTGTGGTTTCTGAAACAAAATCTAGTTTGATTTGACTTGGGTGCTGGTGTCCTATATGATGTACGAACACCCGCAGTATCCAGAGAAAAATGTGCAATGACTCTTTGTTTCAAGTATTGATAGTCAATTCGTTTTTGTTCTGGTATGACTTCGATTACTTGTAAAGGCTCCCGTGACAAGTGCTTATGAAATAGCACGGCCCACTCTTCGGCCGGTACTCTGTAATTATTCAAGAGGATTTAAAAATTTATCACCGTTGCTGAAATGAAATCCCCCTCGGAAAAAAATTATAATGATCCCCTGATATCTTTTTATGGGGTCCAGTGATTTGCATGCTAATTAATTTGTAGACATCTCTGCCTTATTCTCCATTTCCAACATCTTTACTTTGATATTCCCTTCAACTCCTTTGTATTTTAACAGTTGATCGGATGTAAGCTTGTCCTTTTCAAAAGCTAGTCTTTTTTCCTGGAGAGCCAGTTATTCTCTTTCTAACTATATTTCATTCTCCATCTTATGTTTCTGTAATTCCATTTCTTTCTCTATCTTCTGTTTCACTAATTCGATTTCTTTCTCTTTCTGTTTTTCTAGAGTCGCTATCTTTTCTTTTTTTTTTTAGTTCCAATTCTTTTTCTTTCTATTTGTCTAGCGTCGCTATGCTTTCTTTTTCCAATTCTCTAGCTTCCCTAGCTTCTTTGGCTTCTGCTTTCTGTGCCTCTCTGTCTTTTCTAACTGCTTCTTCTTGTGCCTCTCTGGCTTCTCTAGCTGCTGCTTCTTGTGCCTCCCTAGCTTCTCTAGCTGCTGCTCTTTCTTCACGCTGTTGTGCCTGAAATTCGGATACTTTGTTCTCAGCCCAGGCCATAAGTTCAGGGCCTGTTAAGCTACATTTTCCCCCTAAGGCGATGAATTCTCCCAATGTAAACATAATTGGTGCACAGTTAATAGTGTAAAACTTGTTGTGATACAATCCGCAAATAATAATATTATTAATATAGAAGACAATACAATGGGGGAACGTGAAACAGATCGATGTAAGAATGCCTGAGAGACTCTGGAGTGATGATCAAGGTACACACAACCAACAGGAATACAACCTTGTGTAACTGGTGCTGGTGACGCTAGTGTCGTTCTCCAGATACTCGGATTCGCTCCCTCAGATATTGGCTTCGGTCTGGTTCACTAGGCTGCAGACTTCAGTAAGCTGACGGACAACATTCTGATCAGTAGTGCAATCTGCTCTCTGGAAGGAAAAATGTCTGCATACTTTAAAAATAGTGTTCGTTAGAGCGTTACACAATACTCAAGTTTAATAGTTCAATGGCGAACGGTTGCCATAATTTGAATTCGTCTCTGTCTCTTGACGGTGACGAGACAGGGCAGCAAGAATAATATAATTAAGATTACTGATGTGTTGCAAGCCATCCCTGTTCGACGATCGACAATGTCCTTGTTCGTCCTCACGGAATTCTTCTCTCAATCCGCTAAGTGTCCTTCGTGACTTTCCGCTTTCCGCGTTTGCCTGCCTGGTTATTCGTGGCTACAATAAATGTTGCTTCTATAGATTCTCTCGTCCATTTCCAAGCATTCATTCAGCTACTGATGCGCCATCAAGCCAATATCTAGCCGACCTGTGGTTGCAGAATTAACATAAGTTGCCGCCTTGATTCACACAAACATGCTGGCAATTTATTAGTTAACCATATTCGCATCTACATTGTGTTCTTTCGTTCTGTCCCTCTCAACCAGATACGGAATTATCGTCAGGCCTGTCATTGCATTATTTCACCCTCACTTATACTATGCTCTGTGTGTGTGTGTGTGTGTGTGTGTATATATATATATATATATATATATATATATATGTATGTGTGTGTGTGTGTGTGGTGTGTGTGTGTGTGTGTGTGTGTGTGTGTGTGTGTGTTACTCACGCCACAGCTGCTTGTCGGACTATTCTCTAGGTATCTTCTCAGTGGTCGGTTAATTTTGACAATATGGAATCATCTTTGCAATATGGTTTGATAATGTTTTTGTATTTATTGAACTTATTTTCTTCTTGTTGACTTTTTAGTTTAGTGGCAGAGATTTCTGCGTGTGAGTCTACATCCATCTCTTTCATTTTTAAATGTGTCTCTGATTCTATTTGAATTTGTTTTTCCTTAACATCTATCTCTTTTTGCTTTAGTTCTCTCTCTTGATCTAATTAGCTTTTGCTTTAGATCTAATTCCTTTTGTTTAATTTCCTTATCATGTTCTAACTGTTTTAGCTTGATGTCCAATTCTTTTTGTTTTGTTATTTCAGCTAGTTGTATCTGATGTTGTCTATCTCGTTCTTCCTTTTCCTTTTTATGTTGTCTATCTCGCTCTTCTCTTTCTAATTGATGTTGTCTTTCCTGTTCTCTTTCTCGTGCGCGTTCGTCTCTTTCTGCATCTTTTGCTTCTTTAAATTTCCTATCAGCATATTCTTCAAGCTCTTTACCTGTGTATTGCATATCTTTGCCTACTTTAACGAAATCAGCTAGAGTAGCCATGATGTTCGGTAATTAGCTAGCGTTGACCTATACTGAACTATTTAATTGCTTATTTTTCTTTGCTATGTTATGTTATTTAATATCTGAGCACTGCAAATTGCACTCTTTGTATATACCTGAAAAGTTTAATCCTGAAAAAATAGAGCACAAAAGTATGCTAATGCATCACAAGCTGAAAAAGAGATGCACTATTAATCACATTGCATGCCAAAAATATTGAGTATACTCAACTTAATGTTCCCGAGAATCAGGGAACAACAATCCGGAAACACAGGTCACCTTGTTTGGCACTTTGGCATAGACACGAGATATTTATTCAGGTCACCTTGTTTGGCACCTCGACATACACACGCGTTTTGTAATCAGCTGTTGATCACCCTGGTTTACAGAGCAGCAACAATTAACACATAGTAAACGACAAGTAATATTCTTGACAACTTAGAACAAAGACAATGACATACCCACGAACAAACAGAATATGGTTTAATTAATATTAAATTGTCAATGTCCCGTCTTCGTTCTAACTTTTATTTATGCCTTTCGTCACTGACCTAATTTAATCTATGTAAGAGTTGTGCAGACCAAGTCTAACTCGCCTGCCTGAAAGTAGTACCCTCGTGACGGTAAACGCAAGAAAAAGTACGAAAAAAAACATTCAATAACTGTTTTGAAATAAATAAAAATATAATAATATTGTTTAAATAAATAAATATATTCAATTACTACTTGAAATAAACAAATAATAGGTTGTATAAAGTAAAGATTCACGCGGGCAGCAGCTTGGAAATCTGTAAACAGTGAGACGCTGAATGCAAATGGCGCAGACCAACTGTTCGTCAGTCGGAATACTTCAGAGGCGCAGCGCTATTTTTAGCTTCCACAAATCGATACTGTTGCTGGCTGTGTATCGCTCCGCCATGAATCATAGTTGATAGTTATTCATAAATAAATACATAATTACATGAATAATTACATGAATAAAGAAAGAAAATAATAATATCAATACTTACTACTTTGAAGAACACATGATTTAAGTATATAATATTTTAGTAAACACAAATAAACAATATTTCGTCACGATAGGCACCGTTTCGTTAGCAACTTGACCTAGTTTGCACACGTCATCGTTACTGACACAAATTAAATTCACTACTTCACTATTTGTAACCTTAGTCAAGAGCCGTGGGTGAGTGTATTAGCTTGAACTTTCGTCCAAGCCACACTTCTGACACCACATTAATCCTTGCCTGTCAACAACTCATGTGTCAGGCATCATCGGATTACTTCTTCCACACCACACAAGAAACTTGCAAGTCGTGTGAAAGGAATTGAATGGTACATTTAATTGCCGTTGGCTCTTTACAAGTACATACCAGTCGCTATCAAACCACACACAAAGCCACAGAATTGCCTATCACTAGTTTCCTAAACCCTATTGCTAATCTCTATCTATTTGGTTACACAAAACTCCTATCAATATCTAACGATCTGCTCTCTACAATGTCAGTCCCCGGTCTGACTAGTTGGCTTCCCGTGGTTACACACCACGCGGAAGGACCTTGACACGTCCTTCGGCTTTCTGCGTGCCGTGATGCTTGGCACGCTTACATTAGCTGTCTCTTGGTGATTTGCAATCGTGGCTATTATGTAGGCGTGATTCTGTCGTGACCAGAGTGCTGACTATCTGGTCAACGTCTCCGTGTCTCATGAGAGAACTAGATAATAGTCCCCTATTCTTTCACCTACCCTGCCCCTACATCACCTCTATTCTATTTGAGGTTGACCACTCTTCCCGTTGGTGTACTCTCTTGGGGCATACCTCCGCCCCTTCTATTGCAGTCTTTGACACCCATTATTCCTGCTTGTGATTCATGTCCAATTCCTCCACTATTAAGCCGTGTATCGTGCCCTATATCCTTTCCGTTTGTTTTTGGTAGGTATCTTCCCATGTTTCTTCATTATATACTTGTTTTAGTAGTTTAGGAAAGCAATTACCCAACCTCATGGACACACTACATGTTTCTGTTATAATACTTTAGGAAACCCATTCTTCCTCCCTCATGGGCATACTACCTCTGAATGTTTTAACAGTTTTGGAAACACATTTCTCCACCCACTTGGACACACCACCTGTAAAAGTTTTAAAAGTTTAGGAAACCGTATTTCTCCACCCATATGGGCATACTACATGTGACTGCTTTAATAGTTTAGGATCCCATTTCTTCATCCACATGGACAAACTACCTGTGTCTGTTTTAATCATGGACTACGCGTATAATGCCAGTTATTAAATCGTCTAGAGCTCAGCATACCATAGTGGATAAGAGCGTTCGTTCTTAAACAGCAGGCGTTAAACTAAAATGTTGACTTCTTGTCCTTGACTTTATAATGTAAATTACAGGTACTTAATAAGTGGTTGTGGGTTCGCTGCTGGCAAGGGACACTGAGAATAGTTAAAGCAATTCCACACACAAATACCCGCTTAGCACAGACTACACTCGAGCTCAAAACTGGTGATGCAAAAATAGCAACCGTGTAAGGCGTATATGGATGTGCCGATTCGGGCATGACTTACAACTACCATAAATAATTGATAGTTGTGGACGGTTTATAACTGAGATCATAACATTACAATTACATATGATATTAAATTGTGTGACAAGTCGTATTTCATGGAAACAAAAAAGAATCAATTATAGAGGTTATAGAACACCTGGGAATAAAAATAAAGTTACTAAAAGAAACAAAACAGGGGCAAGTGAAATATTTCGGCCACGCTAAAAGGAATAGCACTGGTATAAAAACCCTACTGAGGGGCAATGTTGATGGCAAGGGAGCAAGGGACAAACAGCAATACAAGTGGGAAGATAACATCAAGAGAAAGACGCATTATGGCAGAATGTACATTCAAATTTATGGTAGTTAGACAGTGTTGGAGATCCATTACAGCGAAACCTTGATTGTGAAGACGGCGCCTATAGATTGATGAAACAAGCAACCATACAATTACAGATGTAAGTAGAATTGTAAATTGCTGGTTTGTGTCTTGTTGTTGGTTTAATTATATTACATGATCGATTGTCATTTATGCCGTTGAGATAACATAGCTCGATTATTAATGTTTTAAGCTGTAACTGATTGCAGCAGCGTAACAGCTGCGAGTTGCTTGGTAATTGATCTGTACTTGTAACTTATCTGACAATTACCATTAATGCTCCACGATTATCACCTTCAGCATGAACATATGTATTGCTAATGCCACACACAAGTACGTAATACAGTATTCGTTAAAGTGTTATTGAAAAGTAAAGACTAATTTGAACTTGTAAACCAGAAAACGTAGCTATATTGAAGTGCGATAACGATTGTACTTAACAACCTTTTTTGAAATATATTTCTTAAACTACCTACATCCTTCACTGAACAATATACATAAACCCGATTTTATTTGGATACGTATGTTATTAGAACATATTGTGTATATATACAATACATATTATACACACACACACACACACATATATATATATATATATATATATATATATATATATATATATATATATATGTGTGTGTGTGTATGTGTGGTGTGTGTGTGTGTGTGTGTGTGTGTGTGTGTAATATATAATCATTCATTCATTCAGTAGCATGTCCTTTGCAGAACCTCGCTCCCATAACAATCTTCCGGAAAACTTCTCGATCACAAGCAAGATGTCCCGCGTCTGATACACCCATCTGGAGATCATCCGCCACATCCTGCACCCATCTTCTCTTTGGCCTTCCTCTTCCTCTCTTCCCAGGCATATACCCTTCCATTATTGTTCTCTCCAAACTGTCGTGACGTTTCAAGTGACCAAAATACTTCAATTTTCTTTGTTTTATCGTCTTTAATAGCCATCCCTCCTCAATATTCAACTCTTGAAGTATGGATGCATTTGTTCTTTTCTTTACCCAAGATATTCTTAGAACTCGTCTATAACATTTATATTCAAAGGCATGTATGCGCTGTTCAGCTTGTTTAGTAAGTGTCCATGTCTCACGGGTGTATGTTGCAATGGGAAAGATGCATGCTCTTAAAAATCTAATTTTTGTAGTTCTGTCTGTCCCACTCCATAATTTATTCATCTGTTTTAGTCTTTGAAGAGCGATGGATAGTCGCCGTTTAATTTCTTTCATTGTGTCACCATTATTGGTAATCAATGACCCAAGATACTCAAAATTTTCCACCACCTCCAATTTTCTCCCAGTAATGTATATTTCTTTCTCCATAGTAGTTTTATCTGTATGCATTATCTTAATTTTTGCTATGTTAAGATATAAGTTGTGATTTTCACTATTCAATTGTGTTGAGGCTATTAGGTTTTCTATGCCATTCTGTGTTGTGGATAGTAATACTGTATCATCAGCATATCGAATCTCTGGTATGTCATGACCGCCGATATTTAGGGCATCATATGGCTCCCTGTTTATATCATCTCTTACATTTCTCATTATATTTTCGGCGTACATGTTAAACAAATAGGGTGACAGCATGCAGCCCTGACGGACTCCTTGCTTGATGTCAAACCAATCTGATGTTTCGCCATCTATTCTAACTGCTGCTTGTTGGTCTAGATATAGCATTTTTATTAGATGTACTACATGTGATGGAAAGCCCATATTCCTCATGATTTCCCAAAGTTTCGGATGCTGTACACAGTCAAATGCCTTTGAATAATCCACAAAACATGAGAATAGGTTTACATTAAATTCTCTGCACTTCTCTATTATTAAACGCATGTTGAATTTGTGATCTCTTGTTCCTCTTCCTTGTCTAAATCCAGCTTGAACCACGTTAATCTCTTCTTCCATTTTCTTACTAAGTCTTCGCATTATGACTTTTAGTAGAATTTTACTTGCATGACTGATCAGGGCAACAGTTCTATAGTTGGTGCATAATTTCAGGTTGCCCTTTTTTGGTATTGGAATGAAGATAGATCTCTTCCAGTCTTTTGGCCATATACCATATTTCCAAGTCTTTGTACATAATGCATGATATATGTGTATGCTTTCTTCTCCTCCTGCTTTAATTAGTTCAGCTGGTATCTCATGACATCGAGGTGATTTACCATTCTTCAGGTTCCTTATAGCCCAAGCAATTTCATCTAATGAGGGTTCAGGTTCTGTCTCTGCTGTCATTGGCTCATGTATCTCATTCATATCCTCACTGTCACTCATATCATACATTCCACTGCAGTACTCCTGCCATCTTTCTAGAATTTGTCTAGATTCTCTTAAGGTATTTCCCATCTTGTCACAGATAACATTCAATTGAGGTTGAACATTTCTTGTCAATAACTTAATTTCTTTGAACATTTCATAATCTCTTCCAGCCTTATGATATTGCTCTATTCTGGTACAGCAATCTTGTATATATTGATTTTTGTCTTTTCTTGTGTTCTTTCTTATTTCTCGAGTTAAAGATTTATACTTCATCCTGCTATCGGATTAATCTCCTTTCTGTTTCAGCTCCCTTCGTTGTTTTATTAATTCTAACGTGTCTGATGTAATCCATGGCTTAAGTTGCTTTTTCTTGGTCGGAATGAAATCTTTGGCTGCAGTTATCAAGATATCTCTAGCTTGTACTGCCAGTTCATCAGGTGTCATTTCTTCTTGTACAGACATCAAGACCCCAAAGCGATTCCTAACTTCTATGTTGTATGCGTCTGGTATTTTTGTGAGATCAAAACGAAGTGGCCTTGGTCCTTGGGTAAGCTTTTTGAGTTTTAATTTCAGATCTGCTTCTAATAACTGATGATCTGTATCACAGTCTGCACTTCGTAGGGTTTTTGCAGATGTTATACATGATCTCCATCTTCTTTGTATTAAAATATAATCTATCTGATTTTTGGTAAAACTGTCTGGAGACTTCCATGTGAAAGTCTTCTTGGATGTTGTTTAAAAAGTGTGTTGGCTATCGTGAACTCCTTTTCTGTGCAAAATTCAATTAATTTGTCACCTGCATCATTTCTATTTCCTAATCCAAATTTTCCTAAAACGTGTCTCTCATTTTCAGCTCTTCCTGCACCTAATTTTGCATGAAAATCTCCCATTATTATTGCTATATCATTATGACCAATCTTATTTAATGTGTCTTGTAGTGTGTTGTAAAAAATCTTCAATTTCGTCCTCCTCTGCTGTTGAAGTAGGTGCATATATCTGTATGAGAGTTGTGTTTTTTGGACGGCCTTTAAGTCTAATAGTGAGGATTCTATCACTAACTGGATTATATCCCATTAAAGCTTTTGCAGTTGTCTTATCTAAACAAAATGCCACTCCACTCTGGTCTCCGACATCTCTACCATAATAAATGAAAATACTTCCATTTTCAGTTGTAAAATATCCCTTGCCGCTCCAGCGATGTTCACTAATTCCTAAAATTTGAATGTTTAACCTCTCAATCTCAACACACACTACTTTAAGCTTTCCCTCATACAAACTTCTCACATTCCACGTTGCCATTCTCACTCTGTTTCTTAGTCTGACACATGGGATTTCCTTGGTAACACAGTCAGGATTAACTCCGTCATCACGATTACTAGTACTGGTCCCTGCGTCACACTCTTCCCCAGTGTTATCTGATCTGCCTGGCCTGGGGGTCTCGCCACCAGATCTCTTTCTTATTATGTTTTCTTTCATGGTTGCTATATATATTATATACATATAATTTTCCAGTTTTACCGTTAAGAGTCGTGGAGAAGAATAGTTGACGTTCCAGCGCCCGATGTGTGGCGTTCGGTTCACGCGTGCTATTTGGAGACTTCTGGGGGTCGCCGATGGAGCTACGGAGTTCGTGCTCTGTGCGATGTTTACGGCAGGCCCCCTGCTGAAAGAGCCCGAGTTATGTGGGGCAAAATCAGTTGCAATTAATTCGATTGTCTTGCCATTAAACCCTTTGATATATAAAACCCATGTTCGTCTCGGGCGTCCTGCTGCTCGTCTCTGACATCATTTGATATATTGCCCGTTCCGGTTGTTGATGGTGTTGCATGCCAACGAGATGACCGAACCATACAAATTATCATTTCTTAAAAACAGAGTGCAAAATTTAATACTGAACACACGCCCATATGTATAAATTGTAAGAATAAGTAAAGGAGTAGCCTGCACGCCTGAAGGCATATATATGTATGTCCTCGTAGCTTGACACACATTCTGATAATCAACTCGCACTCCAGAGTGATGTGGTCAATATCACGACCGTGGCCTTCACCTCCTGAGACAGTTCCTGATACCCACTGTAAGTTGGTTTCGGCCAGGGATCCCTGGACAAAGTTAAATATCCCAATGGATAAAAACTCGAGCCCATACACTTGTGATTACTAACATATAATTATTTTGTTATAATACTCGTTTAATAAAAATAATAATAATAATCTCTAGACATTGTTAAGGCATCTATCCCTATATTCATCATCCACGAAACACAACATTGCTTGAAGAAGCAACACTTTATGCGGTCTGTGTAATACTTTGACATACTTAACCACAAATTAAACATTATCATTTACCAAGGAAAATGAAGAAGAACAGATATATTATTGTGTTCTTGAGAGAATGCTTCAGCAAGGAGCGGTCAGAGGAGTTGGTGGACAGTTGTCACTTAGAGGTAAAACAAGAAGGACATATAATTATATTCAACGGGCTCCATTTGTATTGGAACTCTAAGCTGGCGTGTGAAGATGAGAATTGGGCGCTTATGGGAATACCCCGAGTGAACTAATGTCGGTTCTTGACTCAACACATTTACCAAGGATGCATAGGTGTTATTGTAGTATCCAATATACACTGAAACGCATTGTTTGACAGTAATAGAATTGAAACCGTGCATAATAACATGGTTCCCTCGCTAATATTGGAACTATTTTGTGACCAAAATAAACGACACAACATATTACATTATGATATTGTGAAGTTAAATGCCACCTATTTTATGAACAGCATGAAAATGTAGAGAAACCATCTCGTTCTCTTCTCTTTCGTGGCGTATAGCGCTGTTTTCAGTCAATCAAATCGATGACCTTGTTTGTGTTGTGTTTCATATATATTATTATGCCACTGAGTCAGTGTTTCCTGTTGCTCCAGCCTCACACTATGAGGACGTGATTCTTGACTAGTAGTCTTTGCATCTCTTGTGGATGCATGCATTTTATGCAGCTCTGGCCAAATCATTTCACGTGATACAGCCTAGTGTATCTTTTCATCAACATTATCATCAGGTCTCATACCGATAAGCGTGGGCGATCATATTTTGCCTTTTCGCACGACCACCAAAGTAGTGGATCAGCTCCGTGGTATTGTGTCGACCATGCCTCATGGAGAAGCCATCCACATATTTACCTTTCTGTCTTAAAATTATTCTTTTCCCGTCGATTTTGCCAATTGTCACAAAGTTCTGTAATTTATTTCTTCCTATGACGTGTCCAAAAATGTTGACTGTATACGTCTAATTTCTTTAATCAGTCTGAAGTTTTCATATGTTTCTTGTAGGACTTGCCCATTGGATTATCTGCGTATTCATGGAATTCATTGCAATTTACCCAGGAACCACATCCCCTCCCCCATTAGATATTTTGAACATTGTCTGTTCATTGTTCACGTTTCACATTCATACCCAAGTACAAGTTCTATGTAGCACTTCAGCACTCTTTTTCTCATTGCAATTAGCATAGTTTTATTGGGCGTTATGTTTCGCATCTTGCAGAAGGCTACCTTGATCTTAGCGATTCGTGCTCTAATCTCTTCAAAACACCTCCCATCACATGTTATGTCTGTTTCGAGATAGTTGTACTGATTCACTTGTTTAAGAAAATGCCCAATTAAACAAGTGAATCGGTACAACTATATTCTGCGTATAGCGATATTTGGTTGCGACACCTGCCACGGTGTCATTTGTACAACCTTCCTTGACTTTCGTATTTCCCACGCTGCCATTGTTTGGCATACTCTTGTTGTTTGTTAAGTAGCATCTCATAGTCGTGTCTACCTCGCTTGATATATTAAGGGTATCCGACTCTTGCAGATAATTCTTTAACATTGACAGTTGTTCCAGGCAAGCACATCTTCGCTGTTTCGCGTTTGTTTATTATGTATGGGTCATTTACACCCAGAGCGGGCACGTTGGCGAATAGTTAGGAGATTGCGTCGGTAATGTTATGAGCACGGTCTGAGAAGGAATTAATGCCTGAGCTCGTCGTCCGCTAAGCGAGAAAAAGAGTATCTCCCGTGATTTTCGGCCTACATTGGTTTTTTTTAAAGTGATGTTCCTAGCACACAGTAATAGCAACTTCTTATTTTTAAGTTGTTTTTCTGTTTTTAAATTGATATTCATGTTAAAAGTTAAATGCGTATCATCTACAGGACGTATCAGTCAATCCCAGCATTGTTTGGCTGCTTGTGATATCTTGGCATGTTTATGTTCATTAGTTTGTCATTGCTTTCTGTACTACCGGCACACCATTCCATTTTATTAAAAAGCCAAAACAAAAAAACAAAACACATCGCAAGTCGGGCTGCTGTGTAATCACCAGCAGCTTTGTTTGGAACGCGGTATGAGGGATTACAAACTGCGTCCTTAAGCCATTCACCACGAAGCCGGTATTCATGAGGTCAAGATAATGTCGATATTTAGATTTAGAATCTTTGCTCGTCTAAAAAGCTTTAGAAGAATTCGCGGGAAGGTATTGGATTAAGTCTAATTTACTTTAACTTCATGGTATGACACACTACAGCGAGCAGCGAAAGAGTCGGTGCTATCCCCGGCATTGCCACAATATCAGGGATGGAAACAAGAAATCGATCCCATAAAAAAACGTCTTTAGAAAGTTCGACCGAAACAGTAAATATTCTTCGTTATTCTGAGACATGTCCTAGCAATGTTGATATTTTCCAAAATGGTTATAATTTCATCATTTTTTTTTTTTTTGCATATCTCTTACAGGGCGTGACGCTCTCCGTTTCTCCTTAAATCCGAATACTCTCGTGGTTGACGTGAGCGAGCGAGAATTGGAAGCGGTTCGAGTCGCGACAGTGACTTATGAGAGTATGAAGCTTGTCGCTCAGAAATCAATGGCAAACTACTGAGCGTAGTCTTGCCAAGAGACCAACAATCAGCTAAAAAACATGCTGATGTTGACAGCGATGTCCTGTAAAGGCTATGCGAAACATTTACAGGACGTTGCAGTCAACACCAGCTTTATCCAGCTGCTATTGATATACTAAGTTTTACGTTCAGTAGTTTGCCATTGCTGTCGGAACGACCGGCTCACATACCTCAGTAAGTTACCAGCGCGGCGCCAATCGCTGCCTATTCTCGCAGCTCCTGTTTTCCACACGTGGATACACGGGATTGCGAACAACATCGTGAACACCTTGGCCAGGGAGCCCGGCTATACCATAATATTTTACTTCATTAAATTTATTGGTATATCCTGTACAAGTTGAAACGTATGCCTTTCTCTGTCTCTTGATCTCTCGGTCAGTGTTCGGAATGTGTATATTGCATTATTTCTACCTTTTCCTTCCACACATCCTTGCTGTCCTTTACCAGTTTCAATTGTTATTTTCTTGCTTGATTTTCTCATGCGTACATGCTTAGTGACGTGGTTTAGGGGGTTGATTGTACAAACAACTTCGCACTAAATTTATACCGGTCTCTTTGGTAGAACTATAAATACTGATTTCAGCATATCACAATGCGTATATACACTGTTGTAAATATAATTCAACATTTTAATTAATATTCCTACTACACATTCTCCCAGAACGTCTATTTATTTTATGATGATTATATCTGGCCAGGCTGTTTTTCTTTTCCTCAAAATGTATGATAGTGTCTGTGACTTCCTTTTTCATAATGTGTGTACATTTTAAGTTGTATTACTCTATTAATTCTGCTCTTTCCCCGCTATACACTCTCTTAAATTCGTATTACTCTTACCAGTATATCACCATCTTCCAGTAATATCTTTCCTGTTTTCGATTTCAAACATCCCGTATTTCACGTGTTATGAGGTCGGTATCACACTGCGGGCAGGGGCTTCACATGACATTGCCAGGTATCCATGTAAGGCTGGATCCACCTGGAAGACAAGTAAATTATGTTTTTAAATACGTTTCGGATGGGTTTCGAACATTTTACCACCATGTCGGCAGGCAGCCGAGCCTGCCACATTGTTATATTAAAGTAATTGATTGTGTTTTACACTGCAGCCACATTCACTAATCATCACTAGGCAAGTCACCCACACTGACAGCCTCCGTTTGAAATCTGTGTTTACCTGCATATTTGGTATATTCATGTGTTCATTCTGCCTTCTATTACCTATGTCCATATAACTGATGGTGTACCATGACGCTCGCCTGCCCAGCCTCCGGACATGGGTTCGATTTCCCTACCGAGATAGACTAAAACTTTATCCTGAGATCACCTGTCAACAATAGCTAAACTAGGTGCCATAAGATGCCGTGGGAAGTAAAGGTAGCCAGTTTGATTTTGACTATATCACTCAACGATTGTCAGTTGGTCTTTAACAATGTGGATCTAGCACCATATATTTAATGCGATTTAGGCGTGTAATATACCCCCTTTACATTGAATACAATCAGTGGCTTGTGTTTTACGTGTGCAAAGGGCTGCTGAAGATTTAAATTTCAAGTCAAATGATCGATAAACCTGCGTGGCATTTGTGTAGTATATTTAAACCAATATGGCAATGCCTTAATTTCTTCTGTAGCCGTGAAGAAGAGCTTCTTTTTTCGATGGAACATATACAGCCTGGTAAGCAGGATAGGCCGGTCACCGTTGTTAAACGCTTGCGGACGCGATTGGTGAGCCTGCTGACATGTGTTCGAAACACAGGTACCACCGATTTGGCAGCAGACTGCGTCGCGCTGGGTCTTAACATGTTGGTATGGGAGCCGCTCGTTCAGAAAGCAATGGCAAACTACTGAAGGTAAACTTACCAAGGCATCAACAACAACAGCAAAATGCTGGTGCTGACAGCGATGTCCTGTCAATATGATATAAAATAACACAAAACAGCAGGATGGCACATGTACTCTGCATCCTCAATGTGCCGGCCGGCCTCAAACAATTCGAGTTTAGAACCAGATGGTCAGTGAAACTTAAGTCGTGTAGGTGGCTCCTTTACTTGTTATATAATCAAAGGCCTGTGATTTACATGTGTAAAAGGCAGCTGAAGATTTCAGTTTTGAGGCACATGCTCGTTTCGACTGTGTGACGTTTGTGATTATCTAGATTACATTTAACAGATGATCATTCAGCCCTTCATATAACTCTGCATCCAAAGTTTTGTTCATGGCAAGAACATTCAACAACTGACAAATAAAGTGCCATTATTATTCATACTTTGAATGAGACATGATAGTACAGGCAAATACGTCGTCTCCAGCTAATGAGGCTAATAAACTATCAGTGTTAACTCCAGCATCCAGTGGTTTGATCAGTAACCAGGTGTTACATATCTTCATATGGATATTTTACGCGGGACTGACTCTGTTGATTGATATCTTTGGTACCATGACCAACATCATTAATATTGTATGTTTCATAAAACAAGGATTCAAGGATATGGTCAACATAAGCTTGATAGGTAAACATCAGTTTTTCTATTCTATGGAAGTTGCTAGAAACAATCATACAATTTAGAACATAAGATATGTGCTTTCAGCACAATTATTTAAGAAAACGACAGTTAACTTTATTGTATGTGTCTGTTTCTAAGAATGTAATATCGTTAGTCTACTAAAAGTACTCCAAAGTTTTGGGAAATGTAACGATGACACCATAACTCTAGGACGGGACCATTCCAACTGCACGTTCAGGAGACATAGGGAAAGACACAAACCACGATGTGACAAGTGCAGATTTGGTGACCGGATATCCAGCCGGATAAGTGGTCAACTATACAGCTGAACAGTACAGTTGTTCATACTGTCAGTCGTAAATGGCTGTCAAAACCACAGGTAACATCATTGTTGTGGATGTAGAAGGCAGAGGGAACAACGATGTTATCACCCCCAAGAATGCATGTATTTCTACAAATCAGAGTCGTACCAAGAACCGAGATATGTGGAGAAATATGGATGTCAATGCCAGTGGACAGGGCACATAATGATGTATGTCAATGCCAGTAGACAGGGCACATAATGATGTATGTCAATGCCAGTGGACAGGCACATAATGATGTATGTCAATGCCAGTGGACAGGGCACATAATGATGTATGTTATCAATATTCTTTAAATGTTGATGGCTGGCTTCTAAGGAGAAGACATTACGGACGCAGTTTGTAATCCCACATACCCGCGTTCCAAATACAGCTGTCGGTGATTTGGCAGCAGACCGCCTTGCGTTTTTATAACGAAATGTTATGGGTGCCTGTCGTTCAGAAAGCAGTGGCAAACTACTAAACGTAAAATTTCTAACTGCCTGCAATAGCAGAAGATGCTGGTGTTAACTGCAACGTCCTGCAAAGGATATGCAACTGACTTTTGTAAATGTTGATGGTATTCATAAATCAATTTGTTATTTTGATGTTTTTATTGTCTGCAATATTAAAACTTAGTTTATACACCTAGATACACTGATGATGACCAGATGGTTTACTGAGTCCATTTAAAGATACAATTAATCAGTCTGTTCTAACAGTGTAGCTGTTTCAAAATTGGAACAAATTCCACAATAAGCTCTGACAATTAGTATAATTTTCTGCTATCACAGTAACAGTATTTGTAAATACCAACATATGCAATACTATGGACTTTACATACTCAGTCAATGAATTATAGCATTAATTATTCGATAATTCATGCAATTGTTCATTAATCTTTTATTCATTATTTTATTATGCTGTTTATTCATTCAGTCAATCTCTCCTTCATCTGTCATTTATTTCGTTACTTTATTCATTCATGAATATTTTCGTTCGTCAATTCATCAATCCACGACTCTGGTGATCGAGTGAAATGGCGAATCATGACCGCCCACGCTTTCCGGCATGGCACATGATTGATTGATTGAATTCAACAATTATGTTATTCATTCATTAAATCTTTCGTGCGTTCATTGGATAGTTCATTCATTCATTACAACGGTTATACATTCATTCGTTTGTTCATTGATTCAATAAGTACGTATCCACTTGAACACCCATGGGAGATCTGATGATCGCTGTTCGTTGCGGACACAGTGCCAGATGAAACGCCAAATTTAACACTGGTTGGGTTTTAATTTACTTGTGGTTCCAGGATGGAAGGATATATGGATGGACATACACGAAGTATTTATTTAAAGCAATGTGTACATAAACAATCATAATCTTTCACAGACAAATCCTTTACAGGAACTCCTGATAGTAAAAAAAAATTACAGTATATATATATATATATATATATATATATATATATATATATATATATATATATATATATATATATATATATATATATGCACTTTCATTTATTATATCCCAAAGGAAACATGGCTGCTTTGAAAATGAAAACAATGAACAAAATATCGATACTCTACCATTATAAAGAGGGGTACACTTTCGAAAAATATCACTCGGCAAATCACAACATTTGCGGTTCCAGAAAAGCTTAGAACCAAGAATCGCTATGGCGAAGGGAGCCTATTGCAATATGGAAAACATACTGACTGATACAAAGATGTCAATTTTATCGAGAAAAAGAGTTATGAAGTGCTACATAGAATATGTAACTGTGTATGCATGTGAGACGTGGTCAAAGAGAAGACATGGTGACAGACATCTAATGGCAGTATAAATGTGTTTCCAAGGAAATGCAAAAATTGCCACGGACAGACAGAGAACCCAATAAGCAAGTCAACAAAAATCAAATGAGAACCGTAAACTAATAAGTTAAATTAGATTTAGACAGTGATCATTTTTGGACACGTTGTAAAGAGAAATAAATTGGAAAACTTGGTGACAGGTGACACGATTGAGGGGAAAAGAACAAGGGGAAGGCAGAGAAGTAAATATCCGGATAGCTTGGCAGGTGGCATGATCGAAACATTAACACCGAGCTGATACACGATTCTGGTGATCACGGAAGTTGGCGAAACATGACCGCCCACACTTGTCGGCATGGTACATGATAATTATGAAGGCACGAAACATACTCCTAGTGTTGCCCAGTTCACGAAAACTAGAGGAAGTTTGTTTAAAGTCAGATACACAGGATATGGGACTTGGGGCACATAATTATGCTGAGCCAAAGAGAGGAACTGAGAACAGAAGAAGTTAGCGGGCCAGCAATCATCAGACTGACTGACTGAAAGAATAAATGTGACTTAGTGACTTTAAGAACATTCTGGCTCTGGGATACGACTAGTTGATGTTGCTACCGTTGTTAATGTTGCTGGTGTGGTAGTGGTTGTGGTTAGCGCTGTCGGTCGCAAAAATTTCACTCATGTAAAACATAAAGGATATGGAGATAGACGATGATCGTGTGCCAACCCTCGTAGGCAGGCAGCAAACCCAATGATAGAATGCTTGTGAGGTCTCTATGTGTGAGTGTAATCAGCTCTGTGTTCTTGTCTCGACCATATCTAGTAGGACATTTGAGGTGAGTTGAGTTGAGTTAAGAACCGACATCACTGCACTCAGGACATTCCCATACGTGCTCCGTCCCCTCGTTCAACATCTAGCGAAGAGTCATACTACTGATCGTTCCCACCGCTATCTGATTAAAAGTTCTTCTGGTCTTTCCTCTCAGTTGTGAGATACTTCCAGAACCCCTGCCGATCCCCCGCAATTTAATTCTTTCCACATATGGATTCTCAGTCTCTTCCTCCGCCTTCTCAACCTGGTCCCACAAACGCACGACCACCTCCCCCTTGTCCATAGGCAAAATACCACCAAGAGGTGACTTCCCTGTTAGCCTATCAGCATGTTCATTTTCCCGTACTCCCGCATGGCCAGGGCAAAATATCCATACAATTTTCACAATCTGTGACATCTGAAGCAACGAGAGACATTCCACACGAAACATTCCTTTCTCCACCTTGCTAAGCATACTCTTTGAATCCGTAATGAATACAACGTGTGTTGCAGTAGTCTCCTCTAGCCACCGGAATGCCGCTGTTACTGCCACCACCTCCATTCTCATCTGGAGGTCGTTGTCTCATATGCCACACTCTCCTTTTTCAAGACTCGCCCTTTAGCCTTTGCAATAAAGCCCCAACCACTACGTCTGTTTCTCACCACTGACCCATCGGTGTAGATGACTATGTCACCTTGATGTGTGTTGCTCTGGATCAGCTGTTGCACTTCAAACTCACTGTGGCCCGCTGCAGGGACGCAGGGGTTATTATACACCCAGACAAGGCATCGGCTGTGTGGTACTCCCTGGATAACCGGATTGTCAAGGCAGATGTCCCAGGTATTGTGTTGAATGGATGTCCTCTTAGTCGAGAGAGTAAATTGAAATACTTGGGTATCACATTTGACAGGTGTTTGTCTTTTAAGGATCATGTGGAGGCTTTGGTAGTGAAGGCTGTTAGGGGACTTAATGCATTGAGGGGCCATGACAGCAACCGGGGTAGATCAGAGGATGCTGTACAGGCTCTTTCAGCAGTTAATAATTTCTGTCATTGAGTATGGTTTGTGGGTTCTGGCAATATCAAAGAGCCAGCTTGAAAGGTTGGAGCGCATACAGAATGCTGCCATGCGGTTAATCCTGGGGTACACAAAGGACACACCAATTATATGCATGAGGCATATCCTGGCGCTACCAACGATGACGGATAGGCATAGGGTCCTTCAGGCCAAATGGTAACTGAGAGTTGCCGCAGACAGGGATCACCCGCTGCAAGCAGCAATGGATATGGTCAAGGGTCATAGACTAAGACGAGGCAGGTCCTGGATGGCACAGGCGAACTTTCTATAAGTCAGGTGTGTGATCTAGAGACCATCAATCGTGAAAGAGAGTGTGTTAAAGTTCCGGAAGCCATGACGGACAGGCACAGTGTAATTATAACACTGGGTCGTGAGTGCAGAAAAAGGACATTTGAAAGACACTGAACACCGCATTGTCTGGGGAAATCCGATCTCAGGAGACACCGGTGGCATTCTTTTAAGACAGCAATCGCCTGTAAAGACGAAACCTCTTTAATCGGCTCTTACTACACATTGGTAGGTTACGGTGTTGCATGTCTATAATTAACTAGCGGATCCCCACACGACACGGTCGAACATTAATTGTGCGTGTGTCACCATCATCAAGTGAAATACCAGCTGGCGAAGTCGTTAATGTCTCTCCACATATCTCGGTCGTTGGTGTTCTGGATCAACTCTGTTGGTGATAATCCTCCATGCCACCGTCTCAATCCATCCAGCACCATTTCTCTTGGTCGGGCTCTGCCTTTCTTTCCTGTCGCCACGATGTTATCCAATGCCTCACTTTTCATCACATGATCATAGAAAGCTGTTTGTTTCTTTATTATTGTTGTATATAATGTTCTAGTTTCATTAGCCTATGTCAGGCAATCGTCGCAAGTTACTCTGGCAGTCCAAGGAGTTCGCAACATTCATCCTAGAAACCACATCCTTGTTGCTTTCAATTTCTATTTTGTTTTTTCAATTATATTCTAAGACTCACTGTCATACAGCACAACATGTGACTGAATTTTAACTCTTAAGGGAGAAACTTGGTGTTCACGTCGTCTATATAAAGAACCATCCATCCATCCATCATGTGCCATGCCAGTAAGCGTGGGCGGTCATGTTCTGCCATCTCACTCGATCACCAGAGTCGTGGATCAGCTCCGTGTTTCTGTCTCGACCATGCCACAAGGCCAAGTCATCCAGGTACTTGCTTCTAGGTCTTCCCCTTAGTCTGTTCCCCTCGATCTTGCCAGTTGTCACCAAGTTCTCCAGATCATTTCTTCTCATAACATGCCCCAAAAATTGTGATTGTCTACGTCTAATGTCTCTAATCAGTTTACGATCTTCATTTGTTTCTTGAAGAACTTGTTCATTGGTCTTTCTGGCTGTCCATGGTATTCTTTGCATTTTCCTCAGAAACCACATTTCTACAGTCATCAGATGTCTTTCAGCCTGACTGCTCATTGTCCAAGCATCACGTCCATATAAGAGTACAGGTTCTATGTAGCATCTCAACACTCTTTTTATCGTTTCAATTGACATCTTTTTATTGGTCAGTATAAAAAGAACAGGGTATGCATTTATAGAGTGAGATTAGTATAAAGAGCATCCCTCCTATACCAAAATACCATCTCCAGGGACTGTTGCATAGCTGTCCTTTCCCCACCCAAGCCAATAAAGCAGTACGGCATGCATCTATACATTCTTGAAAAGGTCTATTCACGATTCGTAACAACGGGTCTGTGTGGCCTAAATGGTAACAGGTAGTCAAGAAGAGATTCCATTTATGTTACAATGCCAAGTAATATATTATGCTCTTGTTCGTTTCTTACATCTTATTAGATCCACCATGGAGTTACATTACAACTTCCAATTTCTATTTTAGGACTGGCCATATCTGACCTAGGTTGTCTGGTATTCCTCATTTGGACAAACATCTGCTACAACCCACATTTCAGTCAACTGGACTTGCCCTTTGAACCAAGAGAATTCCAGTACTTGACTGGAGGGTGGCCTCACGTTATGTTTACTCGCATAACCAGTTGGATTACTGCCTTCATCACCCTGGAGAGGTGTCTGTGTATCACTTTACCATTGAAGGTCTGTCTGTGTATCACTTTACATTGAAAGTCTTTCTCTGTATCACTTTACCATTGAAAATCTGTCTGACTGTGTGTGTATGTGTGTGTACGTTTGTATGTTACGTATCCTTTTTGGCGTACGTGCGCACTAGCGTGCATGCGTGTGTATATATACGTGCGTGTGTGTATGTGTTTGTGTGTGTGTGTGTGTGTGCACATGCATGTATTTATGCATACATTCCCCCTCCCCCAAACCCACCCCATAATGTTCTGGGTTTTATTCAAACAATGTAACTTAACAGCCGAGTCTTATTGGACAACGATTCATTCTTCAGATTTGCTAACAATTATCTGTTTAGGACCAGGGACTGGAAATGTCGGAACTACGCCCTCCTTGACATTATATAGTGATCAAGTATATTTAAGCCGGTTCCATGGATAAGGAGTTATGGACGCAGTTCTTAATCACGCATACCCGCTTTCGAAACACAGATGCTGGTGTTTTGGTAGCAGACCACCTTGTGCTGGTGTTATAAGAAATGGTATGGGTGCCGGTCGTTCAGAAATCAATGGCAAACTACTGAACGTAAACTTGCCAAGAGATCACACCAGCAAACATAGCTGGTGTTGAATGTGACGTCTTGTAAAGGATATGCACCTAACATTTTAGTATATATAAGTTATAACACATGATACTTTGTCTGTAGTATCTGCCAAGCCTAATTCTTCAGTCAGTTACTAATATTTTTAAGAGTGAATTGCGTATAAATGCACCCTATAGTATACGTGTTGTATATTTCGACAAATTACACAATGCAACATTAAATTAATGTTTTGTATCTTTCAGGTAAAGATGATATTCACACATAGAGAGGGTCACCGCCATCATTGTGTTCATCTTTGTGTTTCTGATTTCAAACATGATTCCTCTCTATTACGTGAACAGAATGGTGTGGAAATTTTCAACCAGAAGAAACAGAACTATGATTGGTTTAGTATTCACAGCTGAACGAGAGGCAGTGGAGAAAGTGACATTTGCAATCAACAATGTATTTTTGCAATTTAGTTCCTTCCTAACCGTCGTTGTGTGTACAATAACTATTGTAGTCAACTTACGTCTGAAGTCTAAATGGCGGGAAATGACAACAGTAACCAGACAAACAGAAACATCATCATCTCGCGACCAGAAAGTTACCAAAATGGTAATAGCTATATCTGTGTTTTTCATTGCCTCCTTCGTCCCTCTTGGCATCATCGCTGTCGGTGTTATTCTTGAACCAGAAATCTCCATTGAAGGGAGGTACAGGAATTTATTCATAGTACTTTGTGGCATCGCTTTTTTCCTAGAGTCAACCAATTCATCAGCAAATATTTTCATCTATTACCACATGAGTACCAAATACAGAGTTGTCTTTCACCAGCTTTTTATGCGACCTAAGAAATGAGTGCAGTCAATTATCGTCAATACACGACATTGTTTAAGGAATGACTTGTTGATATTCTGATGCATTTCCTGCATTTCACTGTTATTAACGTTGTAATACAAACACAGCATTGCGACATTTGCACTAGGAGACCGTGAGTAATGTGAATTTCGTCCACAACAGCAACTGCACGTTTAAAATTACAACATAAACTTGCGTCAGATACGTCAGTAGTGACCGTTTCTCATACTGGGGTTTAATCATGAGTGCCTGATCAGATTCCTTACCCTCCACATCCCCGTGAGAAACCTGGGACAAAATCTATATGGCTGAAATAGAGACCATGTCCCTGGATACCAAAGAGTACGGTTGAGAATGACTCGTGAAGTTTTAAGTTGCTGGTCTTGATATCACCAAAAAGTGACAAGGAGAAGGTTATATGCCAAGATTTATGTATACTACTGGACTACTAGGCAGGGCAAGTTTTTCTTTCTGACAATCTCGCCTCCTACGGTTAAACTAAAGTCCCCACCGAGGTTCACCACAATGGCTTATCTTGGAACAATAATATATAACTATAAGTTGAACACAAACTACTATAAGGGTTCTTTTCCTTTAAGACAAAAAGTTAATAAAGAAAAACATGATGGCTGGTGTTATGATGATACTTGTAATGCTAGTTTACAACAACATACACAATAATAATAATACATAATTAATGTTGGTTGTTGCATGACATTGTGAATCCTGGATTTCCATACAAGCGTCGGATATATAAGGTTGGGTTAACCCCAAGGAGATAGAGGATACTCAAGTTCCTCCTTCTCGATATGATCCTGTCCGTTCTAATTAATTTAGCTGTTACTGGCTCAGTGGCTTGAGACCATAAATATAGTTTCAGAGAACCTAGGAATACCTCCAGGAAAACAATTAAAAGGTTTTCTATGAATACTCAAAATATCCTTTTGGTGGTTCCTTGCCTCTCCTTTAGCAACTAAATAATTATTAATCTAGGGTTGTTAATTAAAACAATTTTACTACGACAAGATAAATCTCAAAAGAGAAACTGATCCTTATTGTTCATAATTTATTACACATAAATCATAGATCATGTTCATTAATGTCATAATTACAACAATCAATTTATTAGAAAAAATAATTTTAAAAAAAATTTAAAGGAAAAAACAAAACAAGATCAGGTACATGTGTAATTCTCTAACTATATTTCTATATCCTGGTCGTACCCACTATATAATCCATCGCCATCAGTGCTGTATCAGTTTTCTATTATAATTATTGTGCCTCTTCTTCTGGTCTATTTATAATCTGTGGAGAAAAGAACTGGATGCACTTTGATTGGTCCTCAGTCACGTTCTTGGATCTCTGCAGAATATATGAGATATTGTAGAATATATGTTATACTTTCTTGAGGGTTCCGTTGTTCCAGCATAACTTTATTATGGCTCAATGGTTGATTTTTCCCGCCTATGTGAATAGAACTAAGTTATCTTGGATACCTATCCTATATTGGTAGATAAATCTGCAGGAAGTTGCATTGGACTAGTATTTGGCCTCACTATATCAGCTGCCTCACTCAGTCAAGCTGCCACATTCACAAAGTCAGGTCTGGATCTAGATGGACCTAGCCACTCCCTAAACTTTCAGCATCAATCATACATCTAATGATATCATCACTTTGAACATCAGAAATGAAACGCTGTACACTCAAGAAAACCTCAAAGAAAAAATACATAAAAGAATTGTGATCCTAGGAAAATAAACAGTGGAAGGCAAAAGGTCTTGGTGCTCTCAAATAGTTATCCACAACATAATTGGTTGTTCTCCATCCAATCCGTCATTAAATGGCGCTCAAGGTTTAGATTAGCAGATACGCAGTGTCGTCTTCTCCCATGCAAGTCCTCCAAGGTCTACAGGTTGAGTAATACCTTGATTAATTTAGAATTTGACAACTATGTTCTCCCTTCTCTTCTGTACATAATTAGCTTCTCTAGATCTCTTTCCCTTACAAGGAAAAGTCTCATACATTAAAGGGTTTTAAATCATTCCCCATTGCCATGAGTATTTGGTTATAAAAATGGAAGCACATTATGGTAACATCTCTTGTATAACCTTCAGGTGAATTCTTTTCTAATCAAAAGTTTCAAGGCGATTATGTTACCTCCATTTCACCATGTATGTAATAGGCCTTTACCTCTTTCATCATTATCATCATCATCATCATCATCATCATCATCATCATCATCATCATCATCATCATCATCATCATCATCATCATCATCATCATCATCATCATCATCATCATCATCATCATCATCATCATCATCATCATCATCATCATCATCATCATCATCCTCCTCCTCCTCCTCCTCATCATCATCATCATCATCATCATCATCATCATCATCATCATCATCATCATCATCATCATCATCATCATCATCATCATCATTATCATCATTAGTATTATAATCTTCATAATTTAGGACACAAAAATATATGATTGTAACCTGAGTTATATGGAGTACAGAGAGGTGTCATGCATCAGGGTGCGCTAAATTATTAATTAGTGTATGGGTTATCATTACCATGTTCTCTTCTGATAGACAGGACATACTAAATCGAAGTACTCTCCATCATGAGGTTGATTGGTTGTTCAGTAGCATGTCTCTTCATCTCACTCATTCTCATAATTCATCAGACATAATATTCATATGTGCAAGGATTATAAGTAAGCATACTGATGTGATTTTACAAATGATAAATTGACAAATTTGATATCAATGAAATTACAATGGAATCTCACTCATTCCATCATCATTCATTAGACATAATAATTGTGTGGATGCATAATTATGAGATTCACAAATGATGATTCCTCATGTTTAACAACATTGAATTTACACATGAATCACCACATACCTGCTCGCGTCAAATATACAGAATGTTCATTCTTCAGAAATCTTAAACATATTGGCATGCGGGATAATTAGGCATCCTGATGTGATTTACACATGATAATTGCATATACGTAAGACCAATGAAATTATATTGGGACCTCACTCAATCCACAGTCATTCATCAGAAATTATAATCACACATACAGGGGTGATGACTATGAATAATTATGTGCCTCACAAATGTTAAATCCACATGTTTAACACCCATGAAAATACATCTGACTCGCCACATGGGGGATTTCACCCAACACATAAAATTATGATACATATATAAATCTATTTACATCTCATGTGCTCATGTACTTTTCTGTTACACATTATACTAATTTGTCTTACCAATGTTGGCACATGTAAAATAGTTTCTTCTTATTGAACTAAATATTCTCTGCTTCCTAAATCTTAAGTTAATCACTTCTAAATCACTGCTGATTTAGTTTTACTCCTTTAGAACTAAATTGTACAACATAGGTCTAGTGCTTAAACATTAAATACGTTGTTTAACTAGAAGAAACCTTCCTCATGGTTTAACCTGTTGTACCATTTATTCATGAACTACAAAATCTGAATAAAGAACTTAGTCTCTCCTAATTAATTTCTTAGGAACTAACCACATGGTTACCACATCCATTTACCAACTTCTTCTTGGGAAAGGATCACTTACTAACGTAATATAAAATATAGCATTGTGCTTACCTTCATGTTAATTGAATGGCTTCAACACATCGGCAACAGGTGCTGCTTTCCTCTTTTCATTAATAATACTAAGTTATATGTGAATATTTGATTGTGAAGATGCAATCACTCCATCTGACACATCAGATCTTCTCCTGCCACGTGTTGGGTCAGTGTTAACAGACATTTTTTTAGCCGTGCACGCAGTATTTATTTTAGGGCCTTCTTGCTGGGCTTGTGATGTTACAGCCAATCCCAAGTCTTCTTTCATTATGTCTTCGGTCCAATGTTGCCGTTGGCTGTGTTATCGTAAAAATAAACGAACGAACGAACGAACGAACGAAAGTCTTTATTTTCAAAGGGTTAAGAATTGGGCACGCAGGCCCGTCTGACATTCTGCTCTTCTTCTCTATTTCTTCTCATACATTCTTTCATTCTACATCACCTATGACGCAAATTTTGATAACAAAAGAACAATAGCTTTTAAACGCATGAAAAATAATCAATAACAAATGACTCACTGGGGCAATGTTTAACATGGGCATTATGAATACCTAAGGAGGGTGTAACGTGCCACACTTATGGGAATGTTTTTTGGCTAGTTGTCGTTTGAGATAAGTTACAATTATTATTGTCTTTTGGTTGAATGTGGTTGTAGTGGAGGAAATATTAATCACGCTGTTGACGGTTGTAAGAGTTATATCACAACAGGTGAGAACTGCTTCGATTCCAAAAGGATTCCACTAAGAAAAGCTGAGTCAATATTTGGGTAAACTGTCCAGTCTTAGCTCCGCCAGGTTTCTCATGTTTCACTGAACATGAACTAAGCCTGGCGCTCCAGTTGAGAGCAAGGAGTACCTTATCAAGAATATGTAGTTCTAAAGCCTACTCACATACAATCCCATATCGTATATAACTACCACACACATTCACACATAACGGGGTATCTGACAATGTCTCTCTTCCAGCTTTACTGCGTTCACGCTCCTCTTTCTCTCTTTTTTTCTCACCCTGTCGAGTCAGAAGGACTTATATGTATTCGAACAGGTCCTGTAATAACGTTTTCTGCCTTCCTTTTCCCCCTCCCCCCCCCCCCCCCCCCCCCAAAAAAAAAATAAAAAAATAAAAAATTGATAAATGGTATGTTAATCCTCAATGTTACTCATTCAGACACACGGTTTCTACAAGTCTCTCCTTCATTAAAGGTGTTTTCAGCAGATTGAATGGCTGTTGTGTTGATACACAAGGGTCTGATCGTAGGGCTTACCTGACGGCGATCGTTTCCTACGTTATGTCTCATGTGAGTTACCATGAACGCTCCATATACCCGTTACATATTGTCTCTTATGTATACAATACACCACCTCTGCATCAATCACAACCATGCAAGTATCATGTAACATCAAATATCTCAAGCATAATAATAATAATTATTAATATATAAAAAATTCATATTATGCATGGAATCATGAAATTATGCATAAACACAATTTAGAATCTGCGTATAATGATATTCATAATAAAAGGATACCGAATAACATAGTGATACTAATGTATACAGCAAAACGAGGCGATAGGCAGTTCTCATTGATGCGACATGTATTTGGTAAGGCGAGTTGATAGTCCGCCAAATTTATATCTAGAGCATAATATCACGATGTATATAAACAAAAAAATATGCAAGGAACACAATCCTAGCATAGTAGAATAATCCTATGCGTATAGTAAAAACAACGAACTTATCGTTATATACGATATACTGAAAACTGAGAAAAACTAATTCTCATAGAATCGACATACATCGGACAACGAAAGAGACATCCGAAATGAAGAAAAAAAAATTCGTTACGTAGATGAATAGTAATTCGGGATTTGTTTCACAGGGGATTCTTAACCGAAGAAAGTCAGTATTATTGATAAATGTAATTTATACATATAAATCGTTTCGTACCTGTTCGTTCGAATACACGATTCTGATTTGCGTAGGACCAGTCAGAGCTTTTATACAAATCCTCTTATCTGTGGGGTATATTTTATTATTCTGATATGGTGGCGCGTGTTAGGCCATGTTTTGGACCAGCAGTGGTGTCCGTCCGTTCACGCCTCTGCTCGTTTCCCCTGAGTTCTGAGGGAAGATATATGTATGCAGCATCGATGTGATTTCAGTAGAGAACTTTTTAGAATCGGCATTAGAAAGTGGCGATTTGTTGTGCCAAGTTATCCACTCCTCAGAGATAAAATAGTTACTCACTGTCGGTAAAATTGTGTTATTTTTTAGTAAAGTATCCACAAATAGCTGATCCTCTCCTCTCACATCCTTGTGAGTGAAGGATAGGTATAGTCAAAAGAGTGTTGGTTCCAAACCATTCTTGATTTCTCTTATTTCATGTTCCTTTAGCTGGGATTCCCAGATAACTTCAGCTATGACGATACTAGGAGTTTCCTCCTCGATCTGGTATAAAGTATTTTCTTCTTTAATAGTTACAGACACTGTTGTCGGCACCAAATCAGAGTCCATATTCTGACTCATAACAATTCCCAGTGTCTCCTGAGTGTCTGAACTGGCATATTCCGAGATCATGACATCTGGAAATTATTCCATGTCTGGAATTCCTCTCTAGCCACGCGTTCACGTGCTAACTCCAGTCGAGGTAAATAATGTGGTGTCATTTCAACTAAGCAGTCCATCACATTAGGTAATGTATTGCACTGGTATTTATTGACTCATTCTGAGCTGCAGCCTCAAAGATCACAAGGGGTCCCGTTCTCCCTTAATCCCTATCTCAGTCAAAATTAATCCCACTTCTTTCTCATCAAAGCAGAAGGGAACACGAGCGTCGGTTAACTCTTCGTCCCTAATATATTTTGAAAGTTAGCATCAGGTCCTCTGGGACTCAAGATTCACTTCTCGTAGCAGTTAAATGGGGTTCCTGATGGCCCTCTACTGGCAAACCAGCTAAACCACTTTTACTGTGGTGAAAACGGTTATCTCCCAGGTAACTGTCAATAGATAAAGTATATGAACTGATAATTAATGGTTGAATTGAATTGAATTGAACTGAACTTTATTTTAAAAGGGTTACATTTTGGGCACGTAGGCCCGTTTTACATTTGGCCCTTCCAATCACTCAACTTTCGTCCATCAACAGTGCATGATACATTCACATAGAAAAAAAAACACTGTCAAATGAATGTTGTAAGCATAAACAATGTATATCATCTTGTTATTAACAGATTCCCCTTCACACACACACATCCCGCACCAACCCACACACGCACACATCCTCACCCACTCACACATCACCCGCCCATACCCACGCACCCCCCACCCACCACACATCCCTCCACCCACACACACACACACATTCCCCACCAAACCAGGCATCTCGCACCCACCCGCCCACACACACACACACACACATATCCCTAACCCACGTCTCCACCCAAACACATCTTCCCACCCACTCACACACATTCCAACGACACACGCTCACCCACACACACATCCTCTAGCCACCAAACAACACACCACCAACCACACAATACATACTCCTCCCACAAACACATCCCGCACAACCCACACACCCATCCCTCACCGACTCACACATCACCCACTCATAACAACACATCTTCCCATCCACACATAAATCCCCACACACACATTTCCCTATCCACCACCGCATTTCACATCCACCCACACACCCCACGAACCACACATACATCCCCCACCCACTCACACATCCCCATCCAAACACATTTCCCCACCGAAACACATATTCTCTCGCATACACACATCCCCCACACCCACTACATACGCCCCAACAGCCACCCACACATCCCCCACCTACCAACACCCAACACTGCATTGACCCAGATGTCCTTCCAAGACCGGTAACTCCGAGGCATTTGAGAAGCAGATTACGACTTTCTAAATGTCACTGGAGCCAGCGGGTTCTATCTTTTCGAGGATGTAACGTGTTTTGCAGGGTTATGATTCAGTATGCATTAAGTCTGGAGTGATCCTTATATGGCCTTGGGAGTGGGACCATGTAGATGTGTACTGTAATATACAAGTAAATGGAAATATTCTTAAATAAGTGAATTGGTACAACTATCTCATAGCAGTCATAATATATAATCGGATATGCCTTGGAGAGATTAGAATAAGAATCGCCAAGGTGAAGGTAACCTTTTGCAAGATGGAAAACATATTGACCAATTAAAAGATGTAACTTGGAACGAGAAAAAGCGTGTTGAGGTGCTACATAGAACCTGTACTTTTGTGTGGGTGTGAAACATGGACAGTAAGCAAAGAAGCTGAAAAACATCTGATGGCAATGAATACCTGGTTTCTGAGTAAAATGCAAAGATAACCTTGGACAGACAGAAAACCCAATGAACAAGTCCTACAATAAACAAATGAAAACCGTAAACTGGTTAGAGAAAATAGACGTAGACATCCACAATTTGTTGGACACGTTATGAGAAGAAATAAATTTGAGAACTTGGTGACAACTCACAAGATCGAGGGGTAGAGAACACGTGGAAGGCAGAGAAGTAAATATCTTAATATCTTGATATGGTCGAGACAAGGACAAAGCGCTGATCCACGACTCTGGTGCTCGTGTGAGACATGATCGTCCACGTTTATCGGCATGGCGCATGATGATGATGATGCAAAGGACACACAGCTAAATGTATTGGTATTACATATGAGGTCTTAATTTACCAAGTTCACCGACATAGTTGTATATATAATACAATTATCGAGATGGCTACATGTAGTAAAACTACAGGCATGTGGTGATGCAGAAGAAAGTTTACACAATTCAAGAACCGACATCACAGCAATCGGGCATACCTTTGCTCGCTTCGTCTACATCTTAAGTAACAGTCCCAGTGTTGATGGTACCAGTTGCAGTTTGTTTAACTGTCAGTTTGGCCTTTAGTCTGAGTACTTAATGTCGACAAAACCATCGGGGCACGCCATGACTTACTATTCTCACCATGTTCTTCAACACTGTTCGCATGATACCAAACAGTACTGACCACATCTGCCTTACCGTGCTCCAATACGCCATGAAGTGGTGCAGAAACAGCCAATCTGCTCGCCTATTCATTTCTCAACACACAAACGTGACCTGGAGAAGAGGTCCAACGGGAAATTATCACTGATACTTGAACTGAAGCGTGTCACTATGCACGAACTATGCCTGTCCCTTCTCAGCAAGCTATGAAATTACGTTACAATTACGATGCATATTTACTGTTTGTTCCCCAACCAGTGGAAAGACACAGTGACTGCCTCCACCTCCATCCTCAAACAATTATTTTGCCTCTTAGCATATGCCATCCGTGAAGATGATAACATTGCCTGGGTACGAATTGTAGTGAATTAATTGCTACATGTCCCATTCCATGCAGCATGCTGGTAAATTCCTGCACTTCTCGTCCAGAGTGATTATAACCTGCACATGTTATCATTATCAAATGTCAGTATCATTCCAATCCCTGGTGCTTCAATTCTTGCCATTTTTCTCGTGTAAACATTGAATAGCACAGGCGGGATTGTAAAGTCATGTGATAATCCCGTGGGAATAATTTACTGCCACATGTTCTATGAACCAAGGCGGAGAGCAACAATACGCCTGTACAGTTTCTTGCTATGTGTCTGTGATATGATAGCACAATAACATTATGTAGGTCTGAGAGCAAGGGAGAATTGGTGGGAAATCATTCCCTCACTTTGGAGCGACGAGCCCAGGAGTCGAACACGTGTCCGACCTTGCACATGAAATTGCCAGAGCAGTTCGCTATTAACTTGGTAGCACACCAGAACAATAGCCGCTATACAATACAGCATCCAGTGACCGACACCATTCTCTAGTGTGCATCCATCGTGAGATCATAACTGACTGTGCTACTGCTATAACTATTGCCACAATCATGTATTGGTGAAGAAGGGTATGATAATCCCACGAGATGTAGATAGATGTAGTGATATAGTGTGGTGTCAGGTCTTTGCCAGATATGACTGAGCTACCGTATGACAATAGACTGTACTATCCGTTTTCTATCAGCACCGAATGTTCGGCGGAGCTTACCAAACCCGACACCCTACATTGTGCCAACGGCTTCGGGCGGAAGAGTGCAATTTGGAGGGTACACGCCTTATCCCGGTGCAAGGAAATGCAACCTAAAGACAAAATGTCATGGCAGGGCAGACCAGGCCCTAAGCTTTGGACGGCATCTGGTCTAGTATGGAAGCTCCGACAGGCAAACAGTTAGAGTATTGCTTTGCTAATCCGGCAGCTTCTGCAGCTTGCCTTGGTCCAGATGTATCGGTGTCACCACTCCTCTGAAGTGAACTAGGCAGGCCGAGAGAGGAATAATGCTGCATGGGTAACACATGGTCTCTATATTTTAGTCCAGGCTTTGTGCTATGGAGAGGTATACCTCCATCCCTGGTCTTAACCGGTCTCTGAATCAAAGCGAGAGGTAGCATACGGCTTATAAGTCCTTGTCAATTGGCGTTGAAATGGGGCGCCACGTGTGGCCTCTGACGGTGTGAGATATCTACAGGTATCACTGATCAGCTACCGTCCTCCTCAAGCTGGGCAGCCTCCGGCCGATTGGATGGTGATCCGCCACAGCCGGCCTGCTTCGATGGGTGCTTGGGGCTAGGACAAAATAATCTAAATCGCAGGCTTTTAAACCAGTGCACCAGGCACTAATAAAATGGGGAAAAAATAGAAACCTCAAGCTACGGCTTGCAACCTAGAATATAAGAACCATGTGCCAGGATTTTCCACTGAGCTGATGAATATTGACGATGTGATAAAAACGGTTGTGATTGATGCCAAACTCAATCGTCTTAACATTGATATTGCTGTCCTGCAGGAGTCCCGCCTCGGTGAGGAAGAGTCACTCAGGGAAAACAATTACACATTTTATGGGGGGAAGGGTAGAGGGCAGGCAGAACAAAAATGCAACATGGTTTGAGTTTGCAGTGAAGAATTCACTACTGGGAATGATTGAAATTCCAACAGGAGGAAATGAAAGATTATTATCCATGCGCTTGGCAACCTCTTGTGGTTTTGCCACCATTATCACTGCATATGCACCGACACTACTTCCTCTGATGATGTGAAGGATTCGTCCATGAGGAGCTAGACTGTGTGATAAAGGCAGCTCCAAAATCCGACTACATTTATATGCTCGGTGACTTCAATGCTCATGTGGGCAAAGACTCGAGTTCATGGCCAGTGTGCCTTGCAAAATACAACGTCGGTCGCATGAATGACAATGGGCAAAGGCTGTTGAAGCATTGTACCAGAAATGACCTTCGTTTCACAAACTCCTTCTTTAAAACAAAAGAGCTGCATAAGGTCACATGGAAACATCCAAGATCCGGCCATTCGCATCAGCTGGAATCCATCATCACAGGAGACAACACCTAAGCCAAACATCATTAACTCGAAGTTACCACAGTACTGACTGTGATACGAATCATGCTTTGGTTATTGCAAGAGTTAGACTGAGACAAGGAGAATCTACACAGCTAAACAGAAATCTAGCCTCGGGATTAATTTTATTAACACCCATGATGCTGAAAAGGGCTTTGAGTTCCAACAGCAACTTGAAGACGCTTTCACTAGTACATCAGAAATATGTACGGCAAGTGAAAAGTGGAGTAAACTTAAGGAGACTCTTTATAAACCAGAGGTAGTATTTTACGACACCGTGGATCATCAGGAGCAGCTGGTTTGCGGCAAACATCCAGACACTGCAACTCTTGATTGATAAAACGAAGATAGCTTTCTTAAGAAACAAGGAAAGAACAAGGCGTACAACTTTCAGTGAGCTGGAGCAAGCTAGAAAGAATGTGCAAAAGGCTGCCAGACAGTGTGCAAATGACTATTGGACCAAGTTATGTGAGTCCATTCAAAATGCAAGTGATAAGTGAAACATCAGAAACATGTATGAGGGGATAAAGAAAGACTATGGCCCAATGATCAAAACACATGCACCACTGAAAACCGTGACTGGAGAAATCATCACTGATAAGAAACAGCAGATGGATAGATGGGTAGAGGACTATTTGGAGCTTTACTCAAGTGAGACCAAATTAGCGAATGATGCCGCAGAGGCCCTGCCAACTTGTGACCACCTGGACTCGCTTCCCACCATAACAGAAGTTAAGTGTGCTATAAATGAACTTGCATCTAGGATTTCAATAGAGGTTATCAGGAGTGGACACACTCACTCTACAGATCCACCTGCTAATAGAGCTATGCTTACGAGAAGGACGAGTCCCACAGGATTTCAAAGACTCAAGCATCCATCCATCCATCATGTGCTATGCCGGTAAGCGTAGGCTGTCATGTTCTGCCATCTCACTCGATCACCAGAGTGGTGGATAAGCTCCGTGTTCCTGTCTCGACCATGCCACGTGGCCAAGCCATCGATGTATTTACTTCTCGGTCTTCCCCATGGTATCTTCCCTTCGATCTTACCAGTCGTCACCAAATTCTCCAAGTCATTTCTTCTCATAACATGCCCATAACATTGTGACTGTCTACGTCTAATGACTCTAATAACTTTACGATCTTTATTTGTTTCCTGAAGGACTTGTTCATTGGTTTTCTGTATGTCCATGTTATTCATTGCATTTTCCTCAGAAACCACATTTCCACAGCCATCAGCTGTTTTTCAGCTTGACTGCTTATTGTCCACGCTTCACATCCATATAAAATTATAGGTTCTATTTAGCACCTCAACACTCTTTTTCTCGTTTCAATTGATATCTTTTTATTGGTCAGTATAACATTGTACAAGAACAAGGGCAATCGGAGCGACTGTAGTAACTATAGGGGTATCTCACTTCTGTGAATTGTTGGGAAAGTATTTGTCAAAATTGTTCAGCGCAGACTTCAAGCCCTAGAAGATAAAGTCTACCCTGAATCACAGTGTGGCTTCCGATAGAACCGGTCTACCATCGATATGATATTCGCATTGCGAGAAATGCAATAATAATGTTGTAAACAGAATCAGCCACTGTTTATTGCCTTCATCGACCTCACACAGGCATTTGATTTGGTCAGTCGTAAGGCACTATAGAAGATTGGCTGCCCACCAACTCTTCTGTCCATTATGGAATTGTTCCACACATGCATGAAGGGTATTATCAAGTTTGATGGTACAACTTCAGAAGAGTTTAAAATCAAGAGTGGAGTTAAGCAAGGTTGTGTACTATCCCCCACGCTCTTTGGTATATACTTTTCACTTCTACTGAAATATGCCTTTCGTGATCAAGATGATGGTATACATTCACTCACGTTCAGAAGGCGGACTCTACAAAGCTCCGAGATTGAAGGCGACGACCAAAATTAGGAGGGTACTTATCAGAGAGTTGCTTTTTTGCAGTTGATGCTGCAATATGACACACTCTGAGGAAGAATTACGTCTACTATCTGTATTCTCCAATAATTGTTCTGAATTTGGTGTAAAAATGTGCAAAAAGAAGACACAGATTATGTCACAAGGTGCACACGGGGTACGATCAATCTTTATTGACGACACCGAACTGGAGATAGAAGATCATTTTACATATCTAGGATCAGAGGTAAATAACAAATTATCCCTATATCGGGAAATCATCATGATTGGTAAGGCAGAAATAGCAATGAACAGGTTAACAAAAAGAATCTGGGAGAACAGGAAGCTTACTGCCAAGACAACAGTCCTTGTCTATCAAACCTGTGTCCTTAGTACTTTTCCTTATGGCAATGAAGCCTGGTCAACTTACTCACACCAAGAGAAACGTTTAAACAGCTAGGATATATTGTGTCTGCGAAAAATACTTGGTATTAAGTGGAAAGACAAAATCACAAATACTGAAGTATTGGAAAGATCGGGTTATCTGACGGTTTGTTCCATGCTCAGTCTTCGTAGACTTAAATGGATAGGACACGTTAGGAGGATGGATGATGGTAGAATAACAAAAGACCTCTTTTTTGGTGAATTACAGATGGGTAAGGCATCTCAGTGTCGACCTCTACTACGATACAAAGATGTGTGTAAGAGAGACATTATTGACATATGCATTGATAAATCACATTGGTCCTCCGAAGTCGGAAAGTGTCTGCCTGCATGGCGAGGAACAACCAGTCTGCACACCAATAAGCCAGACATGGGACAACAGATACTCACGCAAACCTCAGGGCATGTATTACATCACAGTGATGTTGGACAAAAGGATGTCTTCATCCGGCATAAGGGACTTTGCGCTGGAGTTCACAGCCAGTGAACACAAGCAAGCAATGCACATTGGGAGCAAGTCGCCGCTGAACGTGTTGCATGGAGGGCAACTATCTGAAATGGAATAAAGACAAAGGAGAAAATGATTGCAGATAAGTCACACACAGACCGTATGAAACGTAAGATGGTGCATGATGATATTACTGACCATGTGTTCACATGCATCCACTGTGGACGAATATTTACACAGCGTTATGGCCTTATCAGTCACATTCGCTATCGCTATGGATTGTAGTAATTATGCCTTTATAAAGCACAATGTAACAAACTATCGTCCGTCAAGACGGCGAGGTGCCAATATAGTGTGGTGTGTATATATGCATTTACAAGTCATCATAAATTGACAATAATCACAGATACAGTGGCGAAACAACGCCAGACCACACTGGAGGCTAGGCTAGCAGTCTTGGCGATACAACACAACGATAGATACTGTAGAATGGCGAACAGTTGGCGCCACTCTTACTTTATTACAGATGATTCACGTTACTAATCACGGATGAAGTGTCAAACATATCTGCCTACAAGGACATGTGAATGCATACGTGCACAGCTCAGTGTGTTACACTTGAGTGAACACGATAACACTCCTCAATTATGCTCCCGTGATGAGGGGCGGTTGGGAGTAATTACTACCCTCCACAGTCTTCGACCACTGCAAATAGTGTCATACTTGATAAATGATCCCCCCACGACAAGATCCTAGTCGACTGTACTCATTCTAGGCAGCAGCTGCGCTTGCCATCTGAAGACGGTCTATGTAGTGGTAATTATTGTTGACGATTCGCTGCTGTAGACGTTATCAATAACAGTGGCTGGTGTCTTCACAGATTGCAGGTGTTGGATCCGAGCCACACATAGTATACGATCTGAGATCTTTATAACTCGATCTATGTGCAGCTTAGTCATCCATTAATTCACCCATTCCTATCTAAGAGCTTCTCGTGCTTGAAACAGCTCTAGCTATTATAACGTTTTTTAACCTAATTAAATTTTATTTACACTGACTGACATGCACACAGTGATTCAGGTAATATCACTTCACTCGACGTTACAGCGGGTCGCCGTATATTACATACTCTTAATCCCTCAAAACACGATAACAAGAAGCTTCAGTCACGAACATTCGCTGATCACTCTCACACATTTAACATGGCGGCCTGCTCCTGTCAGCTTTCTCAAACATACACTGACGGTTCACTCTTACACCTATGAATATGTATATATGTTCTAATAGTCAGGTTAAAGCAATTAGTCATCTCTTTCAAGTGTCCATCACTCAAATATTTAAAATGGGCGTACGTAACCCCGTCAGACACTGACGCAGTTTCCTTTGCGTTTGCAATACATAATTTATATCTTATACTTGCTCGATATCCGTATAGCTGTTGTCCCCGATGAGACCTGCTAATTGGCCTCTCACGTCATTCCTCATGTCTCCATTATTATGATATGTCTGTGTTTTAAATCTCTCCAGGCATGCTTTCCCGCCCCTGCCCGTTGTCAAAGGCACGTCATGATCCATAAATCCCGTTCCCATTGTGGCAGGCTCGCGTGTTGTACGCATGTGTTTGTGTGGTGAAAGAGAAGACCACGATGTATATGTATTCAAGATGTGATAGATAATTTACACATACCAGAAAAAGAGACAGATCTTCTGGCAGAAGAGAGATAAATTTCGACATATTTTTTTTATTGTGGCAGAAGTTATGGTCAGTGCGAGCCTCTGTCTGACAATAATAAATATCGTGTATATATGAATATCATTACTAAGTGTTTGGTGGCTACAGGTGTTTGTGTAGGAGTGAAGAGCGACGTGTTTAGCAATGCGATATGAACACAGATCAACACAAATTACCAAGTACAGTAGACTACAGGTGTTTGTGTAGGAGTGAAGAGCGACGTGTTTAGCAATGCGATATGAACACAGATCAACACAAATTACCAAGTACAGTAGACTACAGGTGTTTGTGTAGGAGTGAAGAGCGACGTGTTTAGCAATGCGATATGAACACAGATCAACACAAATTACCAAGTACAGTAGACTACAGGTGTTTGTGTAGAAGTGAAGAGCGACGTGTTTAGCAATGCTATATGAACACAGATCAACACAACATACCAAGTACAGTAGACTACAGGTGTTTGTGTAGGAGGGAAGAGCGACGTGTTTAGCAATGCAATATGAACACAGATCAACACAACATACCAAGTACAGTAGACTACAGGTGTTTGTGTAGGAGGGAAGAGCGACGTGTTTAGCAATGCAATATGAACACAGATCAACACAAATACCAAGTACAGTAGACTACAGCTGCACGATAATTATGCACCAAGAGATGTCAACAATATTGTTATATATGTGACGTATTAGAGCAGATACAATCAGAGATCCACCGACACTGGTATTTAACACATACAGAGGAATATCTGCTGTCTCATCAGGCCAAGCTGAAATGTGTAAAACACTCACACATAAACATGCTTGAAATGTGCCACCAAATGCCACCCATCACACTCAATGTTTGTTTACGCTTTGGCAACTGACCATCTTCGAGTAAAAGTCTTGACCTTCTCTTAGCTACATTCAAAAAGAATAATAATACTCCTAACTTTTTCACTATTCTTAATGTTTGTCAAGTGTCACATGTGTTAATAACAGTAAGCACTGTACTAAAGGTAAAGAGAAATGTAGCCACAGAGGAGAGACTGCCAAGTGAAGTGTTCGGTCTCTAAATTTTCTAAAATACGTAAGGTCTGTTAACCGATTTTCTCCATCGCCTTCTATCCTTCGCAGACAACTCGCTGACAATTCAGAAAACTGTCCAGTACCCATGTTTATGAGGCGTTGTTGATCCTAAAGCCCTACCGGCCATAAACACATCATTGTGCATCTGATGCTAAATGAAGCAGGTTTTGGCAGGTACGCGCACTTACCTCTCTAGTTAACTACAGTGAAAACATAATACAGTTATAGATTCACTCATTTACAGTTCTCTGTGCATGTATTGAAATGTCACATCATTAATGACTTTATACCTATAGTAGCAACTTCTGTTGAATGAAAACCAATACAACGAGGTGGGAAGGGCAATAGGTGTGCTAGACCATCAACGCCATGATAGCCGCTGAACTAACGGATGACTTTAAGGACATTTGGGCATCTGCTTCCTTGTCCAGAGTGACGGAGGTTGGGGGGGGGGGGGGGGTAAAGCGAGGAGCCGCAAGACATGAACATGTTGCAAGTAGAACAGGATATTTAAATAACCATAACTGGTAAAGACTGTCGATATGCGCTGGGGGAGAATTGCTAGGAGATCGGAGCACGAATGGACCACTCCGGTGTGTGATGTCGGTGCCCTGTGTACTAGTAACTGAAAACGTATTAGCGCATTATACAACAACAAAGTGCGATAAAAGAAAGTTACACACAGTTAAAACAAACGTTTCAACGGAAGTCTTCACACAACAACGCACACAGCTTGAGGTTATATTTCGTATTCGTTATCGGCATCAGCTCGATACAAATCACGCCAAATTGCGATTACACTGTGGTATTAATAGTCGTGCCAATCAGTGCTAAATGTGTGTCTCTACATACTATGTTAGTATGGACACGTTTGCTGCAATAAGTCATGCTCATGTGTTTGACATCTCTATTTTACACACGACATATGTATCTCTTCTTGTGGCTTTCATGACTGTTTCCATCAGTTACAAATAAATCTGGGGAGATAACGAAACGAACTTTGAATAGAGCTTTTCGTTGGTCTGATTTGAGGGGGTAATGGTCTTTTAGAAAGTGCTCTTGAAGGAGATAGAGAACTTGATGGGTGGTATTCTTAGGAAGGATCACATCTGAACATGTCTGTTACATTATAATTTATTTTGAGCTGGTGACATGTGATTGTGATAATTGAATTGAGTGGCTGATAGATCATCGTTTATCAGGATGCGCGTTGAGTGAGGGAATTGAGTTGTCTATCGAGGTAAACGGTGACGTATGTGCAGGTGTTTGAGCTGCTTATAGAGCGGCTGGAAAGTCGTCGATAAATTGAGGATGCTTGAAGAGATGAGGCGGTTCTGGCTTGTGATGACTACGAGGGATTTTAGAGTGGACATGAGTCACTTGTTGCTTTGGGTCAGGAGGATGTGTGTCCAGCATCTGATGTGCTTTATTGTATGGACTATATAATGTATGCCCTGCCATCTTAGAATAATCAGTTCACGTGCTGCACAATGTAAATATTACGCAAGTCCATACTTGAGAAAATACAACATAGTATAGAGAAAAGAAAGGTGAAACATCAGCAGCAATATTGTAGCCGATCACTGACAGAAATATATAAATCCTTAAACAATTATGTGTTTGCGCTTCATAGACTATAAAATGCCATCGACAGTTATCCATGACACAATAACTAAATGCCTGCATGAAATATGTACACATAACGAACAGAGAAAATGGAGAACAAATGCATATATTGCAACAAAGGCAAAGTATGTTCTGGAAAGTGAGTTATAGACATAAACACAGTTTTGAGACAAACGTAAGTTTATCCGTACGCCTTGACAATTTGTATACAAAGAATATATTCAAGCAGATAGAAAGAACACAACAAGTCAACACTAGACGGAAATCAATAAACATAAGATGTGCCGGCGATGCAGTGCCATCGTCTGAACACAACATGGCTAGTGAACTGCCAGTCTGTATATACTTCATGTCGTGTGGCGTTTGTGACCATGTCTGTCCACGACCTTCTGGCACGTGTACTCACAAATCATCTTATGTGTAATTTCGTGTAGCGTTAGTGGTCATGTCTGTTCACAGCTTTCTGTCTCGTGAACTGTTGGTTGTTGTAGTAGTGATGGTAGTAGTAGTAGTAGTAGTAGTAGTAGTAGTAGCAGTAGCAGTAGTAGTAGTAGTAGCAGTAGCAGTAGTAGTAGTAGTAGTAGTAGTAGTAGTTGTAGTAGCAGTAGTAGCAGTAGTAGTAGCAGCAGTAGTAGCAGCAGTAGTAGTAGCAGCAGCAGCAGCAGCAGCAGTAGTAGTAGTAGTAGTAGTAGTAGTGGTGGTGGTGGTGGTGGTGGTAATAGTAGTATTAAATTGCGCAACTCTTCCTCATTTTAATCCAAGTCATCGCGCAAGTCATTCTTCATCCAACGTCATATATCACCTTCAAGCCCTGTGGCGATGGGCGAGCGGCGAAGCGGCAGGCGTGGGTACGCTGGCAGCCGTAGTCGCAGACCTGCACACAGGCGGCTCAGGCCATATGGTCGTCTTCTACTGACCGGAGCAGCAGTGGGATTCGGCAGCCCCCTGAGCGACTGAGCAGCCTTTTATAGGAACACACTGCTCACCTCCATAGCATGAGGAAGGGGCTAGAAAAGGTGCCCTAAACATTGTCTGCTCCATCACTACCTAACCATCTAACCGCGGTTGGTGGGTATCCTAACTGCGGTCGACATACAAGCAAAGATAAAATAAGTAAAGCTAAATGAGGAAACTATCTTCCTTTAACAATTGGAAATTGGAATGTACGCACCCTACTTGACAGAGACGGCGCGTCGGGTCCAGAGAGACGAACAGCACTGATTGGGAGAGAGTTGGGCAGGTATAACATCGACATTGCAGCCTTGAGCGAGACACGACTTGCAGAAGAAGGCCAAATCTGCGAAATAGGTGCCGGCTACACATTTTTCTGGAGTGGAAGGAAAAGCGAGGAAAGACGCCAATCCGGTGTGGGATTTGCCATTAAGTCGGCCCTGGTCGGCAAATTAGCTGAATTTCCAAAGGCTATTAACGACAGGCTCATGACCATTAAGTTGCCCCTGCTTAATGGAAGGAAGCATGCAACCATTGTGAGTGTCTATGCACCAACTATGACCAGCGAAGATGATGTCAAGAACAAGTTCTATGAAGACCTGCACAATGTATTAACATCTGTTCCCAAAGGAGACAAACTTATACTCCTTGGGGATTTCAATGCCAGAGTAGGCACGGACACCACCTCTTGGAATGGCATTATTGGAAAGCACAGAGTCGGAAATTGTAACAGCAATGGACTCCTCCTCCTTCAGAGATGTGCCGAACACGATCTCCTAATTACCAACACAATTTTCCGTCTCCCCATGAAAAATAGGACATCGTGGATGCACCCTCGCTCGAAACACTGGCACCTCATTGACTACGTCATCGTCAGGAGAAGTGACAGACAAGACGTTCGGGTAACAAAATCCATGTGTGGTGCCGAATTCTGGACAGACCATCGTCTCATTGTCTCGAAAATAAAAATTCACATCAGGCCACAACGGCGTCCTCAAGGTGTAAAAATGCAAAAAAAAAAACAACAACTAAATGTCACCCGCCTAAACAGCAAGAAAATGCAGCAGTCGTTTGAAAATATGCTGGAAGACCGCCTCAAGCCCAATGCTGCTGCTAAACAGGATACAGAAACAGAGTGGAGAGCCCTAAAGGACATAATTTACAACACTGCTACTAGATAGAAAATGCAGACAAGAAAATCCGGCTGCTGTTGAGGCTGAAGTACAAGCGTTGATTTTCGAGAATTCGCTAGACGGTGACGCGGTCATCTACACAGATGGGTCGGTCGTCCTACATGTGAGAAGCTCATGGGCCTTTACAGCTCGGGCCGGAGGGAGAATTGTGAAGGAGGACTCTGGTGCTTTCACTGAAACCACAAGTAGCCTGACCATGGAAGTAATGGCAGTAAGTAAAGCAATAACATGGCTCGAGACAGAGACATTCACTAGGGCTTGTTTCCTTAGCGACTCAATGAACATGATCAAGAGGATAGAGGAGGGGTAGATCCGAAGAGAATGGTTGCTGCCTCTGAAGCGGTCTCGGCTGGCAAAGATTAGTTTCATCTTCGTGCCAGGTCATGCGGGAGTACAAGGAAATGAGCGGGCTGACAAGCTCGCAGGTGAGGCTACTGTGGAGGGCGGACGCGCCATGGACCAGGCTGACATTCTGAATGCTCTACGAGAAGTAAGACTCTTGCGTGAGCCAAGTGATGACTGTGAATCTACAACAATGGCCAGACTGCGGGAGCAGCAAATTAAAAGAGGGGTGGCCAAACAAGAACACTACGCAGGAAGCCAAAGAAGATTGATAAACCAACACAGAACTGGCGTCGTTAGCCGCTACACGCTGCGGGTTTTGCTGAGGAGGGGATCCGAGCACTTATGGACTGAATGGTTCGATGTGCAACGAGGATGATCTGTCGACTAACTAACTAACTAACTAACTAACTGCTATGGAAATCCTGGGTCCAGCCCCCCCCCCCCGAAAGCATAAAGATTGGTTTGATGAAAATTCCGAAAACATCAACCAGTTGCTGGCCAAGAACATCTTCTCCTCAAGGCACATTTGAATGACCCGACGTCAACATAAAAAAAAGATGCCTTCAAGAACATTCAGAGAGTAGTGCAGCAGAAACTTCGGCACATGCGGGACTCCTGGCTGAGCAGCAAAGCTGATGAAATTCAAGGCTTTGCTGACAGACATGATATGAAAAACTTCTACGACTCACTGAAAGCGGTCTATGGTCCTACATCACCAGGCATAGCTCCCCTCCTCAGTGTAGATGGGGGAATAATGGTCACCGATAAGAAACAAATCCTTCAACGCTGGGCAGAGCATTTCAGCAACATCTTAAATGCATTTTCCTTCTTCGATGATGAAACCATCAACTGCCTTCCTCAAGTTCCCACCAATGAGACTCTTGATGATCTGCCAACCATAGTGAAAGTAAATAAAGCCATCCAGCAACTCTCCAGCGGCTAGGAACCTGGTCCTGACTCCATCCCAGCATAGATATACAAGGCAGGTGGGCCGGTCCTAACAGAATAGCTTCACCAAGTCTTTACAAACATATGGGTGAATGAGACCATGCCACAAGATTTCAAGGACGCGTCAATAGTCCACCTTTACAAAGGTAAAGGAAACCGCCAACCCTGTAACAACCACCGAGGCATCTCCTTGCTTTCAATTGCAGGGAAGATACTCGCCATAATTCTTCTCAATCGCCTCACGGCCCATCTCGATCAAGGTCTTCTTCCTGAGAGCCAATGTGGCTTCAGAAAAGAACGTGGAACTGTTGATATGATTTTCGCTGCAAGGCAGCTGCAAGAGAAATGTCAGGAACAGAACTGCGAAATGTTCTCCACTTTCATTGACCTTACCAAGGCTTTTGATAAAGTCAGCAGAGAAGGACTGTGGAACATCATGGCAAAATATGGCTGCCCACGAAAGTTTGTCCAAATAGTGCGGCTATTTCATGATGGTATGCAGGCAAGAGTACAGGAAAATGGTGAACTGTCTGAACCCTTTCCTGTCACCAATGGAGTGAAGCAAGGATGTGTCCTGGCACCAACACTGTTCAGCCTCATGTTTTCAGCCATGTTGATGAATGCCTTCGAGAACGACGACATTGGAATAGACATCAACTACCGTATGGATGGAAAGTTATTCAATCCCAGAAGGCTGAAAGCTAAAACCAAAATTAACAGCGACACCGTCAGAGAGCTCCTGTTTACTGATTATTGCGCTCTATACGCCAACTCAGAGGCGGATATGCAACATAATGTTACAGCTTTCTCACATGCCTGTGCCAACATTGGGCTCAATATCAACTTGAAGAAGACTGCAGTTATGTACCAGCCAGCTCCAGGGAATAATCACACTGTGCCGAATATCAAAGTGAATGGTCATAGACTAAGTGTTGTGGACACATTCACCTATCTTGGCAGCACTGTGTCACAAGCTGCCACAACTGATGACGAAGTGAATGCAAGAATCTCCAAGGCCAGTGTAGCCTTTGGCAGACTGTACAAGAATGTATGGGACAGAACTGGAATAAGCCTGCAAGCAAAGCTAAATGTCTACAAAGCAGTTGTATTATCCACACTGCTATATGCCTGTGAAACCTGAACTGTTTATCAGCGACTCGCTAGGAAATCAAACCACTTCCACACAGTCTGCCTAAGGAAGCTACTGAAGATTAAATGGCAAGACAAGATCCCAGACACTGAAGTCCTAGAAAGAGCGTCCATGCCCAGTATCCAGACTCTACTGATGAAGAATCAGATTCGCTGGGCTGGTCACTTGACTCGCATGCCAGATCACAGGCTCCCTAAAAGATATTTGTTACATTTTTACAGCGAACTGCGTTGCGGTAAACGCTCCCAAAGTGGCCAGAGGAAACGCTTTAAAGACACTGAAAATCTCTCTGAATGCTTTTGGAATTCATCCATGACACCTGGGAGACTGCAGCCAGAGGAGACTGAAATTCGTGGCGGGCATTATTACACAAGGGTGCAGTCATGTGTGAGGCAACCAGGACTGCAAGAGCTGTAAAGAAAAGGTAGGACAGAAAAACCACTGTTGAAAATCCTCCTCCAGAAATGTTAAGCATTCTTTGTCCACATTGTTAAAGAACATTTTGAGCCAAAATAATCCTCATCAGCCATCTTAGAACCCACGGCTCCATACTTTCAACCCGACTGGATGAAATGAATGGTCATCATCATTCTTGATGGACAAACAACAGTAGTAGTAAAAGTAGTAGTAGTAGTAGTAGTAGTAGTAGTAGTAGTAGTAGTAGTAGTAGTAGTAGTAACAGCAGCAGCAGCAGTAGCAGCAGCAGCAGCAGCAGCAGTAGTAGTAGTAGTAGTAGTAGTAGTAGTAGTAGTAGTAGTAGTAGTAGTAGTAGTAGTAGTAGTAGTACCAATATCTTGGTGAAATTAAGAAATATATATGCCAAATTCAGAAAATAATATTGGCCAAGCTAAGGAAAATGATAGCCATATTAGGAAACTTGTTGGCCAAATTACACAAAAATATTGGCCATGTTAAGAAATACGTTGAGCAAATTAAGAAACATGTGTGCCAAATTAGGGAAAAATGTTGGCCAAATTAAGAAATATGTTCATCAAGTTTGGAAATATGTTTGGACAAACTAGCAAAAAATGTTTACCAAACTAAGGAACATGTACTATTAGATGTTGTATATACTAATAGTAATGTAAAGTTTTTCCAGTTTGGTGATCGTTTGAAAGGCTATGTTTTTATTCTTATATATACTAGTGATGATGAATTATCTGTGCATTGTAGCATTTCTTGTAAATGTTAGGTTTGTATTATGTTGTCTCTATGATTTTTGGGATGTATGTAGCCTATGTAGTGTGTAAAGCTGATACCTGTCAGCTCTTCTTATCTGTGTTTTGACTTGGTTCTCCTATTATAGCATGATGGTAAATTACACTATTAATTTCTCCTACAAATACAAAAGTCATGCATCTATTGTGGTTGGTGTCATGTTGAAAAATAGTCTAGATAACGGTCCATCCAATGTTATCTAGCCAAGAATGTGTATGTCACCAGAATGTGAAGTTAATTATTTATCTTTGTGGTATAAGTTTAACTCAAAAGTATCTCTGAATCCAATACTTGATATTTTAGGAGCAATCAATGTCCTATAGCTTAGCCTTATTTCCGCGAAGTTTCATTCTGAAAAAAAGTCTTACAGAGCACCAACAGGGTCGACCCCTGGTTGTCTCAGAACACAATTACTCTTGTTAACTGAAAGACGGAATCGGAAAAGGAAACTAATGACCTTTAAAACTCTAGGCAGAAGGCGCGAGAAACGGAGATTGATTGCAGTAATTAGACGTTGACAGTCAAGATTTTTTGGACATGATATGAGGAGATATGGACTTGAACATTTTGTGACAACTTGCAACCTTGATAGGAAGAGAGCAAGAGGAAGACAAAGAAATTAACACCTAGATTGTGTGGCAGCTTGGCATGTTCGGATCAACAACACAGACCTGATTGCAAACTCTCGTGACCGTATGAGTTGGTGAACCTTTTGGCATGACATTTGATGATGAAGGCTTACTGGACGTATGGTTTTAGGCCTATATTTGTATAAACCAATCAGTTAGTGATGATATGTCAATAACACAGCCACCGCATTTTCTTTCCAAGATATTTCCTGGTACCTATTTTAGGCTGCGTCCAACCGGGATCCAGGTCAGATGAAAAAGAACATCATAACCATCTTCGATGTAGATTGAACCCGTGACCGCTGCACCGACAGTCCGAGCATCCCGCCACTTTTCAACAGAGGATATAAAAGGCCATTGTAATCATATGCTGCTTCATGTTCTCAATACAAAATAATTACATGCCTAATACAGTTTTCATATGTATCTCATTACTAACTTAATGTTGACTACAGGTGTTTGTTCTTGTGAACCGGCTTGTCTAACAATCTCATAACAAGCTGGATCAACAAATAAACCCAGTACTAAAGACTAGAGCTGCATGTTAATCACACGTCGGACTGCAGCAACAGATGTCAACAGGATTTTAGCTCTCCTGTATGTGATGTTCTAAAGTAGATCGGAGATTGGCCGACATTGATATTTCACATTGTCATTCCGAAATCTTGAACCTATTCAGACTAGGCTACAAAATGTGTGAAACGCTTTCGCGTAAATTTCCTATATGTGTTGGGACATCAAATGCACGAATCACACCCCTAAGATATAAATTGTATGTTTCTGTTCGCTCTCTTTACCAACGGCAACCTACGAAGGAGAGGCCTGTACTCTGGTTGACTGCAGTGAAAAATACAAAGGTATTGTTAATTTTGGTACAGCTGTTACTTTTGCCAAGAAAGACGGTTTCAATAATGTTAAATCCTGTACTATAGTTAAAATACATAATAATAAAGAAACTGTTAACTTATCACAATAGTTTAAATGCGAGAGGATCGACTTCATTACACCGAATTTTATCCCACACGACCAGGTCTGTTTCCGAAGAGAGGCCTGCCGCACAAGGCACACATTCTGTAACCCCAGAGACGAATCGGAGTCAACTGCCATGCCACTCACTGAATATAGTACCTTGCGGTGTATGGCATTGGGGGGGGGGGGGGGATTTAACCTGGGAAATAAAGGCCGCCTGTCTAGTGCAGTCACCCAAAATGTTCAGGTTAGGGTTTTCTGTCTGCCCCCGCCACAAATAAATCCACACTTTAACGAGGATCCGAACCCGGGACTCCCGAAGGAGAATCCAGCATTCTAAAAACTCGGCCAGCCGCTCCTCGACAAACCGGAGTCTGTGAGAAAATTGCGCCCGTGAACCGAATGACTGAGTTCGGAAACGACACCAAAATATGTTGCTTGAGCCTTAACTTATGACCGTGATGTTTCAGTTTTCTAGCTGATTATATGTAATGTGTTTATTGATAAAGGTTTTAGCTGAAACGTTCGCTAACATCTATTTGTGGCTATCCTTTTGTCGAGCTTTCCTGTTGTGCTCTCTATTCATTCGTAAACGTCACTTGGCAATGTTTTCACATGTTTCTTTTACAGATGCAATCTCTATATCTACTGGTGCTCTTGGTGGCAGTAACCATCGCATCACCAGTGAGTGAATCCAAAGAAATGGAAAAGCGCATTATTGCTCGCCTTTTAGGTGGAGGAAAAGAAGGAGGAGGTGGACTTCTTGGAGGACTTTTGGGTGGAGGAGAAGGAGGAGGACTTCTTGGAGGACGTTTGGGTGGAGGAGAAGGAGGTGGACTTCTTGGAGGACTTTTGGTTGAAGGAGAGAATGGTAGACTTTTTGGTGGCATTCTGGCATTAGTAACTAGTTTAGTTAGTGGTCTGTTGGACAGGATTCTAGATCTTGTAGCTAGCCTCACTGGTGATTTGTCAGGGGAGACTACTGAGCAGTGAGTACTGTATGTCTGTATATATTAGCTTGCTTGGCATTTTGAACACACAATATCTATTATTTCTTGGATTCTTTTTGCCGTCCCCTCCATCTTTCCCCTTGTCACGAAGTACTCCTGCTTTTTCTTCGTATTACATCATTGTGTGATGTATATGTGTAGGCAGAGCACTTTACAGGATACTTGTTTTTGACATAGATCACTATTTTTGCACAAAGTTATCTAGATAATGGCACCAGGAACATCCTGAACATCACACAAGGAGGTTCACAGTACTGAGCACGAACTCCATAGCATCGGCGCGGCTTCAAACATGCGTTTATAGTAGATGTACACATCATCGTCATCATCATCATCATCATCATCATCATCATCATCATCATCATCATCATCATCATCGTCATCGTCACCGTCAAAGGCATCGTATTTCATGCTCTAACATCATTCCCTAACATGACAATATAATATTAGGGATCTTCTCTCTATGTTTTCCCATATCCTCTCTGTCCTCCAGTCTTTCTAGACAGTGTGTTTACAAATTGTCTTATAATAATGTCACCAAAAATGTATGATTGCATATTTATAAAGTTTGTGATGAGTTGTCTTCGTGTCTTAGGTTTCTTCAAATCGTTTAATTTACTTATGCTGGTATTTCATGCAACTGTCAGCATTATTCTGTAAACCATATCTATGAGAATACAATAGCACAAGCTATAAGTTTTATGTTTGAGAGCTTTCTATATTTTGAAATTATGGTAAGAGCGGCGGCAGACACGACCTGCTCTGTTAGTTAGTTAGTTAGTTAGTTAGTTAGTTAGTTAGTTGGCTAGCTGGTTAGCTGGTTAGTTAGTTAGTTGGTTAGTTGGTTAGTTGGTTAGTTGGTTGGTTAGTTAGTTAGTTGTTAGTCAGTTAGTTAGTTAGTTAGTTAGTTATTTGTTAGTTAGTTAGTTGGTTTCCGGTTAGTTTAGTTAGTTCCGGTTAGTTTTCCAGTTAGTTTTTTACTTAGTTTTTAGTCGGTTTCCGGTCCGCTCGAGAGCGGTAGTGTTTTACTAGCTCTACCAAATGTTAAATAGTTATCAACGTCTATCAACGTTTTTTCTAAATCAATCGAAATGTTGTGTATATGATTGTGTTCACTTCGCAACTGGAACTAAAGCATTTTTAATTTATGTGAATGTGTTTACTTGGTGAAATGAGGATTTCTTTGTGAGATGTGGCGGTAAGGTAATTCATTTTTGGACGTTACCAATTATCGTTCCCAATTTTCGATTCTCGACAACGTGACAATTTGCCATGCGTGATTAGTGAGACGCACGCTTTACAGAAAGGCTTGTACCTTTGTACTTGTTTATGATGTGCATATTGGAGCTGTCTATATTGCCAAAATATCCCCTGGCTTGCGGTCATCAACTCAGTCCAAGCGCTCCACGGGACAAAAGTTAGCGAACACGCCGCCTCAGTCTATGAATCGAACAACGCCATCTTCATCTATGTCGCTTAGTGATAAAGCAGCCCAATCTGACAAATGTGTAATTAATACACCTCTAGACACTCTTTCTTCGGCCGAATCACACAGCCACAATACCTGTCGTGAACTTATTCAGGCCTTGGAGGACAGGCTAAAAGATTTTATTTCCAGCAACACAACTAATATTATTGTTGTGCTTAAAGAAGAAAACGCTCTTCTTCAAAACGAAATCCGCCTCCTCAAAGAAGAGAAGGAAATCTCTCAAGAAACTATGTAAACGTTAAAGCTACACATGTGCGCCGTTACTGGACAAAGGTGCACAAACAGACAGTAAACATGGTGCTGTAGAAGTTTGTATGGCTAATGGATGTTCGCCACTTAATGAGAAAGACAGATTCTACAGAAAACAACACCAGTACTCAACCTGTAGAGCGCACACCATCCATCTACCACATAACTGTTCTTATCAGCAACAGATTCCAAACACTAAGTGCAGATTCCTCAACAATAAATCAAGAAACACAACACTTAGCAGCTACCACTACTGAGCATCAACAGCAATCTCAAGCAAGCAACAGCTATAATCAACAACACAAGCAAAGCGACTGTGACCAGTGGCAACATATATCCAAACGGACGCGCCAGCAGCGAGTGATATAACTAGATGATAGTATAACACATGTCATCATTGGAGACTCGTTGATGAAGGGAATCTATAGTGACCGCATGCCATCTTCTGGCAGTGAAACAGCTTCGATCTACCCTCTACCAGGTGCGGGCATTGATAGGCTAACATCTACACTGCGAAAATTTAAAGTGAACAACAAAGTTTAAAAAGTAACAGTCCATATTGGTGTCAACGATATCATGAATAACAAGAGCATAAACAACTTACAACTAGCTATATTGGAGGTTTTGTTGCGCAATAAATTTCCTAAATCATCTCTGTTCATTTCATCAATTATTCCACCGTGTTATGGATTCCAGCATCGTATTGCCAATGCTGCCAATCTAAGACTATATAGGTTTTGTAAAGACAACAACATGAATTTCATAAATAATATCCCGTATTTTACATCCCCGTCTGGGGCGCCTAAGAAAAAACTATACAAGGATCAAATGCATTGTTACAAGCTAGCAAGTAGCATACTAGCGAAGAACATAAAATATCCCGAACGTGCATAACAACCAGCACCCGTGACAGGAGTAAGCAAGGTTTCACCTCCGGCAACTGCCATCTCTGAGTGTTCAGAAAACACTCCTTCTCTTCCCGCACTACCTTTGCCTAAATCCCAGGAACACAATGCCGTGAATAACAACTCATGCGCCAATCCCAATGCTGCTAACTATGATATTTGCTTTCCTCTTTTGCCCGTAATGTAATCTCCCTCTATCGGGTCAGAAGGGACACTGTTAAACAATAGTGCTGTGCCTCCGATGCCTGCTTCCAATGTAAGCACCACAGTGACATTCAAAGCAGTCGTTCGTCGTTGGAGGGTAATCTACACGCCTATCAGTGGAACCGTCAATTTCACCAGCTAATGCAGTACAATCCTGCAGCCCTGCACCAAGCTTTCATGATGTCACTCAATCACAGACATTTTCCTACTCCCTCTAGAAGTCTTTACAACTACTAACAAAAGTAACAAAGATCCTGAAATTGTATACCACAAGCGACATATTCCTTTTATTATGTAATGTTCGCTAATATGGATCGGTGGCTCAACAAAGAATGTCTACATATAAGCCATCTCAACATCTTTCGTTTGCTCAATAAATCACCCGAGCTTTCGGTAAATCCGTGCAAACAGTTCCATGTGTTTGGAATCACAGAAAGTCGTCTCAGCGATTAAAAAAAAAAAAAAAAACAGACTCTGAAATCTCTCTTAAAGGGTTTAAAGTAATTCGGAGAGATGCCAATCAAAAAGTAGAGACAGGTATCGCTGTATAACCTCCAATTCTCTCAGCTTTTCCCGCAGAAGTGACCTCGAGAACGTAGGGATAGCATGTGTTTGGTTAGAGGTGAAGCCAGCCAGTCAGCAACCATTTCTCATTGGATACCTATTCCGGAATACACTAGCATTTTCGACGAAGACTGTCTACCATGTGTTTGATAAACATGCGCCAGTCAAAGAAGTTCGTGTCAAGAATCAACATAAATCTCCATGGTCACTAGTGAAGGTCTGGAAATCATGAGAGAGCGAGATACAGCACAAAAATATAAAGAGTTCATCAACTAACGCAGATTAAGAAATACAGTTAAATATGAAATTCGTAGGATAAAAAAGATCATTTAAAAAATTTGATTGTAGATAAATTAAATAACGCAAATATATGGAAAGATATTAATTCGCTAACCAATAAGAAACATTCTTCAGAGTCAGCAACATCCTCCAACTCTATAACATGCGGGGATTTCAGTTGTTTCGTTCAATCAGAAATAGAGAATCTAAAGTCTTCATTACCAAAATCATCATTTAAGTTCACTGTCATCATTCTGTGAGGAGAAGTGCACTTGGAATTTTCCCGCTTAGATTCCCTTGATGTCGGTTGCAGAAGTATATAAATATCTCTCAAACCTCAAAGCAACAAACGAACTTGGCCTAGATGGTGTCAGTAATAGCTTCGCCGTGCGCACAAATCATTAGTGAGTCATTAACGTTCACGGCAGAGTACCATTGGATTTTCTAATGCTCCAGCTTCTTGAACTAAAGATAAGTCCGTTCCTCCTTAGTTGGATTGCTGCAGCCCTCTTCCAACGGAAAGTAGTTTTTAGATGTGGCAGTTGGACGTCGGAACCAATGAACAATATATGCTGGCCTACCACAGGGATCACCATTATCTCCCGTGCTGTTCACTGTGAGAATCACCAGCGAGCAGATCTCTGGACTTGGGAGGACATTGTCATATGCCGACGATGTTTTAGTGTGTCGTCATGGTAAGGCTTTAGATCAGGTTGCTGTGGAACTGCAAACTGAACTCAAACGCATAAGTACTTGGAGTGCTAAAGCTGGGGCAATGGTCAACCCAACAAGGGCAACAGTGACATGGTTCTCTTTGAATAATCATACTGTCAACACTCCAACACCAACTGTCAATCTGTGTTCAGAGAATGTGGAAAGAACGCAGGCAATAAATTACATAGGGATACGTTTTAATCGAAGCCTTGCTTATAATGAGCACATAGACCAGGTGATAACAAATGCCAAGAGGGGTTTGGCTGCGATGCGGGTGATGGCGGCAGAAAACTGTGAGCAGCGCCATCTATGCCTCCTATACGAGGGGCTTGTCATGTCTGTTTTTAAGTATGCGATGGCGATCATGACTCTCAGCCGTAAGCAGATAGAAATGATGAGAAGGAAATAAAACGAAGATATGCGCATTATTCTTCAATGCACAAAAGATACAGCATGCAGGGCGATGTGATACCTTCTTGATTTTCCAAACATTGAAGACAGACTACAAATTTGTAGAGCACGTGTCTACCTCAGAATCAACGCAAACATACAACATCCACTGCATAGTGAAATTAGGAAGGTGAAAGGCAGAAGGTTAAAAAGAGGAAGGTCGTAGATGGTTCGAGCGAAAGACATTCTTCAACAGGTGTGTTCACTGGAGGACTTAGAACCTGGCGAGGAGTGGGTACAAGTGCCATCAGATTTCTGTAGTCCTTTTCCGTTTGCTTCCATCTAGACAGAAAACGCAGACAAGAAAATCCGGCTGCTGTGGAGGCGGAAGTACAAGCGTTGATTTTCGAGAATTCCTTAGACGGTGATGCCGTCATTTACACAGATGTGTCGGTCGTCCGACATGTGAGAAGCTCATGGGCCCTTACGGCGCTGGTCGGAGGGAGAATTGTGAAGGAGGACTCTGATGCTTTTGTTGAGACCACAAGTAGCATGACTATTGAAGTAATGGCAGTAAGTAAAGCAATAGCATGGCTCAGAACACATACAATCTCTTGGGCATGCTCAAGGGGATAGAGAAGGGGTGGATCTGAAGAGATTGGTTGCTGTCTCTCGAAGGGTCTCGGCTGACAAAGATTAGTTTCATCTTCGTTCCAGGGCATGCGGGAGTACAAGGAAATGAGCGGGCTGACAAGCTCGCAGGTATGGCTACTGTTGAGGGCGGATGCGCCATGGACCAGGCTGACATCTTGAATGCGCTACGAGAATTTGAGATAATCAAGTGATGACTGCGAATCTACAACGACAGCCATACTGCAAGAACAGCAAATTAAAAGAGGTGTGGCTAAACAAGAACACTACGTAGGAAGCCAAAGAAGATTAATAAACCAGCACAGAACTGGTGTCGATAGCCGCTACATGCTGCAGGATTTGCTGAGGAAGTGATCCGATCACTTATAGACTGAATGGTTCGATGTGCAATGAGTATGATCTGTCGGCTAACTAACTAACTAACTAACTAACTAACTAACTAACTAACTAACTAACTAACTAACTGACTGACTGACTGACTGACTGACTAACTAACTAAAGTTCATATATAATCAATGCCTGGCCAAAAACTATTTAGCAGCTGCATTAAAATTAGCTAAAGTTTATCCTCTACTTAAAAGTGGCTCAAATGATAATAGCGTCTTGTGTAATTGTAGACCTATTTCCTTATGATCGTTGCTATCATAGCCATTAGAAAAACACATTCATAAAATAACATTACATCATTTAATTAACAACGATCTAATATTTGACGGTCAATCTGGGGTTAGACCTAAATATTCTTGTCATAGCGCTCTAACAAAAATGACCGATAACTGGCATTTTAACATTAACATTTGTGGACCAGTGTTTGTATACATAAAATAAAACATTTAATATGGTAGATCACGATTTTCTAATTAGCAAATTGAAACTAATGAACTCTAGTGTGAATATGGTAAACCTAATTTCGTAATTTTTATCCGACAGACAGCAAGTCGTGTCCTTTAACAACCGTCTATCAAGACCCACACAGCTTAATATTTGTGCGCCTCAGGGCTCAAAACTAGATCCGCTACTTTTTGGAGTTTGTATTAACGACCTTCCTTTATATCTCAATACTACATGCGATCTATTTGCAGACGATTGTACTATATATGCTAGTCTGAAGAACCGGGGTGAATTGGAAAGTTATTTACAAAAAGAACTTGATAATCTGACTAGATGGAGCAACGCAAACCGCTTGCAAATTAACATCGAAAAAACAATATCCATGCTAATAACGACCAGTCAAAAACTCCAGACACTAGCCATAACTGGGGCATCTCTCGAGCTCCACATAGACAAGATACCTATAGTTAATGTAAATGAACATAAGACATTAGGTCGTTTAATTGACAGACATTTAAATTGGATCTCTCATGTCCACGCCCTTACCAAGAAAATAGCACAACAAGTTTACCAACTTGCTAAAATTCAGCACTTCCTGGACGAAAGCACGCGAAAGTTATTCTATACATCTCGATTATTGTTCTACAGTCTGGGCTGACTGGCCTAAATCTAATATGAAATGACTTTGTTCTCTTCAAAAGCGGGCTATACGTATAGTTTCTGGCACAAAACACGCTGAAAGTAATAATTTATATAAGCATTCAAGGTTTCTAACACTTCGAAAGCGTTTTCATTTTAATAAAGCCAAATTTGTGAAAAAAGTAATTTCTCAAAATACCCCAGAGTATCTTCAACCGTTGATTCAATCTCATGCAATGAACAGCAAGCTCTTAAATTAATTATATCTTCCAAAACCAAGATTGGACTTATACAAAACATGCTTTGCGTAGTCCGTTGACCACTTCTGGAATGACCTTCCAACATATCTGAAAACTCCAATGAGTCCCTTCATATTTAACGGAAAACGTTTTCAATACTTACTCCATACCGATTATATGCCTCCATAAGTCACCTACTTTTAACATTTTTCACTATGTATATAATTTTTCACTATGTATATTTGAATGAGAGAGTGAGAGAGAGCATTAAGAGAGTGTGAGTGAGAGAGTAAGTATGAGACAAAGAGAGTGAGAGAGACAGTGTGTGTGACTGGCTGTAAGAGAGATAGAGTAAAAGAGAGTTTGAGAATGTGAGAGTGTGTAAGTATGGGTGTGAGAGATTGAGTCAATGAGAGAGAGAGAGAGAGAGAGAGAGAGAGAGAGAGAGAGAGAGAGAGAGAGAGAGAGAGAGAGAGAGAGAGAGAGAGAGAGAGAGAGAGAGAGAGTGTGTATGTGTGTGTGCTGAGTGCAAGCATGTCATATAACATGGTATTACTCATTTTTTTATACATCCGCATCTTTCATATTATCATTTTCACTGCCACTTGATGTTAAAATGTATTATATGCTCTGCGTATTTCATCATTCTCCTTCTTCTTCAGCGTTCCGAGCCATTGAGGTTCTTTGCTGCAGATACAATCCATCTCCATTCGTCTCTCTGGTTGACCTTCTCTTGCCAGTCGTTGATTCCAAGTGCTTTTAGGTCTGTATATATATTATCTCTCCACCGTCTTCTTGGTCTACCTAGGGGTCTACGGTCATTTATTTCCTGAGTGTAAGCGAGTTTTGTTTCCCTATTATCTTCCATTCTTTCTATATGCCCCATCCATTGTAGTCTATTAGCTTTCATGATACCAGTGATTAGCGGTGACTTAAACAGATCATAAATGTCTTTGTTACTTCTTCTTTTCCACTCTCCACTTTGTGTATACCTAATGGGTCCCAAAATGCGTCTTAAAACTTTGTTCTCAAAGGTTTGTAATAAGACTTCGTCTCCTTTCGTTGTACGCCAGATTTCAGAGCCATACAGCACAACTGGTCTGATCAGTGTTTTGTATATTGTGATTTTGGTGTTAGGAGATAACGCATTTGATTTTAGTAGATGTTGTAGGGCATAGTATATCTTATTTCAAGAATTGATTCTAGTTTGTATTTCTTCCCTTATGATGTTGGAGCAGTTGAAGATTGTACGTAGGTATTTGTATAATTCCAATCTTTTAATTCATCATGCTTATGTCAATTCAAGCAATATTATTCATTGAATTGAATCACTATTTTTATGTTACACCATGTGTAGCATATTATTTTCTTTTTCACCATTTTCACGATAATCGTCAGTGTATATGTGTGTGTAAAGTGTGGGAATTTGTTCATATTAGATTTAGTGAGCATGTGAGCCAGCGTGTATGTGTCTAGATGTGTGAGTATGAGTGTGGGTCGATGGGTGGGTGTATATATGTGCCTACATGTGTGTTTTATATGTGTGCAGATGGATGTGTGGGTGTGTCTATGTGTGTATGCGTGTCTATGTGTGTATGTGGGTGTCTTTGTGTATGTGCGTCTATGTGTGTGTTTATATATGCATGTGTATGTGGATGGGTGTACGTGTGTATATTTGTGTATGCATATGTGCTTGTGTGGGTATTTGTGATTTTTTTGTGTGTACTTATGTGTAGGTGCGCGTATGCGAGTATGTATATTTATGTCTCCGTGGCGAAGTGGTTAAGCCGTTTGACTCGGACTCCGAAGGTTGTGGGTTCGATTCCGGTCTGCGTCCTTAGGTTCACGAGTCAAATTTTCGGAGACACATGTGGGTCGTCGCTAGATCTACGGAGTTCGTGCTTTGTGCGACGCTTTCCGCGTTGCGGAAAGAGACCGAGCTATATGGGATAACAACTCGTTGCAATGAAGTCCGCCCTGTCGACTTTTAAGCGACTTTTTTTTTGTATGTTTATGTGTGTACATGCCTGCGTGTGTATGGGTATGTGTGCATGGATATGTGTGTACGTGAGAGTGTAAGTGTGTGTATGTGTGCGTATATATGTGTGTAAGTGTTATGCGCGTGTGTATATGTGTGGTTATATATGTGTGTTTATATATGTGAGTATGTGTGTACTTGGGTGTATGTGTATGTATGTGTGTATGTGTGTATATGTGTGTGCGAATGTATTTGTATATGTGTGAATGTATATGTGTTTGTGTGCATGTGTGTGTATGTGTGAGTATGTCTGTATGTGTGTTTATGTGTGTGCGTGTGAGTGAGTGTGAGAGTGGGTGAGAGAGTGAGTAAAAAGAGTGTGAGAGAGTGAGTATGAGACAGAGAGAGTGATACATCATGTATGAGAGAGTGAGTGAGTGAGAGAGGGAGAGAGAGAGAGGTGAGCATACGAATGTCATGTGACATGCTATTCCATGTTTCTTCTGTATCCACTTCTTCAATATTAGCATTTTTACTGCTACTTGAATTTAACATGTAAAATATACACTGCTTAATTCATCGTGTTTATGTCAATTCCAGGAATTATGTTATTGAATTGCATAACTACTTTTTACGTTACACAATATATAACACAATTTTTGTCATTTTCACATTTTTACGGGTTGTTCCATGTTTTCTAACGTGTTTCCCCAAGTTTGAATGTTTTTGTGATGATGCTCACGATAGTCGTCAGTGTATTGGTGTGTAAAGTGTGGAAGTTTGTTCATATTAGTTTCAGTGATTTTTTGAGGCATCATGTATGTGTCTAGTTGTGAAGGTGTAGGTGTGTGTATGTGTGAGAATGTGTGGGTCTGGGATGTGTGTGTGGTGGGAGTATGTGTTGGGGGTGTGGAAAGATGTGTGTGTGTGTAGGTTGGGAGATGTGTGTGTGGGTGGGGGTGTGAGTATGTGGGTGGGGGATATGTGCACGTGGGTGGGGGATTGTGTGGGATGTATGTAGGAGATGTGTATGTGTGTAGTGGAGGTATGTGTGGGTTGTGGGAAGATGTGTGTGTGGGTTGAGGGATGGGTGTGTGGATAAGGATGTGTGTATGATAGTGGGCGATGTGTGTAATTGAGTGCGGGATGCTGTGCGGATGGGAATGGGTGGGTGAGTTTGGGATGTGTGTAGGGGGATGCGAGGGGGTGGGAAAACGTGTGGGTGGGTCCGGATGTGTATGGGGATGTATGTGTGGATCAGGGACATGTGGGTGTGCGAATGTGTGTGTGTGTGTGGGTATGTGTTTTGGTGGATTGGGGTGAAATGTTCTGTTGGGTAGTGGGATGTGTCGGTGGGTGTGGATGTGTGTATGGGTGGGGATGTGTGTGTGAGTGAGGGATGTGTGTATGAGTTGGGAGGTGTGAGAGAGTGAATGGGGGATGTGTTGGTGGGTGGGGAGATGGGTGTGTAGGCGAGGGATGTGTGTTTGCATGGGGAGATGTGTGTGGGGATGTGTGTATGGTCGGATGTGTGTGGGTGGGTGAAAGTGTGGTTAAGGGATGGGTGTGTGTGGATGAGTGTGTAGGATGTGTGAGTGAGTGCGGGAGATTATGTGTTTGGGGCATGTGTGTAAGTGGAGATGTGTGGGTTGGTGCGGCAAGTGTGTGTGTAGGTGCGGATGTGTGTGTTGACGGGGATATGTGTGTGTGGGTGGGGGATATGTGCTTGGCTGGGTGGTGGAGGATTTGTGGGTGGGTTATGGGTTTGGAGATGTGTGTAGGTGGGGAGATTTGTGTAGGTGGGGAGATGTGTGTAGGTGGGGAGATGTGTGCAGGTGGGATGTTGGATAGACCTATTTCCTTATGATCGTTGCTATCATAGCCATTAGAAAAACACATTCATAAAATAACATTACATCATTTAATTAACAACGATCTAATATTTGACGGTCAATCTGGGGTTAGACCTAAATATTCTTGTCATAGCGCTCTAACAAAAATGACCGATAACTGGCATTTTAACATTAACATTTGTGGACCAGTGTTTGTATACATAAAATAAAACATTTAATATGGTAGATCACGATTTTCTAATTAGCAAATTGAAACTAATGAACTCTAGTGTGAATATGGTAAACCTAATTTCGTAATTTTTATCCGACAGACAGCAAGTCGTGTCCTTTAACAACCGTCTATCAAGACCCACACAGCTTAATATTTGTGCGCCTCAGGGCTCAAAACTAGATCCGCTACTTTTTGGAGTTTGTATTAACGACCTTCCTTTATATCTCAATACTACATGCGATCTATTTGCAGACGATTGTACTATATATGCTAGTCTGAAGAACCGGGGTGAATTGGAAAGTTATTTACAAAAAGAACTTGATAATCTGACTAGATGGAGCAACGCAAACCGCTTGCAAATTAACATCGAAAAAACAATATCCATGCTAATAACGACCAGTCAAAAACTCCAGACACTAGCCATAACTGGGGCATCTCTCGAGCTCCACATAGACAAGATACCTATAGTTAATGTAAATGAACATAAGACATTAGGTCGTTTAATTGACAGACATTTAAATTGGATCTCTCATGTCCACGCCCTTACCAAGAAAATAGCACAACAAGTTTACCAACTTGCTAAAATTCAGCACTTCCTGGACGAAAGCACGCGAAAAGTTATTCTATACATCTCGATTATTGTTCTACAGTCTGGGCTGACTGGCCTAAATCTAATATGAAATGACTTTGTTCTCTTCAAAAGCGGGCTATACGTATAGTTTCTGGCACAAAACAAGCTGAAAGTAATAATTTATATAAGCATTCAAGGTTTCTAACACTTCGAAAGCGTTTTCATTTTAATAAAGCCAAATTTGTGAAAAAAGTAATTTCTCAAAATACCCCAGAGTATCTTCAACCGTTGATTCAATCTCATGCAATGAACAGCAAGCTCTTAAATTAATTATATCTTCCAAAACCAAGATTGGACTTATACAAAACATGCTTTGCGTAGTCCGTTGACCACTTCTGGAATGACCTTCCAACATATCTGAAAACTCCAATGAGTCCCTTCATATTTAACGGAAAACGTTTTCAATACTTACTCCATACCGATTATATGCCTCCATAAGTCACCTACTTTTAACATTTTTCACTATGTATATAATTTTTCACTATGTATATTTGAATGAGAGAGTGAGAGAGAGCATTAAGAGAGTGTGAGTGAGAGAGTAAGTATGAGACAAAGAGAGTGAGAGAGACAGTGTGTGTGACTGGCTGTAAGAGAGATAGAGTAAAAGAGAGTTTGAGAATGTGAGAGTGTGTAAGTATGGGTGTGAGAGATTGAGTCAATGAGAGAGAGAGAGAGAGAGAGAGAGAGAGAGAGAGAGAGAGAGAGAGAGAGAGAGAGAGAGAGAGAGAGAGAGAGAGTGTGTATGTGTGTGTGCTGAGTGCAAGCATGTCATATGACATGGTATTACTCATTTTTTTATACATCCTCATCTTTCATATTATCATTTTCACTGCCACTTGATGTTAAAATGTATTATATGCACTGCGTATTTCATCATTCTCCTTCTTCTTCAGCGTTCCGAGCCATTGAGGTTCTTTGCTGCAGATACAATCCATCTCCATTCGTCTCTCTGGTTGACCTTCTCTTGCCAGTCGTTGATTCCAAGTGCTTTTAAGTCTGTATATATATTATCTCTCCACCGTCTTCTTGGTCTACCTAGGGGTCTACGGTCATTTATTTCCTGAGTGTAAGCGAGTTTTGTTTCCCTATTATCTTCCATTCTTTCTATATGCCCCATCCATTGTAGTCTATTAGCTTTCATGATACCAGTGATTAGCGGTGACTTAAACAGATCATAAATGTCTTTGTTACTTCTTCTTTTCCACTCTCCACTTTGTGTATACCTAATGGGTCCCAAAATGCGTCTTAAAACTTTGTTCTCAAAGGTTTGTAATAAGGACTTCGTCTCCTTTCGTTGTACGCCAGGATTTCAGAGCCATACAGCACAACTGGTCTGATCAGTGTTTTGTATATTGTGATTTTGGTGTTAGGAGATAACGCATTTGATTTTAGTAGATGTTGTAGTGCATAGTATATCTTATTTCAAGAATTGATTCTAGTTTGTATTTCTTCCCTTATGATGTTGGAGCAGTTGAAGATTGTACGTAGGTATTTGTATAATTCCAATCTTTTAATTCATCATGCTTATGTCAATTCAAGCAATATTATTCATTGAATTGAATCACTATTTTTATGTTACACCATGTGTAGCATATTATTTTCTTTTTCACCATTTTCACGATAATCGTCAGTGTATATGTGTGTGTAAAGTGTGGGAATTTGTTCATATTAGATTTAGTGAGCATGTGAGCCAGCGTGTATGTGTCTAGATGTGTGAGTATGAGTGTGGGTCGATGGGTGGGTGTATATATGTGCCTACATGTGTGTTTTATATGTGTGCAGATGGATGTGTGGGTGTGTCTATGTGTGTATGCGTGTCTATGTGTGTATGTGGGTGTCTTTGTGTATGTGCGTCTATGTGTGTGTTTATATATGCATGTGTATGTGGATGGGTGTACGTGTGTATATTTGTGTATGCATATGTGCTTGTGTGGGTATTTGTGATTTTTTTGTGTGTACTTATGTGTAGGTGCGCGTATGCGAGTATGTATATTTATGTCTCCGTGGCGAAGTGGTTAAGCCGTTTGACTCGGACTCCGAAGGTTGTGGGTTCGATTCCGGTCTGCGTCCTTAGGTTCACGAGTCAAATTTTCGGAGACACATGTGGGTCGTCGCTAGATCTACGGAGTTCGTGCTTTGTGCGACGCTTTCCGCGTTGCGGAAAGAGACCGAGCTATATGGGATAACAACTCGTTGCAATGAAGTCCGCCCTGTCGACTTTTAAGCGACTTTTTTTTTGTATGTTTATGTGTGTACATGCCTGCGTGTGTATGGGTATGTGTGCATGGATATGTGTGTACGTGAGAGTGTAAGTGTGTGTATGTGTGCGTATATATGTGTGTGTAAGTGTTATGCGCGTGTGTATATGTGTGGTTATATAGGTGTGTTTATATATGTGAGTATGTGTGTACTTGGGTGTATGTGTATGTATGTGTGTATGTGTGTATATGTGTGTGCGAATGTATTTGTATATGTGTGAATGTATATGTGTTTGTGTGCATGTGTGTGTATGTGTGAGTATGTCTGTATGTGTGTTTATGTGTGTGCGTGTGAGTGAGTGTGAGAGTGGGTGAGAGAGTGAGTAAAAAGAGTGTGAGAGAGTGAGTATGAGACAGAGAGAGTGATACATCATGTATGAGAGAGTGAGTGAGTGAGAGAGGGAGAGAGAGAGAGGTGAGCATACGAATGTCATGTGACATGCTATTCCATGTTTCTTCTGTATCCACTTCTTCAATATTAGCATTTTTACTGCTACTTGAATTTAACATGTAAAATATACACTGCTTAATTCATCGTGTTTATGTCAATTCCAGGAATCATGTTATTGAATTGCATAACTACTTTTTACGTTACACAATATATAACACAATTTTTGTCATTTTCACATTTTTACGGGTTGTTCCATGTTTTCTAACGTGTTTCCCCAAGTTTGAATGTTTTTGTGATGATGCTCACGATAGTCGTCAGTGTATTGGTGTGTAAAGTGTGGAAGTTTGTTCATATTAGTTTCAGTGATTTTGTGAGGCATCATGTATGTGTCTAGTTGTGAAGGTGTAGGTGTGTGTATGTGTGAGAATGTGTGGGTCTGGGATGTGTGTGTGGTGGGAGTATGTGTTGGGGGTGTGGACAGATGTGTGTGTGTGTAGGTTGGGAGATGTGTGTGTGGGTGGGGGTGTGAGTATGTGGGTGGGGGATATGTGCACGTGGGTGGGGGATTGTGTGGGATGTATGTAGGAGATGTGTATGTGTGTAGTGGGGGTATGTGTGGGTTGTGGGAAGATGTGTGTGTGGGTTGAGGGATGGGTGTGTGGATAAGGATGTGTGTATGATAGTGGGCGATGTGTGTAATTGAGTGCGGGATGCTGTGCGGATGGGAATGGGTGGGTGAGTTTGGGATGTGTGTAGGGGGATGCGAGGGGGTGGGAAAACGTGTGAGTGGGTCCGGATGTGTATGGGGATGTATGTGTGGATCAGGGACATGTGGGTGTGCGAATGTGTGTGTGGGTATGTGTTTTGGTGGATTGGGGTGAAATGTTCTGTTGGGTAGTGGGATGTGTCGGTGGGTGTGGATGTGTGTATGGGTGGGGATGTGTGTGTGAGTGAGGGATGTGTGTATGAGTTGGGAGGTGTGAGAGAGTGAATGGGGGATGTGTTGGTGGGTGGGGAGATGGGTGTGTAGGCGAGGGATGTGTGTTTGCATGGGGAGATGTGTGTGGGGATGTGTGTATGGTCGGATGTGTGTGGGTGGGTGAAAGTGTGGTTAAGGGATGGGTGTGTGTGGATGAGTGTGTAGGATGTGTGAGTGAGTGCGGGAGATTATGTGTTTGGGGCATGTGTGTAAGTGGAGATGTGTGGGTTGGTGCGGCAAGTGTGTGTGTAGGTGCGGATGTGTGTGTTGACGGGGATATGTGTGTGTGGGTGAGGGATATGTGCTTGGCTGGGTGGTGGAGGATTTGTGGGTGGGTTATGGGTTTGGAGATGTGTGTAGGTGGGGAGATTTGTGTAGGTGGGGAGATGTGTGTAGGTGGGGAGATGTGTGCAGGTGGGAAGATGTGTGTAGGTCGGTGGATGTGTGTGGGTGGGCGATGTGTGGGTGGGGATGGGTGGCTTGATGCATGAATGTGTGCCTGGGTTTGTGTGTGTGTTGGTGGGTGGGGGAAGTGTGTTGGTATATGTGTGTGGGTGGCGGATGGGTGAGGTCATGTATGTGTGACCTGGGTGTGTGTGTAGGTGGGTAGTGGACGTGTGTGTCGGGGATGGGTGGATGGGTGGGGGTTGTGTGTCATAACATGGTAAAATGCATTGTTTATGTTTACAACATTCATTTGACAATGTTTTTGTTTTTTTCTATGTGAATGTATAATGCACTATGCATTGTTGATGAACGAAAGATGAGTGATTGGTAGGGCCGAATGTAAGACGGGCCTGCGTGCCCAATTTGTTACCCTTTGAAAATAAAGTTCGTTCGTTCGTTCGTTAGTCGAGGTTCCAACTTCACGGCAACGGGTCGTCCACATTATGCTCTGTTCCTGTGCCAGTGAATATCACACAAGATGCTCTTCACTGTACAATGTGAAAAGTGGAAAAGACAGGAGTCTCGGCAAGCCAACAGCCCGCACAGGTACGCTGTGCATAATACCACCGTTAGAAGTTGGCAACACAAAAGTCCTCCACGGAAAATACAGTCCAGATTCGATGGAAGCGGCAGTCACCAGAAAGAGTTCATTGACTCGGGATTTATCCCATATGGCTCGGTCTCTTTCCGAAGAGCGACCCACCAAAAACGCAGCACAAAGCACGAACTCGGTAGCTCCAGCGACGACTCCCAGGAGTCTTTTAAGAAAATGCACTAGTGAACCGAAAAGACAAACCAGTCAATTCAGCGACATACGGCCGCCATCGATCCGATCATACAGTTCACTCTACAAACAACCGCGGACAGATGTAAAAGCATTCCACACGATACTCAAAGCTGACAGTATCGCGCCACGCACTCATTCACTAGCAGGGTGACGGAACCATACACTTCCAGTCCAACATGAGGAAAATGCCAATGCCAACCGTAGCCACAAGCGAAAACACTCCAGAGGCCTTAGTGGGTTAAATGCCTATCCGCCATGTTGGGGACCGGAAGCCCGAGCAGCTCTGTTCGATTTCTTAAAAAAAGTCGCTTAAAAGTCGACAGTGTCGACTTCATTGCACCGGGTTTTATCCCATATGGCTCGGTCTCTTTCCGCAGCGCGGAAAGCGTCGCACAAAGCACGAACTCCGTAGCTTTTAGCTTTTAGCGACGACCCGCAGGAGTCTCTGAAACATTTAACTCGTAAACCGAAGGGCCCGGCCCGGAATCGAACCCACAACCTTCGGAGCACGAGTCAAACAGCTTGACTACTTCGCCACAGAGACTCCAATCCACCAACTCATCTTCGATTTCTAAACTCCGAGGCATTTTCGACCAACCTAATATACATGTGACTCCTCCGACTGTTTCGTCCTTGCCTGTGAAGAATAGACAGTTAATGAGTGATCAGAAGGAATTATATTGTCCCTTCTTATTTGACAAAAAGCCAATCCGGGCAGTGAAAGCAATAGGATCTTCAGGTTCCAAATACTGACGTCGACACCTGAAGTCATCATTCCCTTTTACAGTGGTGTGTTGTTTTCTTATTGCTTGTTTGTCTGTTTCTTTGTCTGTTTCGTTGTTTCTTTCTTCTTTTTTTTTCTTTTTTTTTCTTTTTTTCATTCTTTCGTGTTCTTATTCTTGGTCCTCTTCTTGTTCTTACTTTTGTTCTACTTTTTGTTCTTTTTATTGCTCTTGCTCTTCTGTTCTTAGTGTTCTTGTAGTTGTTGCTGTTGTTGTTCTTCGTCTTCTGGCAAAGGGACACAGACTCTCATCTAATTCATGTGAAGATGTGTTCTTGATTGGAAAAATTTTATCCGATCACTCTACGATGTCCTGCCATTAGCTACCTACCTGGTCAAGCGTGGTAAATCCACCAACTCATCTTGTCCCTTCTGTAAAGCGAAAGTCAGACAGTGGAGCAAGTGCAATCTGCAAGCAAAGTAGCCCGCAGCGAGGCTGATTCACATGACACCACAATAAAGTATTCTCTGATAGGTCTAATCTCCCACTTCTTGTATGACGTGCTCAAGCAGTTGGGCATCAAAAGACAGGCAAAATCTTGGGCACAGACACAACTTGGCGAAGCAGCTGACAAGGCCTCGTGCTGGATATGGAACAATCGGAATCTGGAGTGGGACACGTCTCTGCCGAATGTGGTTAACATTTATGTCCGTAATTGCAGTGTAGCTAACATCAAAACCAACCAATCTCTCAACTAATATCTATAAATTGTACTGTCTCGTGTCGACTTTGTAGCCATCACCCTGAGCGAGGGCAGTGCATGTTAGAATGGGAATCTATGGCTAAACTCGAAACACCACGTGGTAGCAGTCGCTGAAGTCAATTAAATGTCGGTCAAAGTCCAACCTCCACTCAATGGTGGTGTTCGTCGTCAAGCGTTGATCGTACTTCGCAAAAGAGACCGGGAGATATGTCGAGAAGCCCAGCCCACAACCATAGGAAGAGCCGGCTTTTCAGAAAGCGGCTCCATGAGCAATGAAAGAATGCAAAGAAGGAAACATAGCAGCAAAGATGAACGCCAATAAATAGCGAACAGAGGCAAACGACCATGGCAGAAGGTGGCTTCTCACGGTCACAGGTGTTTTGAGATGTGTGAGGGCACGAAGCTCTAGTTTCACGAGGTTCTCCTCGCCGAGGAAGAGGTGGCTTGGGAGCAGGCACAGTTCACCGTTATGGACAAGCGCGAAGACAACACTAAGCACTAACACAACGCAAAGTACGAACACAAAGCAAAGTCTCGGAACATGGTTCGAACACACAGCAGAAGCAAGACACCCGCAAACATGACCAGGGCGGGCCCGCTCTCAGACAGGTTCAGCAAGGTCAAGGCCCGAAACTTTCGTGGAAGTTTAACTACTTCTAACGATCATAAGATTCCTTTCGTGCTTGCTTTGCGGCGGAGTGTGTATCACTTGTATCTACAGTGTGTTTCTTGACGAGGAAGTCTGAATCACGCCGACCTTCCTTAGTCACCGCTTACAACATTCATTGTTAATATGCAGTGATGCCATTCTTTGCATCTTACAAAGGCCCCGTTAATACACTGGCCAGGCGATAATGTGCCAACAGAAATAAACAAACAAATAAACAAGCCAATATTCCAACCTGGAGGCAGTGGCATAGTCTGGCATCACCCGTTGTCTTATATTCTCTATCTCTTGGTGACCAAGACAATGACAACAAATGACATTTTATAAGATCTGGACATCCGAGACAACTGGCCCATAAACAGCATCGTTTCTCAGAAACAGAAACACTTTGGCCATTCTACACGACACACTGTCATGGACAGAACAGTGATGGACGGCATGGCTCTTGGAGGAAGAGATCTGGGGGACCTGCTCGAGGCAGGATAACTGGCAAAACGTAAAGAATCCTTACGGCGGGCTGTTATCAGTAGTGGAACACGTACAGGTTTCTTGTACACACTTCCGGCATATCTGGCATACGGTACTAGACACGTAGTTTTCATAAACCAGTCGGTATTGGGTGGTTAATGTGGTCAGTATCATGCCAGCCGCCTTTACATCCCAAGACAATCTTGGTACTCATTTTAGGCTGGGTCTACACGGGATCCCAGGTCAGTTATGAAAATCCAAGTCCCCTCCAGCTGGGGATCAAACCAATGACCACCGGACCGGCAGACGGGTGTCTGGGCTGTAATCACAACAACATTATACAAAGGGTCAGCTACTTGACGACGGCTCCACCTCCACCCTGTCTAGATTGCTAACTGCTATCACTGCAGACATTGTGTTGATGGTACTAAATATGCACCTCTTATTTCAGAGATGTTATTATCGAACTTAGTAAACGTCTGGTAGCGCGTCTGCTACCATCTGTAAATCAGCAAGACGTTGCGGCCTGAAATAATTCTACTGATTCGCAAAATTGGAGACCTTCGGAATAAGTAAGTTATCGTTACATTTTTTTAGACATTGCAGGCCGCAGAGCATGCATTTCGATTCACGAACACGCAGTTTAGTTACTGTATTAACTAACCCTTTTCTTCTACTTTTCACCCTTCACCGAGGCATAGACCCTTGTAGAAGCCACACCAGTGACTTATTGTTAAAACTTGCACCTCCATCAATGTTCTCCCATATTATTGGTCTCTGTCTCTCTCTCTTCTCCGTGTGACTGACAAAATGTAAATAAAGTAAAGGGCCCTTTTACACGCCTCAAGGCCCATCAAGCATACGATGCTAAACCCACATTATATAGACCGATCTGCACTGGGTGTGTTATATAGTCAGTACCACGCAGAACGATATACATCCCCAAACATTCCATTGAGGCCATTGTATGCTGGATCATCCTGATGTCAGCTCAAGTTTGTAACATCCGTTCTGTTGCCGATTCGATCCCAAGATCATCGGGGACGGTTGTTGGGTTTCCCATTATTTTGTTTAACTTGTAGATTCCAGGAAAAAGACTTTCTAATTATACAGGTATGAGCTTCACTGGGGGAAATGACTAATAGTCCTCTAGTGTATTGGAGTTCAGTTCATGTATCACGCCCCTTGCAGAACGTGGCCTCATTACGGTCAGCCAAAAAGAGTCTGTATCATTTTAAGTCACCCTGCCTCGTACATTGTCATGTCCATTGTGTCTTTAATGTCTTGGTTCATCTCTGTGTTGTTGGGCCTTTGCCTCTTCTTTCTGGAGCCATGCCTTTTATATTCTTACTCAACCAATCTTTGCTATAGCAAAGAATGTCAGTTTTGAGACGTAATGCTATTTCTGTGCCAGTTTCAAATGGCATTTGAGATCAAACAGCATTTGAGTACTTTTATGCTTCTTGATCCCCAATATCCTGAGAATTTCTTTCTGCAATACTGAAGTTCAGAGTCCCGTCTTCTTTAGCCATTGTGAAATGATCTATGACTGACTCAGTGTGTTGCCACAGATTCATAATTGCAGAATATGAGATAAGATTAAGAAAAGCTTGCAAAAGCATCTTCCAGACGTCGAGGACGGGCAATCATTAAAGGAATATCTTACCTACGTAGGAAGTGGAGGGAGGGCAACCATGAAGATAAACTACTCACTACACCACCCAGAGGCTGAGGACTGGCAACTCGCAACGGCAAATCTCAACTGCAGCTCGTACAGGGTGAGAGGCATCTCTGAAGTGTAAATCTCAAGTACACCTCCGAGAGCAGTGGTTCTCAACCTGTTTTGGCTGATGCACCTGTAAGAAGTGGGGATGCCGCAGCCAAGTTAAGTACTATCACTGGCGAGCTACCCAAATTTGTCAAAAATTGACTCCGGACAGAATCTATATGGCTAAAATAAGAATAAACTCCTGGAGAACCAAAGAGTACAGCTGCTAATGGCTCGTTAAAGATTAGCTCGTCTGGTATTCCCAAGGAGAGAGAAAGGGAAAGTTAGATGACTAGGTTTATGTATACTGCTAGACTACTAGTCAGTGCAGGTAGTTTCTCCTGACAATACTCCCCTTCCTGATATGTAAGTAATCTCCCACACAAACGCACACACAAACGTATGCACAACTGGAAAATAACAGATAACTATGAGTTCAAACAACTAAAACATATTTAATACATTTCAAAATCAATACTTAAATTACATGATGTTGAATGAATTGTTGATATTGGGTAATGTTAGTTTACATCAAAATACAAAAGTACAATACATAACTTATGTAGACCTCCAGGTGAGAAGATGCCTTAATCCCCTTCCATCAAGACCCAATAGGCTTCAATAGGCTTAGCCAGAGTCCGCTATGGTTAGCTAAGATCCCCTATGGACAGCTAAGGCGATGGTCCGCTACGGGCAGCTAAGTACAGATACACACAACCGTTCGGCGTTGGGAACAGTGTTATGTCCTAAAGTCACATGGTCCCTTCTCGTTGTCACTGCACGGAAAAACTTGATGCTCTTGTTGATAGCTGTTCCTATTTCTGAAGTATCTGATCTGAAACTTTCAATGCCAAGTCTACTTATAATGTTTCTTAATAACTCTGATCTCTTAAGCGCTTTTTCTATCTCCCAATGTGTTTATTTTAATTCACGCAATCCTGTGGTTGTTACAGCCACGTGTCAGTCTCACGTCTGCCCGCCTGTGTAGTTTCATTATCAGTCCAACACTTTACACCATTAACGTCATTTTCTCCGTTGGACAGGCATGTTATCAGCGTGAAGGCTTAACTTCGTCTAACAATACGTTGGCGTGGAGGGTTTACCAAGCAGAAAATGTTATCTGTATTCCGCTGGAGAAATGTACTTGTTGAAAATGGTACTTGTTCCCGCATAGAATGCAGACCGTGGTAGTTTTGATTACTTGCCGTCTCTGTGTGCAATCTTACGTCATGGCTCGGTAGAGGGTGGCCTTGTACAATGGCGCGTGATTTGGTGTCATACATGGATAGCCGTTGTGAAACATCACACGGATGCTTGAAGATCTACAAATTGATGAAAAAGACCGTATACTTGTAAAAACACATATATCAATATCAGCCTATTAAAAGAGATGTTAACAGGGATGTGTAATATATCCAGATCTTTCTTCCCTGTATTTTCAGAAATATAGAGGATATGGAAGAAATCAACAGTGGGGGGCGATACATCGAAAATCTTTATCTTTATTTTCAAAGGGTTTAGAATTGGGCACGCAGGCCCAACTGACATAACATTAGATATGCAGATGATACAGTTTTGATTGCAGACAATGAACAGGACCTGCAACATTTAGTTGATACGGTTGTTGCACACAGGGAACAACTAGGATTATAATTGAATAGCAAGGAGACACAGATTATTGTCGTTACTGGAAAGAAGGAAATACCACAATGTGATATGCGAGTAAATGGGCATATTCTAAAGCAAGTGAATCGGTACAGTTATCTTGGAACAGTCATAACATCTGATAGGAGATGCTTTGGAGAGATCAGGACAAGAAATGCCATTGCGAAGGCAGCCTTTTGCAAGATAAAAGACATACTGACCAATAAAATGAAATCAATCGAAACGAGAAAAAAAGTGAAGTGCTACACAGAACCTGTACTTTGGTATGGATGTGAAGCCTGGACATGAGCAGTCAAGCTGAAAAATATCTGATGGCTGTGGAAACGTGTTTTCTTAGGAAAATGCAAAGAATACCATGGACAGACAGAAAAACCAAAGAATAAGTTATTCAAGAAACAAATGAAGATCGTAAACTGATTAGAGTCGTTAGACGTAGACGGTCAAAATTTGTTGGACTTGTTATGAGAATAAATGACTTGGAGAAGTTGGTGACAACTGGCAAGATCGAAGGGAAGAGTCCAAGGGGATGATCATGAAGTAAATGTATAGATGGCTTGGCCACGTGGCATGGTTGAGACAGGAACACGGAGCTGATCCACGCATCTGGTGATCGAGTGAGATGGCAAAACATGACCGCCCACGATTATCGGCATGGCACATGATGGATGGATGGCTGAAAAGCGTGATTTTATTCCTCTAGGTTTTCCTTGCGGTTAGCGGGGTAGGGGTATCCCCTATCAAAGGAGATGTAAGACGCCTCCTTTCCTCCGTTAGTCTACGGGACACCCTTGGGCAAATTGGAGTGCCCGTTTAGCCCCCCGATCAGGGTTACGTGAAGCCATGGAAGCAGATGGTGGATGGAGTGTGAGAGCAGCCGACAGATTGTTGTTGGTTATGGTCTTGCACTCTGCGGCGATAGGCAGATGATCTCATCAGTAGAGACAATGGCTATGGCCACCGACTAGTACAGTCACTGCCCAGAAGGAAAGCAATGGCAAACTAACTTCTGCAAAACTTGCCAAGAAACCATAACATCCATGAAAGAAAACATAATAAGAAAGAGATCTGGTGGCGAGACCCCCAGGCCAGGCAGATCAGATAACACTGGGGACCAGTACTAGTAATCGTGATGACGGAGTTAATCCTGACTGTGTTACCAAGGAAATCCCATGGGGCTAGTTATCAACCACGATAAGACAGAATATATGGCAATTTCAAGAGAAGGAATGGCTAAAAATTCTGGCCACATACAAATAGATAATATGACCCTTAAAAGAACGGAAACATACAAATACCTGGGTACAATCTTCAACTGCTCCAACATCACAAGGGAAGAAATACAAGCTAGAATCAATTCTGGAAATAAGATATACTATGCACTACAACATCTACTAAAATCAAATGCGCTATCTCGTAACACCAAAATCACAATATACAAAACACTGATCAGACCAGTTGTGCTGTATGGCTCTGAAACATGGAGTACAACGAAAGGAGACGAAGCCTTGTTACAAACCTTTGAGAACAAAGTTTTAAGCAGCATCCTTGGACCCATTAGGGATACACAAAGTGAAGAATGGAAAAGAAGAAGCAACAAAGAAATGTATGATTTGTTTAAGTCCCCGCTAATCACTGGTATCATGAAGGCTAATAGACTACAATGGCTGGGGCATATAGAAAGAATGGAAGATAATAGGGAAACAAAACTCGCTTACACTCAGGAAATACATGACCGTAGACCCCGAGGTAGACCAAGAAGGCGGTGGAGAAATAATATATTTACAGACCTACAAGCACTTGGAATCAACGACTGGCAAGAGAAGATCAACCAGAGAGATGAATGGAGACGGATTGTATCTGTAGCAAAGAACCTCAATGGCTCGGAACGCTGAAGAGGTAGAAGAAGAAGATCGTTATCATATTCATTGGCACCTTGCCGTCTTGACAGACTATAGTTTGTGCTTCAAAAAGGCATAATAACTTTTACCCATGGCGGTAGCGAATGTGACTGATAAGGCCAATTCGCGCTGTAAATGTTCGTTCACAGTGGGTGCATGTGAACACGTGGTCATTTCCACTATCATGCACCATCATACGTCTCACACGCTCAGTGTGTGACTTATCTGCAAAAATTTTCTCCTTTGTCTTTATTCAGATTCTGATGTTTGCCTTCCATGCAACATGTTCAGCGGCGACTTGCTCCCAATGTGCATTATCAATGCCTGCATCAATCATGTCCCGTTTACACACATCTTTGTATCGTAGTAGAGGCCGACCCTGAGATCTCTTACCCATCTGTAATTCACCCAAAAAAATGTCCTTTGGTATTCTACCATCATCCATCCTCCTAAGATGTCCTATCCATCTAAGTCTACGAAGACTGAGCATGGAATACACCGTCACACAACCTGATCTTTCTAATACTTCAGTATTTGTGATTTTGTCTTGCCACTTAATACCAAGCATTCTTCGCAGACACCGCATATGAAAGCTGTTTAAACGTTTCTCTTAGTGTGAGTAAATTGTACAGGTTTCACTGCCATAAAGAAGAGTACTAAGGACACAGGCTTGATAGACAAGGACTTTTTGTTCTGGCAGTAAGACAAGGACTTTTGTTTTGGCAGTAATCTTCCTGTTCGCCCAGACTCTTTTTCTTAACCTGTTCATTGTTGTTGCTGCCTTACCAATCCGGATGTTGATTTCTTGATCTAGGGATAATTTGCTATTTACCATTGATCCTAGATATGTAAAATGGTCTACCATCTCTAGTTCGGCGTTGTCAATAAAGATTGATGGTACCCTGTGTGAACCTTGTGGCATAATCTGTGTCTTCTTTTTTGCTAATTGTTAAACCAAATTTAGAACAAGCACTGGAGAATGCAGGAGGTAGACATTGTAATTATTAATCAGAGTGGGTCGTAACTGCAGCATCATCTGCAAAAAGCATCTCTCTCTATATTGCACGACCCCCAATACCATGTATCAATTTTTCTACACATTTTCGTGGTATTCTAGGGTCAAGTAAATTCCCTACCAATTTGCTAGACCTGGCATATGTTCATTACCTACTTAACTCTCTTGTATTTGCTACTACCACCATGTCACACTCACAGATACACTAATTGACGCAGCTGGATGCATTCTTTATAGACAGAGGAGCCGAGTGATCAACCGCTCTGATTCATTTTGTTTTAAACTGAATATAACTTTAATATACGTTAATGGAGCTGGAATGACTACGGCTTCTGACAACAGACTTGCCCTTTACTTGATTCGCGTTAAATAGATTTTTTTTTGTATAGTTCGCTAGCTTTGAACTCAAGCGTAGTCCATACTCCTACCTGTAGTGCGCTAGACTGATTTTCGCGTTTTGATTAGCTTTCCCTGTTACCAGTGTCCCTCGCCATCAGACGAACCCACTCCGACTTTAGATGTACTTGTAACTTAAGTCCCCAAGTCAAGGTCGAGAAGTTAACAACTGACCGGTGTAGGGTTGAACAAACTACATCGGCATTAGCACACCGGATTTTTATGAATAAGTGCTCTTATCCATTCGGCAATACGCACCTCCGTTAAAAGGATTGAAGTGTACCAATTCCAATTACGGGGCTTCCATAGAGGCCCGTATTATATTTCGTCACTACTTCCAGTACCGGGAGTTGGTAAGTCGCGCGCCTGCTGCATTTCAAATAATATTGAGATGCACACTTGGGATAGACAAGTGAGGAATTATATAGTAGATGCAGATATGTGATTTTATACCAGAATTATGACAGCACCGGTCACGGATATAAAGAGTTATGACGATATCTTGAAAGATGTTAACTCACAAAGAGAGGTGCTTATTCGCTACAGACGAAGATAGACCACATTCTTTACGCAGGTCATGTGAAGGGCAAAGCTGGAGTGCATCGTTACAACTGGAAACATAGGTAGCTGAAGAGAAGCAGGCGGAGTTCAAGAGAAGTAGAGGCTGGACTAGAAGTTTCGTTACAGATTCTGGGTTATGAAATGATTTAGTATTTCCTATCTCCTAATAACAATCAAATAATGTCCCGTTGTTGTTGTTTTTTATTTATAGTTCCTCTTTCCAGAGGAGTGCATCACACCTTGATACCTCCTTCAGACGTCAGTGTGTCCGACTTCGGTATGTGTTTGGGTATGCGTTTTTAAGGGCAGAATGTCAGACGGGCCTGCGTGCCCAATTCTTAACCCTTTGAAAATGACTTCCGTTCGTTCGTGTCACGATACTAGGGGTCAACGATCTTAAATGTTACTAGAACAACGAACAGCGTCCTAAGCGCGGCGTTTTGTTTGTTGAGAGAGCCTTGATTGAACGATCGGAACGATTGAAGACAAAAGCGAAGTCTACGGGAACTAACGGACGACGGAAAAACAGCGATAAAGTATTTTAGTAACCTTTGAAGTGCGAAACGGAGATTTGCGATCAGGGCGTATCACGTTTTTTTTTTTTTTTGGAATAACGGAGAAGAATATCTGTGGTCGGAGGAAACGAGTAGATAATCATTGATGTCCCAAAAAGACCGGGCATCAAAAGAACAATTCGGTTGTTATTGAGAAACAGATGAAGAGGACAGGGGGAAATTGGTGGAATAAGCCCATATAGTCGTACAGAGACAGAGTATTAATAGGCTGGATATTCTAGTGGATTTTAGTGTGCTATTTGGTTTCCACGAGAAGTGATGGTTTATTCTTGAGTGATTATGAAAAGGGAGTTACTATGTTTCAAGTCGGATAATACTGACGAGCATTTTGTATTTGTTGTGCAATTAGTATTCCCGATTCCTAATTGGGAGAGAGCTGGGCAGGTACAACATCGACATTGCAGCCTTGAGCGAGACACGACTTGCAGAAGAAGGCCAAATCTGTGAAATTGGTGCCGGCTACACATTTTTCTGGAGTGGAAGGAAAAGCGAGGAAAGACGCCAATCCGGTGTGGGATTTGCCATTATTATTAGCTGGATTTCCAAAGGCTATAAACGACAGGCTCATGACCATGAAGTTGCCTCTGCTGAATGGAAGGAAGCACGCAACCATTGTGAGTGTCTACGCACCAACTATGACAAACGAAGATGATGTCAAGAACAAGTTCTATGAGGACCTGCACAATGTATTAACATCTGTTCCCAAAGGAGAAAAACTTATACTCCTTGGGGATTTCAATGCCAGAGTAGGCACGGACACCACCTCTTGGAGTGGCATTATTGGAAAGCATGGAGTCGGAAATTGTAACAGCAATGGACTCCACCTCCTTCAGACATGTGCCGAACATGATCTCCTGATTACGAACACAATTTTCCGTCTCCCTATGAGAAATAGGACATCGTGGATGCACCCTCGCTCGAAACACTGGCACCTCATTGACTATGTCATCGTCAGGAGGAGTGACAGACAAGACGTTCGAGTGACAAAATCCATGTGTGGTGCCGAATGTTGGACAGACCATCGTCTCATTGTCTCGAAAATGAACATCCACATCAGGCCACCACGGCGTCCTCAAGGGGCGAAAATGCAAACAAAGCTAAATGTCACCCGCCTAAACAGCAAGAAAATGCAGCAGTCGTTTGAAAATATGCTGGAAGACCGCCTCAAGCCCAGTGCTGAAGCTAAACAGGATACAGAAACAGAATGGAGAGCCCTAAAGGACACCATTTACAAAACTGCTATGGACATCCTGGGGCCAGCCCCCCGAAAGCATAAAGACTGGTTTGATGAAAATTCCGAAGACATCAACCAATTGCTGGCCGAGAAACATCTTCTCCTCAAGGCACATTTGAATGACCCAAAGTCAACATCTAAAAAAGATGCTTTCAAGAACATTCAGAGAGTAGTGCAGCTGAAACTTCGGCACATGCGGGACTCCTGGCTGAGCAGCAAAGCTGATGAAATTCAGGGCTTTGTAGACAGACATGATATGAAAAACTTCTACGACTCACTGAAAGCGGTTTATGGTCCTTCATCACCAGACATAGTTCCCCTCCTCAGTGCAGACGGGGGAACATTGGTCACTGATAAGAAAGAAATCCTCCAACGCTGGGCAGAGCATTTCAGCAAAATCTTAAATGCAACTTCCTTCTTCGATGATGAAACCATCAACTGCCTTCCTCAAGTTCCCTACCAATGAGACACTTGATGACCTGCCAACCATAGTGGAAATAAACAAAGCCATCCAGCAACTCTCCAGCGGCAAGGCACCTGGTCCTGACTCCATCCCAGCAGAGATATACAAGGCAGGTGGGCCGGTCCTAACAGAGCAGCTTCACCAAGTCTTCACAAACATATGGATGAACGAGACCATGCCACAAGATTTTAAGGACGCGTCAATAGTCCACCTTTACAAACGTAAAGGAAACCGCCAATCCTGTGACAACCACCGAGGCATCTCCTTGCTTTCAATTGCAGGGAAGATACTCGCCAGAATTCTTCTCAATCGCCTCACAGCCCATCTCGATCAAGGTCTTCTTCCTGAGAGTCAATGTGGCTTCAGAAAAGAACGTGGAACTGTTGACATGATTTTCGCTGCAAGGCAGCTGCAAGAGAAATGTCAGGAACAGAACTGCGAAATGTTCTCCACTTTCATTGACCTTACCAAGGCTTTTGATACAGTCAGCAGAGAAGGACTGTGGAAGATTATGGCAAAATATGGCTGTCCACGAAAGTTTGTCCAAATAGTGCGGCTATTTCATGACGGCATGCAGGCAAGAGTACAGGAAAATGGTGAACTGTCTGAACCCTTTCCTGTCACCAATGGAGTGAAGCAAGGATGTGTCCTGGCACCAACACTGTTCAGCCTCATGTTTTCAGCCATGTTGATGAATGCCTTCGAGAACGACGACACTGGAATAGACATCAACTACCGTATGGACGGAAAGTTATTCAATCTCAAAAGGCTGAAAGCTAAAACCAAAATTAACAGCGGCACCGTCAGAGAGCTCCTGTTTGCTGATGATTGCGCTCTATACGCCAACTCAGAGGCGGACATGCAACATAATGTTTCAGCTTTCTCACATGCCTGTGCCAACTTTGGGCTCAATATCAACTTGGAGAAGACTGTAGTTATGTACCAGCCAGCTCCAGGGAATAATCACACTGTGCCGAATATCAAAGTGAATGATCATAGACTAAGTGTTGTGGACAAATTCACCTATCTTGGCAGCACCGTGTCACAAGCTGCCACAATCGATGACGAAGTGAATGCAAGAATCTCCAAGGCCAGTGCAGCCTTTGGCAGACTGTACAAGAATGTATGGGACAGAACTGGAATAAGCCTGCAAACAAAGCTAAAAGTCTACAAAGCAGTTGTATTATCCACACTGCTATATGCTTGTGAAACCTGGACTGTTTATCAGCGACACGCTAGGAAATTAAACCACTTCCACACAGTCTGCCTAAGGAAGCTCCTGAAGATTAAATGGCAAGACAAGATTCCAGACACTGAAGTCCTAGAAAGAGCATCCATGCCCAGTATCCACACTCTACTGATGAAGAATCAGATTCGCTGGGCTGGTCACTTGACTCGCATGCCAGATCACAGGCTCCCTAAACGAATTTTCTACAGCGAACTGCGTTGTGGTAAACGCTCCCAAGGTGGCCAGAGGAAACGTTTTAAAGACACTCTGAAAATTTCACTGAATGCTTTTGGAATTCATCATGACACCTGGGAGGCTGCAGCCAGAGACCGAAATTCGTGGCGTGCATCATTGCACAAAGGTGCAGTCATATGTGAGGCAACCAGGACTGCAAGAGCTGTGAAGAAAAGGCAGGACAGAAAAACCACTGCAGGAAATCCTCCTCCAGAGACGTCAAGCATTCTTTGTCCACATTGTCAAAGAACATTTCGAGCCAAAATAGGCCTTATCAGCCATCTTAGAACCCACGGCCCCACACCTTCAACCCCACTGGATGAAATGAATGGTCATCATCATTCTTGATGGACAAACAACAGTGTGCTATTTGGTTTCCACTAGAAGTGGTGGTTTATTCTTGAGTGATTATGAAAAGGGAGTTACTATGTTTCAAGTCGGATAATACTGACGAGCATTTTGTATTTATTGTGCAATTAGTATTCCCGATTCAGCCGAGGATAATTATAAGGTAGTTGTGGTGTGGAGTATAAATCTAACATAGTGTATTTGAGTGTGAGACCGTAATAATGGGCGTCGGCCGAATTTAGCGGAGAAGTAACGGAGTGGATTGTGTAAAGTACCAGTGCACTCGATAGAATAAGTACTATGATAATATAGGATAAGTATGATACGAGATTCTAGTATAGATGGTTACTGGGATTTCTGAGCTCTTTTATGACATTTCATTCTTTACCTAGTCTTAGGTTATGGTTATAACTCCTATGTCTTATGTCAGAAGTCAGTTCTCTGAATCTATAGAAGTAAAACTGATAACGGCCATAAGCCTACTCTCACTTCTAATGAGTTTGAGTTAGGTTGATAGCACCTGATATTGTCTTTTCGACAGGTTCCCATGAACACAGCAGTAGCAACACTCCTGAAAAGAAAGAATGGACTCTAATCTGGTAAAGTAATAAATATCGGCCAGATTGAAGTCGGATGTCAGACATACAGGTCAGCCAGTTCTAGCATTAACGGATACCTATAAGGCATTCTGGCTAAGAGACGTACAGCAGAATAAAGTGCAACTAAACATAGATCGGAAGCTCAATATTGTGCACCTGAACTATCGTTAAATGAAGAGGCTATACGGCCAGAATTTATTATTGGATAAACAGAACAGTAACGAATAAGACGAACACCGTGAATCAGGTATATTCTATAGACAGTGTTTGTTGGAATTATGTATCCATATAGAGACGATATA
>JACEFZ010014399.1:0-10000 GCA_014155875.1 Cepaea nemoralis
TTTTTTTTTGTTTTCCCTATTACCATTGAGCTGATCCACGACTCTGGAGATCGAGTGAAATGGCGAGTCATGACCGCCCACGCTTTCCGGCATGGCACATCATTGATTGATTGATTGCCTTTGTCCCTCGCTATCAAGCGAACTCATTTCGAATTCTGAGGTACTTATAATTTACCTCCCCAAGTCACGGATGAGAAGTCAACATTTTAGTCCAACTGACTGGTTTGGGGGTTGAGTGGTCTCGAGGTATTGTGTCCGCCTCGAGTGCTGGAGGTCCCGGGTTCAGGCCCCGGTAAGGACCGGATTTATTTTTAAAAAAAATCCACCTGGGCTTCCAGTGATTTCCCCTGGTCTCTGGGTAATGAGATTGGACGCCCGTGTGTATTGTTGCGCACGTAAAAAATCCCTTGGCAGTTGGAAATCGAAAAAGAGTAGCCTAACGGCGCTGCCCGGGCAAAATTTCGAGTTAAAAATCTACCCAAAGTATTTCAGGACCCTCGCCGATGCAACGGAGTTCGTGCATTGAGCTGATTTTCTCCAGCCTCAGGTTTGAGTTAGGAGGAAAACGGAACACTTATGGGTTAAAACGTGTGCCGTGATGTTGATCCAACGACTAAACGACTAAACGACTAGACTGGTTTAGGAGTTAAACATTCTACCTCAGCATCAGCACACCGGACGTTTACGGGCGTGCGCTCTATTCATCGGTACTAGTCCCAACTCCACGGGGACAGTAACGAAGAACTCCCCTTTCCTTGTCCAATTTCAGAGACGAGCGGGGTGTGCAAGACGTGTACTGAAATTTCACATCTGCAAAATGGTTTATTAGTGTGTTACCAGGTCTTTATTCGGCACAGCACATGAGAAGTTGCAATATTAGGCCTACGGTTTTAATACTTCATCCACCATCCACATCAAGATTTAAAAGCACGAAATATTATGAAATTATATGTAATGTAACAATATATAGTTAATATTTTGTGTTTTCGCAATGAAGCAAGTATTATTTTATGCTGCTGACATGAATAAACTCAAAACGTCTGTCTGGCTTTCTGGTTGTCTGTCAGACTGACTGTTTATCTATGTGACTTTTTGTATAATTGACGGTCTGCTTTGTTTGTCTGGATTGCCGATTGTCCTTCTGTCTCATCTCCCTCTCTCAGTGAGTGAGGGCGTGCTTTTGTGATCTCTTCTCGGATTTTTATTAATGCCAGTTGAATTAACCTAACATGGTTGTTTTTATGTCATTGTGCTCGTTGTGATTCTATGGATGTGGTTAAATAGTTATTAGATTAATACAAGTGTTGATTTTCGCAAAAATGTGTATTAGATATAATATTCACTTCAAGTGATAGCTGAACACTAACAAATTTAGACCAATCAAGTGCATGAGACGTCTCAAAACTGACCAACCACAACACGGGACTTCAAATTGCTCGCGGAGTGTCTAAAGTTACAATGCCATTATACTGGCAGTAGATGAGAGTTTTTGACAGTAACCTAAAAAAAAAATACAACAATAACTCGTCAGGACTAGATGGAATCAGTAATCGGATCCTTCGCTCCGCTTTACAGGCGATCTGCGAGCCACTAACATTTATATATATATATATATATATATATATATATATATATATATAAATATATATATATATATATATATATATATATATATATATATATATATATATATATATATATATATATATATATATATATATAATCAGTGTCTCACCAAAGGTCACTTCCCATCAGCCTTTAAAATCGCTAAAGTGTATCCTCATTTAAAAGCTGGTTCATTAGACGATCGTCTCATGAGTAGCTGTAGGCCAATTTCCATATTATCCTCACTATCCACCCGCTAGAAAAGCACATTCACAAAACAACACTAGGGCACTTAGTTCGCCACAAACTAATAGTTGACAGTCAGTCAGGGTTTCGGCCAAAATAGTCTTGTCATACTGCCCTAACAAACATGATAAAAAACTGGCATCAAAATATTAACAACAATACTCTATGTGGAGCGGTGTTTATAGACTTTAGAAAAGCAATATGACAGATCATACTATTCTAATTATAAAACTAGAAACAGTGAAAGTAAGCTTTAATATAGTGACATTAATAAAATCATTTGATTAGACAGAAAACAAGTTGTATCACACAATAAATCTTTTTCTCAAGCCATTACCATTAATATTGGAGTACCTCAGGGGTCTATACTTGGCCCTCTGTTATTTTCCATTTATATAAATATCTCCCCTAATATCTTTCGTCGTCCTGCGATCTATTTGCAGACGACTGCACAGTATTTACAAACGCTATTGATTGTAATGTGGTAGAATCATCCCTGCAGCAGGAAATAAATAGTGTAGTTAACTGGAGTAATGCAAACCGCATGCAAATTAACATTTCTAAAACAAAATCTATGTTAATATCAACCAGGCAAAGACTTCACACTCTAAACTCGCAGAGAACTCCTCAGCTGCACATTGGTAACACGCCTATAGAAAGTGTAATCGAGCACAAGGCACTGGGTCTTATCATAGATCAAAATCTAACCTTTAATTCCCATGTTCACGCTCTAGTTAAACAAATAGCCAAAAAAGTATACCAACTTGCCAAAATTAAAAATTTCCTTGACGAAAACACAAGAAAGATATTATATACTACCCACATACAAACACATATTGATTATTGCTCCACAGTCTGGGATGGATGCTCCAAATCAATAACAAAACGTCATCATTCACTCCAGAAAAGGGCAGTGGGTTTAATCAATGGTGATAAGCCTACAGACAATTCTAACCTTCACGAACGTCTTCAGATACTCCCACTCCACAAACGCCTACATTTTAATAAGGCTAAACTAATTCACAAAATCCTATTTCAAAATGCTCCAAGCTACCTTTGGCCATTGTTTAAATATAACGCAAGACATAGCGAACGACTAAACATACTTCATGTCCCTAAACCTAGGATAGACTTATATAAAACAAGCTTAGCATACTCTGCCACTCAGTTGTGGAACAATCTTTCTGCCACTCAGTTGTGGAACAATCTTCCACAAGAAATCAAAGACACCACCAATAATTATTCATGCAGTCGCAACCTGTCTGAACACTACCTCAGTACAGACTACATGCCGCCTAAATAAAAAGAAAAAAAAACAATAACGGTAAATTATCTCAAACGACAACTTTTGTAAAATTTTTATTTGCATATCCTTTACAGGACATCGCTGTCAACAGCAACATCTTTCAGCTGTCTGTTGATTTCTTGGCAAGATTACGCTCAGTAGTTTGCCATTGCTTTCTGAGCGGCCGGCTCAGTATCCCGCAAGTCACTAGGGGGTCGAACCGCTCCCAGTTCTCTCCCGCTACGAGACTCTGCGTGATAAACGGGATTACGGAGAAAGTGTTGTAACCCCTCAGCCAGAGAGACCGGCCAAACGACAACTAGCCAATAAATATTCCCATATGTATCGCACATTACACCTTCTCTAGGTATTTATAATGCCAATCTTTAACATTGCCTCAGTGAGTCATGTATTATTGATTATTTTTCATGCGTTTTAATGCTTTTTGTTCTTTTGTTGTCTAAGATTAGCTTCATAGGTGATGTTGAATGAAATAGTGTATGAGAGGAAATAGAGAAGAAAGGAAGAATATCAGACGGGCCTGCGTGCCCAATTCTTATCCCTTTGGAAATAAAGATTGTTCGTTCCTTCGTTCGTTCGTTCGTTCTGTCTGTCTGTCTTGCTGGTTGTCTGGCTGTCTGTCAGACAGGCTGTTTATCTGTGTGGTTGTTTGTATAATTGGATGTCTCCGTTGTTGTATGTCTGTCTGGCTTGCTGGTTGTCTAGCTGTCTGTCAGACAGGCTGTTTATCTGTGTGGTTGTTTGTATAATTGGATGTCTCCGTTGTTGTCTGTCTGTCTGGCTTGCTGGTTGTCTAGCTGTCTGTCAGACAGGCTGTTTATCTGTGTGGTTGTTTGTATAATTGGATGTCTCCGTTGTTGTCTGTCTGTCTGGCTTGCTGGTTGTCTAGCTGTCTGTCAGACAGGCTGTTTATCTGTGTGGTTGTTTGTATAATTGGATGTCTCCGTTGTTGTCTGTCTGTCTGGCTTGCTGGTTGTCTAGCTGTCTGTCAGACAGGCTGTTTATCTGTGTGTTGTTTGTATAATTGGATGTCTCCGTTGTTGTCTGTCTGTCTGGCTGTATGTCTGACTGTCTGCCTGACTGTCTATCTGACTGGCTGTTTGTATAACTGGCTGTAAGCTTAGTTGTCTGAATGTATGTCTGACTGTCTAGTTGTGTGTCTGGATGGCTAACTATAAGATATTGTATGTTTGTCTGGCTGTCAATCTGTCTGGCTGTTTATATGTGTGAATGTGTGTAACTGGATGTCTCCTTTGTTGTCTGGATGGTTGATTGTTTGTCTGCCTGTCATTTAGCTGTTGATCAGACTGGATGTCTATCTGTCTGTCTGGTTGTCTGTCAGACCGGATGTCTATCTTTCTGACTGTATGTTAGACTGGTTGGCTATCTGTCTGTCTGGCTGTCTGTAAGGCTGGATGTCTGTCTTTCTGGCTGCCTGTCAGACTGGATATCTGTCTGTTAGTCTGGCTGTCTGGCAGGCTGTCTGTCTGTTTTTCTGCAAATCTGGCTGGCTATACCAACAACCATTAATTACTCAACGCCGCGTTTTCCCCACAGACAACAACACATGCATAACACCGGCAATCTTGGGAGAGTATGTCATGAAACTTCTAGAAGCACAAGGAAAAGGCGTGTCCTTAAACAGATTCATTGACAGATACTCCAGCAGCAATGGCTCAGACGCAGACATTGACACTGAAGACATGGACACAAAGTGGGATATTGCATCAGCTGTATTATTCTGTACCACCGTTATCAGTACAATAGGTGAGTAGGGCACATATTTGATGTATTGTTTCGTTCTTTCGTTTGAGGATACAAATTTAAAATAGTCTACCTCTTGCAACCTTGATTAGCAGTGTGTTTATTGTTTGTGGCTACTCTGTGGCGAAGAAATTACGGATGCAGTTCATAATCCCGTATACCGCGTTCGAAACACAGCAGAGGGCAATGGCTTTGCGTTGGTTTTAATACAATGGTATGAGTGCCGGTTGTTCAGAAAGCAATGGCAAACTATTGAACGTAAACTTGCCAAGACATCACAAACAGCCAAAAATGCTGGGGTTGAATGCGACGTCATGTAAAAGATATGCAACTGACTTTATTGTTTTTAAATTGGTGCGCTGTTTGTTCTTTAATTTATGTGTAATTGCTTGTCGTGTTTGTGTGTGTGTTCGCGTATTATTAATGCTGTACTTCTTGAATAAGCAACCCTACAGTCACGTGATCTAATACAGACCACTGGAGATATGTGCTTTGTGGACAGAATATTGGACAGTCCTGGTGAGCGAGTGCAGAGAGTGATATGGAGGGCAAAGAAAGCGAGACATTCGACAACCGTTAGAGCAGTGGTTCTCAACCTTTTTTGGCCCGTTCCCCCCTTCACCATATTTTTAGGACGTCATTCCCCCCCCCCCTCACCATAATTTTAGAACGTCATTCCCCCCCCCCCCCTTTCGTATTTCCTCCCTAAAAATTCCCCCTGCCCCTACACAGTATACTAATAATTGAAGCTAAATTTAATAGCACATACTAAAACAAGTCTAGAAATCTACATAAAACGTGATTTGCGGATCTACTTACGTTATAAAATGAATTTCAGAAAGGTGATACGTACAGAACCGTAAAGTATGAAGGGAAAAACAATATCAAGTAATCGGTTCTTGTATTAACGCGATCTTGAAATAATCTTCATTCCCCCCCCCCCCCCCCCTGGAAACCCCAAAATTCCCCCCTTGGGGGGAATTCCCCACCGGTTGAGAACCACTGCGTTAGAGGATGATGCCAGTAATTTCGATGCCATTATTTACACCGACGAATCTGTGCTGTGCGGGGAAACGCTCACGGTAGCGGTTTGCAAAATGTAGGGTAGAGTTAGAGAAGAACAGAGCTGAGCTTATCCCATCATAAAGATGAAATTGGAGACAGCAACTGCTGCTTTCCCGTGACCCGCGTGTAGTAATTATTGTAAGATTGTACTATTTGAATCTTTCTCCTGTCCTGGTCGTGTAATAACAGGTGTTGGCAGAAGTGAAACAGAAATAAAAAAGAGAATATAAATGGCCAAAAATGCTTTCAACATCATGAAATCATTATTAACATCTAGAGAGATTAAAAACGCATTAAAATGAGAATTGTCAAATGTTATGTATATTCAACACTACTGTATGGCTTGGAAACCTGGGCAACGAATAATAAATTAGAAAGTAGAATAGTGGCCCTGGAGATGTGGGTATATATACAAGAATATGTCCTGTTTCATGGAAACAAAAACAAACAAATACAGAGGTTCTAGAAAAACTGGGAATGAAAAGAGAGTTGATGAAATAAACAAAACAAAGGCAGTGAAATAAGTCGGCCACGTTAAAAGACATACCACTCATATAAAAACCATACTGGATAGTAATATAGAAGGCAAGCGAGCAAGAAGTAGACAACGATACAAGTGGGAAGACAAGCGATGGTCGAACATCAATCTAAAAGAATATACAGTCAAAGCGAGAGACAGACAGTGTCGGGGATTTATTGCAGCCAACCTTCATTGTGGAGACAGCAGTGATTAATTGATTATCTGAATCAGAATATTCTATATTCTATTTCATATTTCTATATTCTAGGGCAGTGAAATTAAGCTGCCTGCCATAAGCTCCGTGGGTCAGCTAACAGGAAGTGAATTAGTGAAGTAAGCTGAGGCGATCATAAGTGTTAGGGGTATGGTCGATCTCTATAGGAAAGTCACGACTGGGATGGCCACAGAGTAAATAAAATGGAAGGTCCATAAATAGAGGAGTGAGAATGGCAGACGACTGAGGGGACAAGAGGTTCAGATTGAATCAAAATGGTTAAACAAAACTGTATTGGACATTGACGCCTACGGTGAAAAATGACGCAACTGAAAAAAATATGGCGATTTTCCAGTATTGTGATTTCCTTCATATCATTTGCAAGATTTAATACTAATAGTATGTGACACGGTTGTCAGACACCCGCATAGATCTATACTGTTGAAATATGTACTTGCCCGTTTATGAGCGCAGCTGTTAACGTCTAAAGATGTTGCCCACATATGTCGTTTCACTGATGTATTTCATTTCATACATTTTGCAGATTTATGTTATCATCCATGTCGCTGGAGTTGTTTTTGTTTTTAAATTTCTTTCAGCATTTCTTGGCTTGTATGTTGTTGGCGCCGGCGCCTGGTTGTTAATCCTCCTTCGCTGACTTATCTGCCCTCAAGATCTTGCTAATCTGACGTGTTATCTGGCCTTGCCGTTGCCCTTTTCAATTACTGCTTCACGTCAGCATCATTCTTCCTTATCGGATAGATGTGCTGTGACCAATTTTCATTGTGTTTATGCATTTTTGGAGATACGAGCAGCCAAAGTTTTTGGCCTCTCGCTTGCCGAAACAGTTGACGTATTGCCTTTTTGAGTTCGGCTTCTGGGAGTCGGTATTTTTTGGCCAGTGGGCAATCACTGAAAGGGTGTGCTTCTGCACAGTATCGACAAATGTCTGCCTTGTTGGGGTAGTGATCACGTTTTGATTGTCGTGAGGTTTTTCGCTGCCTTTGTTTCTGCATCTAATCATTGGTCAATCATTGGCACCTTGCCGTATTGACAGACGATAGTTTGTGCTTCAAAAAGGCATAATAACTTTTACCCATGGCGGTAGCGAATGTGACTGATAAGGCCAATTCGCGCTGTAAATGTTCGTTCACAGTTGGTGCATGTGAACACGTGGTTATTTTCACTATCATGCACTATCTTGCGTCTCACACGCTTGGTGTGTGACTTATCTGCAATAATTTTCTCCTTTGTCGTTATTTCATTTCTGATGTTTGCCCTCCATGCAACACGTTCAGCGGCGACTTGCTCCTGATGTGCATTATCAATGCCTGTATCAATCATGTCCCGCTTACACACATCTTTGTATCGTAGTAGAGGCCGACCCTGAGATCTCTTACCCATCTGTAATTCTTTTTTGTTTATTTATTATTATTGTATTTAATTGTAATTCTTCCTCAGAGTATGTCGTAACTGCAGTATCATCTGCAAAAAGCAACTCTCTGATCAATACCCTCCTAATTTTGGTCTTGGCCTTCAATCTCTGAGCATTGTAGAGGCCGCCATCTGAGCGTGAGTGAATGTATATACCACCATCCTGATCACGAAAGGCATATTGCAGTAGAAGTGAAAAGAATATTCCAAAGAGGGTGGGAGCTAGTACACAACCTTGCTTAACTCCACTCTTGATTTCAAACTATTCAGAAGTTGCACCATCAAACTTGATTATACCCTTCATGCCTGTGTGGAACGATTCCACAATGGACAAAAGAGTTGGTGGGCAGCCAATCTTCTTTGGTGCCTTGAACAGACCCTCACGACTGACCAGATCACATGCCTTTGTGAGGTCGATGAAGGCAATAAACAGTGGTTGATTCTGTTCACGGCATTTTTCTTGCATTTGTCGCAATGAGAATATCATATCAATGGTAGACCGGTTCTGTCGAAAGCCACACTGAGATTAATCATTGGTGAGATATGACTTAATGGGTTTCACCAGCCATCTTCTTTCAGCTTCGTATATTGTGACTTTGATATGATATCATCATGCAACAGCTGCAGTTCTATGGTTTGCTTGGCAATTTCTGCTATTATACTGGCTGTCTTGTCAGTTGTGTCGACTGTCGCTATTGTGGCATTATGAATTTTCATCACGTTGGCCACGCTTCTCTTACCAAGGACGCTCTCTCCGGAAGGTCTATTACAGTGATTTTCAACCGGTGGGGAATTCCCCATAGGGGGGAATTTTAGGATGTCCCGGGGAAGGGGGGGGGGGGGGGGGAATTAAGATTATTTCATGATCGCATTAATACAAGAACCAGTTACTTGATATTGTTTTTCCCTCTAAATTTTACGGTTCAGTACTTCTCGCCTTAATGAAATTCGTTTTATAATGTAGTATACCCGCAAATCACGTCTTATGTAGATGTCTAGACTTGTTCTAGTATGTGTTATTAAATTTAGCTTATATTTTTATGTATACTGTGTAAGGATGGGGGGGGGGGGGGGATTTATAGGGAGGAAATTCACAAGGGGGGGGGGGAGAGGGGATGACGTTCTGAACATATGGTAAAGGGGGGGGGGCATGGGCCATAAAAGGTTGAGAACCACTGGTCTATGGGCTTGTCCATTGCAGAGCTGAGATGTGGACGCCTCCCTTGTTCTCTGGATATGGGTTTTTGTTTTGTATTGATTCAGTGGCTGCTTTCCAGTTTGGGTTTCTTACTATGGCTGACTGTTTTGTCGCTTGGTTGTGACGTTGTCTCGGCATCGTAAGTTGTATTATTATTATTATTATTATTATTATTATTATTATTATTATTATTATTATTATTATGCTTTGAACTCAAGCGTACTGCATACACGTGCTACTATTTCTAGTGCACTGGACTTATTTTTTTCGTGTAGATTAGCTTTCCCTGTTACCAGCGTCCCTAATCATCAGGCGAATCCACTCCGACTACAGCGGTGCTTGTAATTTACGTCCCCAAGTAAAGGACTAGAAGTCAACATTTATTTTTATTTCTGTCCTCTGCTGTTGTGGAGGCTATTTATGTTCGCACTGAGTCGGTAGCATCAGTGTGAGATAGTGACGTGTCTGTCTGTCGAGTATTCCCCGCCGTTGTTGATGTAACACACCTACAGTCAACGTTATCGGTGATGATATTTCAGCTCCCCTTCCTCCTGGAAATTTTTAGAGTATACCCACCTTTCCCACATATTCTAGGCAACCAGATAATTAGGTTCGCTGCAGTTTTATTCCTCGCCGTCTTTCCTACTC
>JACEFZ010014399.1:17500-200528 GCA_014155875.1 Cepaea nemoralis
CGTTTATCATTTGTTTCTGGTAGAACTTTCTCATGCGTCTGTTGAGAAGTAAATACCTACAACATGTGGAAGAAACATCGTCAGCCTAGTCCCCATTCCAGCCAGCCTGTATGTCCTGTGCTGAATCATGATCACCCTAGACCCCATTCCAGCCAGCCTGTACGACCTCTGTGCTGAATCATGACATGCTGACATCCTTATATGCCTCTTCGGAGATGTAAAGTTAAAGTACCAATTTTGCACACCCCTTCGGATTTATTTACCTCGGAGTGGGAAAGGAGATCAAACGAACAAACTTTATTTTTAAAGGACCACAAATTGGACACGCAGGCCCATCTTACATTCAGCCCTTCCAGTCACACATCTTTCGTTCATCGTGCATGTTACATTCACATAGGAAAAACACATCGTCAAATGAGTGGTACCCGTGCAGATAGTACTGTAATTCTGGATGGGAAGAAAAGTGTCTACAGCAACCTCACTCTGATAGATGTTCATTACATTGACGATCTGACCACACATCCATGACAGACAAGAGTTAAATCTCAGCCTTACAGAGGATTCCAGGGTTAAAGATTAATAGGGTATAAAGGCAAGAGAATAGACTTCATTGCAGTGAGTTTGATCCCATATGGCTCTGTTTCTTTCCGCAGAACGGACTACCGAAAGTGTCGCATAAAGCACTAACTCCACAGCTCCATTGAAGTCTCCCAGAAACTTCCGGGAAAACTGCACTTGTTAACCGAATGCTAGTCCAGAAACGAACCCACGATCCTTCGGTCCGCGAGGCAGGCGGCTTAACCGCTTCACCAGGCTGACGCAGTGAGTCTGTTACAGAGGTTTCCCAACCAACCGGCTTCTTCCTCACAAGTGTACACAGTGTAGTGTATGCCTAACATATGCAGTATGGCAGCCTTTAAGTTTTAAGCATAGCCACGCCATCATAATGATAGTTAGTTGCATATCCTTTACAGGACATTTCAGTCAACACCAGCATTTATTTATTTATTTTTTTGGGTGGGGGACTGTTGTGATGTCTTGGCAAGTTTACTTTCAGTAGTTTGCCATTGCTTTCTGAACGACCGGCACCATACCATTTCGTTAAAAAAAACCAGCGCAACACTGTCGGCTGCAGATGTGTATCGAACGCGGGTATGCGGGATCACGAACCGCGTCCGTAAACACCTTCGCAACGAAGCCAGCATCATAATGATACTAGGCAAAATATAAAAATTGAGATAATCAGTATCGCCACGATAATGAATCTAATCCATTATAACTGCTCGAACATTTCAGGTACATTTATTATAGTGTTCATACCATCGTTTGTGTTTACTGTCACCCAGAACTGGACTTATCTGGAGTCAATGTACTACACTGTGGTCACTCTAACTACTATTGGATTCGGTGACCTGGTGCCAGGTAATTGTTGTCTCGTTGTGTTGCGTTAACTTCTTAACACAGTTAGCTATTATGTTCATAGCAGTTCATTGAGAAAGTATGGCAATACATTCATGAAGCATCGGGGGGAAATAAATAATGGTGAAACTAGGAAATAAATGAAGTCTTATATTTGAGATACCTTACAATATGCAGTCTCTAGCTAAGCTAGATGCAGAGAAAGAGAGAGAGAGAGAGAGAGAGAGAGGAGAGAGAGAGAGAGAGAGAGAGAGAGAGAGAGAGGGGGGGGGGGGGAAGGGAGGGAGGGGGAGAAACAGTATGAGAGAAACAATGAGAGACAGAGCGATAGGGTGAAAGAAACAGAACGTGATAGAAAAAAGAGACAGGGAAAGAGATGGGAAAGTAAAGCAGAGGAAGAGAAATATAATTAAAGAAGAGAGACAGAGACAGACAAATTTAAGGAAGGAATGAGAGAGAGAGAGAGAGAGAGAGAGAGAGAGAGAGAGAGAGAGAGAGAGAGTGAGAGAGTGAGAAACAGTGACAGAGAACCAATGAAAAGCAAAGAGATAGAGTGAAAGAAACAGTACATGAGAGAGAAAAGTAGACAGGGAGAGAGACGAGAAAGAAAAGGAGGACAAAAAGATAAAATTATAGAGTGCAAAAAAGTGATACAAATTTAGGGAGAGATAGAGAGTGAGAGAGAGAGAGAGGGGGGAGGGGGACAGAGAAAATATAAGATAATGTCTTAGATAAGGAGAGAGGGAAATGAGAGAGATTGAGAGGGAGACAGGTAAACAAAAAAGAATGAGTGAGAGAAAGTCAGAGAAAGAGAGAGAGAGAGAGATAAAGTATTTAATGTCTGTTCATTGCAAATGGTAACCTCACCTTTATTTCTTGTCTCACAGGTTACTTTGAAAAGCCAGGTAAACTCTTTCTATTGTTTATACCCTTGTGTTTATATCCTGTTGTTTTTAACCTTGTGTTTATCAAAGCATGCCATTACTTTCTGGAATTTACGTTTACAGCTCGCATGTTTTCTGGAGGCACATGCAAGCCTAACTGCAATAAAAGAAGTTCTTGTAGCACTCCTCCCCCATATTCTTCACAACCGTCCCTCCTCAACAATGAGGAAGTGCAAGCACGCCTTCACCATCACAGACATGCTCTCTAATGAGTAAATCTTCCTCTCCCTGGCTGGTGCTACTTTAACTTTGCTGTGTCTCAAGCATTGCTAACTTTTCTGTCACAGCTCAACCATTGCTACTGTTTTCTGTTGTTTAAAACACATTGCTACCTCTACTGCTGCATCTAAAACATTGCTACTATTTTCTGTTGTGTCTCAAACATTGCTACCTTTTCTGTTGTGTCTCAAACATTATTACTTTTTCTGTTGTGTCTCAAACATTGCTACCTTTTCTGTTGTGTCTCAAACATTGCTACCTTTTCTGTTGTGTCTCAAACATTGCTACCTTTTCTGTTGTCTCTCAAACATTGCTACATTCTATGTTGGTTCTCAAACATTGTTACTTAACTGTGTTGTATCTGAAATATTGCTATATTAACTCTTGTGTATCTTAAACACCGCTATGTTAACTATGTTGTATCGTAAATATTGCTACATTAACTTTTTGTATCTCAAACATTGCTATATTAATCCTGATGTATCTCCAACATTGCTATATTAACCCTAATGTATCTCCAACATTGCTATATTCACCCTGATGTATCTCCAACATTGTTATATTAACCCGGATGTATCTCCAACATTGCTATATTAACCCTGATGTATCTCCAACATTGCTATATTAACCCTGATGTATCTCCAACATTGCTACACGAACCCTAATGTTATTTAAATATTGCTACATTAAGTCGTTTGTATCTCAGACATTACTACATAACCTCTGTTATATCAAAAACATTGCTACATTAGCTCTGTTGTATCTCAAACATTGCTACTTAAATATGTCCGCTCTCAATCATTGCTACTTACCTGTATTGTATCTGGATTATTGCTATATTAACTCTTTTGTATTTCAAATACAGCTATTTTAACTATGTTGTATCTTAAATATGGCTAATTAACCCTTGGAGGCAAGCTTTCACACAAAGAAGCGTTTCTATGAGGAGATTGTAATTATCTTTAGCAAAAAACTGAGGAATAAAATTGCTGGATTTGTTACACGTCTGATAAAGATACAGAAGCGACCAGTGAGGAGTGTTTCTATTAAAATTCACGAGGAAGAGAGGGACAAAAGAGATAACCATGTGACAGAAGAGATGACAATGTGACAGAAGAAATAACCATGTGCCAAAAGAGATAACCGTGTGACATAAGAGATAACCATGTGCCAGAAGAGATAACCATGTGCCAGAAGAGATAACCATGTGATTGAAGAGATAACCATGTGCCAGAAGAGATAACCATGTGCCAGAAGATATAACCATGTGACAGAAGAGATAACCACGTGACAGAAGAGATAACCATGTGCCAGAAGAGATAACCATGTGATTGAAGATATAACCATGTGACATAAGATATAACCATGTGACAGAAGATATAACCATGTGACAGAAGAGATAACCATGTGCCAGAAGAGATAACCATGTGATTGAAGATATAACCATGTGATTGAAGATATAACCATGTGCCAGAAGAGATAACCATGTGATTGAAGATATAACCATGTGATTGAAGATATAACCATGTGATTGAAGAGATAACCATGCGATTGAAGATATAACCATGTGACAGAAGATATAACCATGTGACAGAAGAGATAACCATGTGCCAGAAGAGATAACCATGTGATTGAAGATATAACCATGTGACAGAAGATATAACCATGTGACAGAAGATATAACCATGTGATTGAAGATATAACCATGTGACAGAAGATATAACCATGTGACAGAAGATATAACCATGTGCCAGAAGAGATAACCATGTGACAGAAGAGATAACCATGTGATTGAAGATATAACCATGTGATTGAAGATATAACCATGTGATTGAAGATATAACCATGTGTCTGAAGCGATAACCATGTGACAGAAGAAATAACCACGTGACAGAAGAGATAACCATGTGACATAAGAGATAACCGAGTGCCAGAAGAGATTACTATGTGCCAAAGTTTTCCGCTTCTAAACTGGACATTATTAAAACTGATCCAGATACCAAAGAAATGTTGAAAGTATTGGACTTTGACAAGCTTTCATACCTTCAGGTCACGCATCCTACCCAAGCTTTTGATGGAAGACTACCTTCAGTTGATTTGAAAACGTAAGATCAGGCATGAAAGGCAGAAATTCATGGTGTGATAATTAAACTTAACAAAACGTGAAAAAGCATCATAAATCGAATACCTTTTAGATGAATGTTTAAGAATATGTCTCGGCTGCCCGGTCAGCTTAGACTAAAATTGATACCAGGAAATATCCTGGCAATTAAAGGCGGCTAGGATGATATTAACACATCTTCCATCCAGTGCCGATCACTCTATAAAATTGTGATCAATACTATAATCATACACGCTGATCCTTTGAAAGACGTATCTAGCCTACAAGGATACAGATAAGTAACTTTTATATTTATATTTTCATGTAGTTTTTTTCTTGTAGTTGTCTCGGTTTGTGATTGTTTATTCTGTGCCGACCAAGGCTATAGCAACGTCATTTTGTTACTTGTAATCGTGTTCTACTAAAGCTGACTACTCGTGTTTTGGTGATTTTTTCATGTAAAATTATGAGACCAGCATATTATGCCAAATACACCTCAATGCTTGTATAAGGTTCCTTTATGTTGCACACTTACTAAGAGAGTGTAAGAAATAATATTTCAAGGTCACAAACTAGAGCTAGATATTATAGCTAGATCATGTGTTTGCAGCTGAAGGCAAGTTGAAGAAGAGACATTACTTGTATCGACTGTTTCTTGGCTTATGGATCCTGATTGGTCTGTCGTGGGGAGCCTTGATACTCAGTGAAATCGGATCCATGCTTCAGGTAGGAACACTTTTTGCGCCCTCTTCTGACATGGACATATTTTCACTTTTCTTGGACAGACAAAACATATAGATTGCACAATTTATTGCCTGGCATATTTCGCTTCATTCTGCAGAATTCAAACAACATAACCTTTTAAGTTGAAATATACAACATACATATTCCCAGAATAATTTAAATGAACTACCATTGTAGTTAAAAACTGAATATCATATCTTTTTTGTTTGTACAAAGTTGGCTTTTCTATATGAATAGCAATGGCTTCCTCAGATTTTACCATTCGTCCATTTTGTGTGCTAACGAGCACACAAAACGCATTGAGAAATGGGTCATGTGATTGAAAGAGGCAATGGTTCGTTCAGTTCTGTGCGGATAATTATCTTTATTTTATATTTAACTCCGGAATTTGCATTGATGCCTCAATCTCCTCCACTATAAAATCACCGATACAGGGACTAACTGTGCCAATCTTGTGTTGATTCAAGGGCCTCTTAATGTGCCTGTTGCCCTGATCTTTTCCGGCAACTCCAGTCTTCAGCCCAACCCAAACGTTTGCATGATAACTAAAAAAAGTCATTGATATTGATTCTTTCAGTACTTTCTTCCTTTTCGTACACCGTCAGACGCGTACACCTTCAGACGTCAATCTGAATATATAAGATATTTAAAGAAAGCCTCAGTCAGCTTGAGCCTGGAGATATATAAACTAATTCCAAGAAAGTTCACAGTGATATAAAAACACTTCTTCTGCAATACATTTCGTATGATCAAGAGTTTAGGCAAATAGTTGTGCTGTTGTGTTTACTCAATAAATCCAGTCCTTCACAGGAGATCTTTCCAGAGGCCCCACAATTTCGCTTCCACTATTTATTCCTCTGGTCATGCCTGAGCTCTAAAGTTACCAAAGAGTGGGCACAGTTGCGGCATGTGCCAGGAGTATGGGGGAGTGTTTGGCATGTTCACTGGTTAGAGTGTTGGCACCAGTGGTTTAAGGGTTAGCGAACAAGTTTCACAGTTCCTGGCATATTGTGACAATTTGTGAACATATCACTTTACGTTGATTTCATTGATACGATCGTTGGCTGTTCGGAGGGCAGTGGCAAACTACTGAACTGAATTTGGATATTAAATCACAAATAGTCAATAAATGTTGTGGTTAATTACAATGTCCTGTAATGGACATGCAACTAACTTTTTTTTTTTACTGGTCGAGTAGCTTTCATTTTGTGGAGCTAGGCAACGGAGATCTTTGCAGAGCCTGGCTGCTGAATTATTTTAAATGTCGTTTATTTCTTAAAAGAACATTCTGTTCACAGAGCATTTATTTATCAATTATCTTCCAGAAAAAGATCGTCACTGCAGCGAGCCAAACACAGCAGAAACTGAACATAGTGAAGAAGAAAGCATTAGCAACAAAAGACAAATTAGTGAAAAAGGTAGAAACATAATTTATTTGAAGTATATAACTTTTTTTTGGTTGAGATTTGTGTCTATTGTTATGATGTTTAGTACATGTTTTTGTGTTGGCGACTAAATTAATGCTAGTAGTGTCAAAACAATCCCCCCCCCCCCCCCCACACACACACACGCGCACACACACACACACACACACACACCTCTCTCTCTCTCTCTCTCTTTGTGTGTGTGTGTCTCTCTCTCTCTCTCTTACAACGCAAGATACTATAGGCAGTAATGAAGGTTTTTATGTCAGATTATAACAACTGATTGTAATCATTACACACTGGACAATTTCATAGGTACTCAGATCCCCTCCTCAGAATTTCTAGGCAGACAAACTAGATCATATAGATAGACAGAAAGAAACACAGATGACAAAATACTAGGCAGGTAACAAAAAGATCCATGCAGCAGCCTAAACATTGCCCTGCTGTGTTGCACGGAGCTGTCAGTAGACACATACAGGAAGTCAATAAAAGACCTGCTTACATGTTTTAAAGCGTATTAGGCATATGGTGTTAGACCCATTTGTTTATAGAAACATCCAGATTTAAGGGTGTGTTGTAATTATCACACTGGTTGCCTTCACTTCTCAAGACATTTTTCTGGTACTAATTAGGTTGACCAGGAAGCCCAGATAAATTTAAACAATTTGCCTTGATGTGAATTTGAAACCATGACCACCGAGTGGCAGGCAAGCATCTGGCCACTATGCTAGTATGGCTCCTAGTGAAGACATGCAGTGCTGACAAGGACAGCAGACGGGCACCATCAGTGAAACATGGCAAGGCAGATTTAAACAGTCTAGCGACTTGACCACTGTATAACGACTGTTTGTAATTAACTGATTTACTGACAAACAAAAAGTAGATTTGGATCAAACGTTGTACACAATCAAATGAACAAGTAATTATATTGTAAATTTCCGTTCAATGAGCATTGAAATTACGGAAGATACCATGAAACAAAACAAATAACATGATTACCTTCTTCTGTCCAATTGGGAGATTACATTTCACGATATATTTTCCTACTCCACTGAATCAGTTAAACCAGCTTGTACTATAATTGTTAATCAGTTTGTACTATAATTGTTGTTGTTATTTCATTATTTGTTGATTAACTGGAACTGATGTTTTAGAATTTTAAAATATCATTATGCTTTACTCATGCTAAAAACATACCTGAATTACCTGTATGAACAATTTTCTCCAGACCACTCTAAGTGAAACTATTGACAAAACACTTTGCATTCTTATTATTTCATTTTCTTCATTTGCCCTTACACATATTTTCTTGCCCATTGTCGTTGGTTGGTGTTGCTGACACAGAAAAATCACTATGTTTAACAAACAAGGCAAGACACAATTTAAAAAATGTCCTCAATATCTCCAGCATAAGGAAGATATTGACTGAAAACTAACAAAGTACTGCTGTAAGGAGACTTCCTATGCCAAGGAAAAGATACTTCCTAGAAAGAGAGTATAACAAGGAAATGACTGTGAAATCCTATCTAAAAACATTGGCTTTCCAACTGTCTGGTTAAAGATAGAGTTTTTGATAGCTGTACGACATTTGACCCTTTCCCCCTTATTTTTGTTACTGATAATGTATTAACAAAATATATTTACTTTACAGACATTCACCAGCCATCAACACTGTTAAAATAGAGATATATTCCAAGATGTGGAAAACAGTTACAAAAACAACATATATTGCGTATAATACAAAGTATAATTTAAATCATGGGACGCTTTCTCTGGATTGGGTTTTTCTGTAGGAATTGATAAGATCAACTTGTCTTATGCATTATGATGGTTGCTGACTTCTGCCACTTCAAGCTCCCACATCAAACTTGGTAAACAGATGGTCTACACAGGGCTTGGCTAATCAAGTATGTTGACGTCTCAGCTCCCAGTGAACAATACCAATCTGGAACTGCACAAATAGAACAAAGCCCACTCCTTACATAGACTGTCCAAACTGTATTTCAGCACATGACAGTTATAGTACAACTAAGTCCTAAGCCTTTGAACAGAAACCTGTCCATGGAACTCTCCTGTTTCCATCACAACTCTACTTTGCGTATTCAGGATCATACTACACCTGATTCTCTAAATTAACATTTAAACCTATTTTGTGTTGACATTTAGAAAACAAATTAAAAAGCAATGTGTATACGTCAGAGGTGATATCTAAGGCGACCCATACAAATATTTTCAGCATCTATTAGTTGTAGCCGGCTTCATGACAAAGAGTTTACGGACACAGTTCGTAATCCCGCATACCCGCGTTCGAAACACAGCTGTGGGCTATTTGGCAGCAGGTCGCCTTGTATTGTTTTTTTTTAATGAAATGGTATGGGTGCCATTTGTTCAGAAAACAATGGCAAACTACTGATTGTAAAATGCCCATGAATCACTAACAGCCAAAAAAGCTGGGGTTGACTGCTACATCCAGTAAAGATTATGCAAGTAAATATTAGTTGTAGGCATTTCAATTAATTTATTTGCCTAGTTTTGTTATACATTTTATATTTCTGTCCTCAACCTTGTTTTTAATGTCAGCATTTGAATACATATTTCAAACATATAGAATAATAACTCTTAACGTGTTATCGATGAGTGTCTTATTTTATCTTTCAGGATAAAGATTGCCTTGTAACGAAGAATGGCAAAGACCTCTCACAGGTTGAGATGTGTGACGTGGACAAAGTTAGTGACAAGGACAGTGAGGAAGAAGAACTTAAATATGAACCCACAGACTCAGATTATTAATTTGCATATTTTCATGTGTTTTAGACAACAATATAATTCTAATAAGTAAATGATATTAATGGTAACATTGTTTGGATGTTACTTGTGATTGCCATGCATAGATCTTACAAATTACATTATAAATCAAGTTTCATTAGTAGTCGAAAGGAGAGTAATAATGCGAAACGGTTTAATATCAGGATACAAATCTGGTTAATTTACTGTATATTTATGGATTTTAAAATGTGATTAAATTCTACAAAATGAACGATGAATAATCAAACAGGATGCATTGTAATTCTGCAGATATAAAGCACAAACATGGCAAGATAACTTGTCTGCTAAAGTACACAAGATGGTGTCATGTCATATCAGGCTATTCCATTAGAATACTGATATGTGGTTTATTGAACATTTCACTTCAATTTAAATCTAGCTTTGTGAATGGCCTTATTATTGGTGGTTTTCTCTTACCTTCCACATCCATATGAGATTTTACATTTGCGGGACATCTTGCTTATAACCAAGAAGTTTTCCGGATTGTTGTTATGCGAGTGAGGTTCTGCAAAGGACATGCTACTGAATGAATGAATGAAGGAAGGAAAGAAGGAAGGAATTAATGAATGAATATGAAAACAGGCAGAATAAAAGTGCTGAAATGAGAAAGAAAATAACAAGGAGGACTATCAGCTTGACTCATCTGCTTAATACCTTCTGCTTTGATCTTGTGAATAATCTGGAGAGAAACTGAAGAAAATTGATAAGAAGATTTAGAAATTGTTTGACGGGGCTATAAAGACCATTAGACAAGAATACGTATGTAAAAGACAAGCAAGCTTTATTATTAAATGTGTCAAAGGAAGTAATAGTGGCATGAAAAGACTTCTCATGAGGACAAATACAGATACATGGGTTTTGAAATCCTGGTTTTTTTTTTTTTTTGTTTATTGTGCTCGCTCACTTTGAACACAAGCATAGTCCATATGCACTGTTTATAGTAGTGATGGACTGAATTTTGAGTGTGGATTCGCTTTCCCTATTAACAGTGTCCCTCGCCATCAGGCAAACCCACTCCGACTTCAGAGGTACTTGTAATTTACGTTCCCAAGTCAAGTATGACAGGTCAACATTTGAGTCCAGCTGTCCGGTGTAGGGGCTGAACCGCTAATCTCGTCATCAGCACACCTGATGTTTAAGAACACGCATTCCTACCCATTCAGCCATGCGGACGTGCATCCTGGGATTTGAAAAGAAAGGGTTTAGAGACAAGAGGATTGACTTCATTGCACTGGGTTTATTTCAACATGGCTAGATCTTCTGCAGAGTGGCCTGTCGAAGGCATCATACAGAGCATGTAGCTCAAGCGATGGCCCCCAGGGGCCTATGACAAAATTTACACTTGTGACCCAAATGATGTAGTCCGATAATGAACCCATGACTTTCAAAATGTGAAGCAGGTGGCTTGAGCAAGTCAGCGTGGAGATCCCTAAAACCTTTCTATTGGAGACTTGCAATACAAATTATTAATAACATACAGTCTAATATTCTCCGGTGAATCATGTATTGTGATCTATATTTAACATGTAAACATTGCTTTTATTTTCTTGACTTTCTTTGAATTTAGTTGGGCATTCAATTTCATATTTTGCTCTATGTCTGTTGAGAAATGAAATTGTTAAGACACCTTAGTGTTTATGATATATGCCTATAGCACACCTAATTTTAAGAATATTTTCTAATGTTTCCATCATGAGCAAATGTATTTGCCTGGTTGCCACTGAAAGTTGCTGATGCAATGGAAGTATATGTTATTTTCCTCAGCTAAGTTGTGTGACGCTGTACGTACAAGTGTTATTTTGTTAACATAACACAGAAACAACAAGGGGTGTTTCCTCATGTTTGGTGCTGGGTTTTTCACACTCTCTGCCTTTTCATTTTCTGTTATAGCTTAATGGTCAGTAATTTACAGCTTGTTTTCAAAACTTTATTATTAAGTTACATTTTAAAATTATCACTGAACACAATTAAACAGTTTAGTCTCCCCCTGTATATCCTCCCTTCCAACTTTATTTTTGTCACAATATGCTCTATCTTTTCCCTTCTCACGACATGCTCAAAGAATGTCGACTGACTTCATCTAATGCAAGTAACCAGCTCTCTTTGTGAATTAATTTCTTTTAAGATATCTTCATTGTGCATTTTATCACCAAATAGTGTTCTCATCATTCTTCTATAAAATCACATCTCTGAAGTTTCGACATAATGTCTCCCTAGTCTGCTAATTGTCTATGATTCACATCCATACATCAGGATTGCTTTTCAATTAATTTACTAAGCATCTATGTATAATATTGTTTGCCACTGCTTTCCTTCTTGGCAGTTACCATGATAGTTGGTAACTGTAGCCAATGACTCTTATAAAAGATCCTCTGCCACATTGAAACTTGAGACCATAACAAACAGCTAGCTATCTGTCAGCTGCAACACAGCTCCATCCACCACCAATTATTAACATTGACAAACACGCATTTTTATAAATGTTTTATAAATGTATTTCTCTCTTGTTTAAATTGATGATTAAACAAAAAGGCATGGCTCCAATCTGTAACTTGCATAATGCTAGTTGTTTGTAATATTTAACATCTATTGATCAATATTACGATGTATGATATTTAACATCTATTGATCAATATTATGATGTATGATATTTAATGTTTTTGTGAGGTGTTTTATCTATGTTACCTGTTGTCATGTAGCTATATCATTTCACTTTGAAGACTTTATATTTAGATAAATATGTACGTTTTCTAGTATTGTATTTTACCTGCAAGCTTCAGCAATTCTTCATATCATGTATAATTGAAGATGATATTGAATATGAGTACAAAAAACAAACAAAAAGAAACAATAACTGGGTTTTGCTTCAGTGCATTTAAAAAAAATATTGAGGTTAATTTTACTTTTTAAATTTATTTTTAGATATATTTAATCTATAGAACTAAAAATAGCCTTACATGAGACTGCTAAAGTGCATTGAACACCAAAAATACCATTCAATGTCAAACATATCATGACCACTAAAATTACCATAAATACCATGAATGGCAAAAATTATATGAATACCAAAATTACTATCAATGTCAAGTATACCATGAAGACCAAAACTATAATAAACACCAAACATTCCTTGAACACTAAGACCAACATGAATACCAAAAAATAACATGAACACCAAAATTTCCATAAGTACCAAAAGCACCATGAAAACCCAAAACTCCATGGACACCAAAAATACCATGAACACCAAAAAATAAATAATACGAGGGTAAGTCACAAATGGCTGTAGAAATATAAGTAAATATGATAACAACTTGAAACCAGTTTATTTTTATACATACATTGTCCCTTTAATTCTCAACATAATTTCCACCAACATTGATGCACTTATCCCATCATTTTATCAGTCCTCCCAAACCGGCTGCATAGAACTGCGTGCTTTGTTTTCATTTACCAGCCATCCCACAGAACTGTGTGACTTACTTATTGACTCGCCCTCGTAGCTTTTTCTACCCAGCTATGCACCGCTTTACGGGATAAACATTTGTCAGCATAAACACTGAAAACCCACCTTGGCGGGAGACATTTCGCGAATGACGCCGAAGTTGAATGTGAAGTGAAAACGTGGTTTAGAAAACAGAGCACGCAGTTCTATGCAGCCGGTTTGGGAGGACTGATAAAACGATGGGATAAGTGCATCAATGTTGGTGGAAATTATGTTAGAAATAAAGGGACAATGTATGTATAAAAATAAACTGGTTTCAAGTTGTTATCATATTTAGTTATTTTTCTATAGGAATTTGTGACTTACTTATTAACTTACCCGCATACAAATTCAAAACAATGTATTCCATTAGTGAATTTGAATAATGAAGACACAAAAATAGATAGCAAAATTTATTGCCTGACATATTTCTGGTATTGTATTTTACTTGCAAGCTTCAGCAATTCTTCATATCATTTATAATCTTAAGATCATATCAAGTATGAGTAAAAAAAAAAAAAAAAAACTAAAGATTTTGCTGCAACTGTGTACATTTTTCACCTCTCTGAAGACCAGATGGCTTGTGGACAAGCATATAAAAATTAGTTGCATATCCCTGACAGGACATCACAGTCAACACCAGCATTTTTTGCTGTTGTGATCTCTTGGCAAGTTTATGTTCAGTAGTTTGCCATTGCTTTCTGAATGACCGGCACCCATACCATTTCATAAAAAAACCAAATCGTCTGCAGCTGTGTTTAGAATGCGGGTATCTGAGATTATGAACTGCGCCCATAACCCCTTCGTCATGGAGCCGGTGGGTAGGCACATATAGCGACATATTTGTGGGGTAAGTGTGAAGATTATTACAAGTCTTAAAATTAGAAGACAGGATGTAAATGTTTGACACGAGACAAACACCAGGAGTCATGACCTTAGTGAAATTGACATTTTTCTTAATACTCATTCATTTTGTAACTGTATGCTGTTGCAAGTATCTGGAAACTTAAATGCAAAACCAAGGAGTTAGATGACAAACAAATATTAAATTCTTAATTTTATATAAGAAATGTGTTTAAATTCAAGAATCATCAAGGAAGCAGATATAAGCAGCATCATATACGAAAGAAGAGCGAGATACACTATAAAGGCCCCAAATACAACCAAACTGATATAGTCGAAGGTTGAACAGGGCCATTCATCTCAGCTGAACTGGAACTAGAACTGGAATTCAAGAATGTCAAAAGTATTTTACAATCAGCAAATGGTAATATTATTTATGTTACAAAATAATGTAGAAAACCATGTTGCCTGTTTGCCTAGTCCCAGAATTCATAAAACAAATAGTTTTGTATATTAGAGAAAAGGTTATAAGAATGTTACATTTTTGTAACATATGAAATCTATATTACAACATATAACAATATCTGAAGTGAGTATGTAACTCATATTATAAACATTCAAAGTAAATGTGTAACTCTTACAACAAACACTTGAAGAACAACTTTTCTGCAGCGAAATATACCAGGCAATAAATATACAATCTATGGTTTGTGTCTTCGTTATTCAAATTCACTTCGGGAAAACATTGTTTTGAACTTCTCTGTAATCATTTGTTTATAACAGAAGTCATTGGTCCAAAGAAGTAAATCTTCAAGCTATTGATTGAAATAATTACTTAAAAATAACAATCCCTAGTTTAGTATATGTTTAAAATTAAATATTTAAATCAAAGAATAAAAATACAACTGAATCTATTAATTATGGATTATGTTCTGAATGTCTAAATAAAGGTAGATTTTCCATACTGTAAATAATTTGATTAAATATTTAAAACTGAATTGGTGGGAAGGAACTGTCATGTTCATTGACAAGTATTTATGCCAGATTGCAGTGTAATTTACTGATGTCTGATCTTATTATAAAGCACTGAAATTATAATGTTTCATACATCAGTGTCTACTTTTCATTCATGTTGTATGCAATTAGAATAACGTGTACTTCATAGTTTGCAGGTTTTGCACATTTTAATGTACACAGTGTACAGAATTAGTTGATGTATCTTGTAGAATGTACAGCATGTTTAAGTGTTGACAATTTATGTAAATATATGTTTTTAGAATATTAAAATTTCAGCCTATTGGCTAAAAAGAGACTTGCAAAATTAGCAAGCTACTTCAACAGCAGTTCTTGTGTTGTACATGAGACGACATTGATGTAAACTCATAATATTTTACTGTGGCTTGTTCTAAAAAATAATTTCAAGAGCTGAATGTACTGGCAACCAATTCATTCTATTACATAAATCCTTTTATGCAATGCCATTTTCTTCATACACATGTGTTATTTTATTATACAATATCATATACTGTCTGCAGATATAAATTTTCATTTTTGACGTTGTGTTTACAATAATTAATTTCAAAGCGAAATGTATGATTTTGTATATGGCCTCTAAAACTTTATAGCATATGCCATATTATGTGTGTGTGAACAATGATTATCAGCCATTTTGTTCATATTAATAATTATAAGTTTTAACCAACATCTGCATTATGATGAACAACAGAGTAAAAGCTGAATTTGTTCTTTTCCTTATTTTGTTAACTTGGAATTAGCCTATGTATGTAATTATATTTTATGTGGGAACTATGCTGTCTTCTGCAGATATAGCAATCTTCTGTGGAGTTTGGAATTTAGGACTATTTTATCTAGTCATTGGATATACCTTTCTGAGCTATACTCTATGCTACCAATTTTGTCCATGAGTATCATGCAACGGATGGTGTCGATTGTCATTTTTCCATTACCTCTATCCTGTTCAGCCTCAGAAGAAACAATATAATTAGGGCCCATCCCAGCCTCAGATTAATAATTTGTGACCGAATTAGCCACATTTTGAATATTAATTTGAAAGGGATTTTAGCCTATAGGAGGTCATTGACGATGACTGATATGTTGTTATATCTTTTATGTTTGGTGTTTGCATACTTAAGAAATCTGGTTTGTTTTCACCTTCTTCCTTGATATGCCTCCTGTTGATCTATAAACCACATTTTGAAAGTTCAATTTTACTGACACCTGTACATGCTTCTGCACCATGTATTAATGAATATTGCATGCTTATATTGATTTCTATCGCAAATAGGTAATGAACATTTTTCTCTACAGTCAAATGTTAGTTAATTAGTCCTTCCTCTTGAGCCTAAGTCGGCGCATAGGGCAGAAGTCATGGCTCTCCATGTTTGGCGGTTCGCTGCTACCTGTTGTAGATCCTGGATGTTAAATGTAGACTTCACGATTTATTGCCTGGCATATTTCGCTGCATCTCGTCAGGTACATACTGCAGAACTCACAAAACAGAAAGTAAAATAACAAGATAAATCCTTAAAACTGAAATATACACATGTTCGCAAGTAATGTCAGTTGTCTACCACAGTAATTTGTGCAAACAGAAAGACATGATAGTCAGTTTAAAATTAATTAATTACTGTGGTAGACAATTGACATTACTGTGTGAACATGTGTATATTTCAGCTTGAAGGATTTATCCAGTTATTTTACTTTATGTTGTGTGAACTCTGCAGTATGTACTTGATTAGATGCAGCGAAATATGCCTGGCAATAAATCGTGCAATCTATTGTCTGTGCCTTCGTTATTTAAATGCACTACGGGAAAACATTGTTTTAATTTTCTGAAATGTAGACTTGTTTATAACTTTGATATTAGTTGCTCACGAATTATGATTTTTGCTCACAACACTCCACAACTTTAGGTGGAGTATTTATTAATAATACCCCACAGCTTTAGAGTTAATTTTTCTCACCACATAACCACAGCTCTAGAGAAAGTTTTTATTTACAACACACCACAGGTCTAGAGGGAGTATTTATTAATAATACCTCACAGCCTTAGAAGTAATTTTTCTCACCACATAACCACAGCTTTAGAAGTAATTTTTCTCACCACATAACCACAGCTTTAGAGGGAGTTTTTATTTAAAACACACCACAGGTCTGACTGACTGGCACCTTGCACCTTGACAGACGATAGTTTGTAAAATGGAGTTATACCTCTCCATAACACAAAGCCTGGGGTGCCCACAGACCACAGGTCTAAAGTGAGTATTTATTCATCATAACAACCCACAGCTTTAGAAGAAGTTTTTCTCACCAAACCCCCCAGCCTTAGAGGAAGCATTGCTCACAACACAATACAACTTAGAGGGAAGATCTATAAATCTCATTTTGAAAGTTTCAATGTTACTTGCACCTTGTCCTTGCTTATGCACCATACATTAATGAATATAAAATGCTCTGCTTGATTACTTTTACAGATTATTGGTAACTTAGCTGCTTAGATGTGGGTGAGATGCCATTTCATATTGTGAATGTTATTTAGCCATTGGCAATACAAAATATTTAAATACAGATGCCATAAACAAAATGTTGCATGATTTCTTGCCTGGCATATTTTGCTGCATCTCGTCAGGTGCATACTGCAGAATTATATATCATATGACGTGGGTACACACATATTACTTTGGCTGAAATTCTAAGTACATAGTCGCTAATAATGTGTAATTGCGCATAAACGTTATCCAAAAGGAAGTTAAAGACTTAACAGGAAGTCCTTCTGTTTACACAGCAACGGGTGGAATCGCCTAATACAGTGGTTCTCAACATTTTTTAGCCCATGCATCCCTTAACCATATATTCAGAATGTCATCCCCCCTCCCCCTTCCTCCCCTTCTGCCCCTATACAGTATACATAAAAATGGAAGCTAAATTTAATAACATATACAAGAACAAGTCTAGACGCCTACATAAACGTGATTTGCAGATCTACTTACGTTATAAAACGAATTTCAGAAGGGTGAGAAGTACAGAATCGTAAAGTATGGAGGGAAAAACTATATCACGTAATCACTTCTTGTATTAATGCCATCTTGAAATAATCTTAATTCCGGGGGAGGGGGGGGAGAGATGGTGGGGAATTCCCCACGGGTTGAGAACCACTGGCCTAATAGATAATGCTATATTTGGGAAACTGAGCATTATCTATTATACTATATACTTAGTATTTAGTCAAAGTATTATTTGTGTATTCATTTTATGTGATAAAGATCTCTGTCGCATGCACCTGATAAGATGCGACAAAATACGCCAGGCAATAAATCGTGCAATATTTTTGTTATGGTGTCTTTGTTTAAATACAAAATATCACAGATAAAGAAGGTTGAGAATCTTCAGAGAATCAATGAATACAGTTGTATGACACTCTCATATTTGTGGGATGTAGTATACAAAGTTATATGCATTTTTTCTTAACATGAACTCAACATGCCCTGATATTTTTTATTTTGATTCTGATGGTATCAGATTTGATTGTACTTTGATTGTAAGGGAAACCCAAAAAATTAATTGGTGAAATCCTTGAATAAAGCTGTAAGCTAGTCACAATACTTCACAATCAATGCTGCCTGTAAGCTGCGCTAGTTTGTACTGGCACAAACATTTTTAGCTCTCAGAGCAAGTAGTTTTGATCAGTGCACAAGCAGACAGGTAATGACAATTTTACCCTTCAATCAAATGTAGACTTGTTCATAATTTGTATTAGTAGCTGCATAGTATAATTTTTGTTCACAATAGCCCAACAGCTTTGGAGTAAATATTTATTTACAACACACCACCCCACAGCTGTAGAGGAAGTATTGTTCACAACACCCTACAGCTTAGAGGAAAGATTGTTCACAGCACCCTACAACTTAGAGGGAGGGTTATTCACAGCACCCTACAGCTTAGAGGGAATATTTATTATCACTGCACAGCTTTAGAGGGAGTAATTATTAACAACACTGCACAGGTTTAGAGGGAGTATCTATTAACAACACTGCACAGCTTTAGAGGGAGTATTTATTAACAACACTGCACAGCTTTAGAGGAAGCATTGTTCACAGCACCCTACAGGGTTACAGAAAGTATTTATTCAGACAACCTACAGCTTAGAAATACTATTGTTCACAACCTCATCATCATGTATACCTTATGAGACTAAGTGAACTCATCTTGTGAACTGCTTAATCACATTTTGATGTGCCTTCATTATAATAACTGGTTCTGTGGCAAAGGGTTTACAGGCGCAATCTGTAATCTCCCATACTGCAATCGAAACACAACTGTGGGTGATTTGGCAGCAAACCGCCTTGCACTGATTTCCATACAATGGTGTGATTGTTGGTCGTTCAGAAAGCTATTGAAACTATTGAACGTAAGCTTGTCAAGAAATCACAGTCGAAATAAGCTGGGGTTGACTGCGCCATCCTGTAAAGGATATACAATTAACTTTTTTTGTTATGATGCTGATAACTGTTTCTCATGTTTATTATCTGATGTTTATAATTTATGTTCATGACTGATATAATGTAATGGAAAGTATTAAATGTTCACTACTATAACTGAACTTCATGATTGCTTAATTCGTAAAGTATGGGAGACCAGTATTTTGGGACCAATATTCCCAAGCATTTATGGTCATAACTTTGCCAAAACATTTAATTTTGTTTTGGTGTGGTTATAGCACTTCACATTTGTAACTATACATAATAATAATATCAATAATATCCCAGGAATGCTAACCTGACTAAAAATGCACGCTAAAGTCACACGCTAAAGTTAGATGTGTTGGCCTAAGGGTCTTGGCCCAAAGTTGTCTAATTTAGACACACAGCAATTACGTCTGAAAAAACACTCCGGATGAACGCAGAAGAAGAAGAATACCAATATAGTACTGAAAGACAGCAAATTAACTTGATATTAACCGATGTTTTTGAACTTTAACTGTATTAATATTACAACATAAACTGAGAGAACATTTTCTACTGGCACACAAAACATGAAAAGACTGTAATCCAGTTGTGTCCACTGAATTGCTGTGACAAGGAGTTTTTTATGTTTTTAAATTGAGAGAAAAAACGTAAAGTGTAAGATTAATGACATTATAGTTGGGTACTAGACTTTTGCTGTTTATTGTCACATTATTTCTCTGTCATTTTTAAATGTATTTTTTAAACGCTATTTTGCACTGTGATTTACTTCCACCATTTTGTTTGTTGTTTGGGAGTATTTTTTGCCTAGTTATTTATATAAATTATAAATCTGTTTCTTCTCTATCACACTTTCTGAAGTTGTTCTACTTAAAAATATATGTGCTTATATATCCATGTTTCATGTTTACATTTTGGAATAATTACTATGTATTTCTTTTAGATAGCCATAAAACCTCTGCACTTCTCTGCTGATTTCTTCTAAATAAGCTTCTTTACATGCATTTAGTTAAGTAAAAGTGGTGAGCAAGGGAATCGGGCACCCCACCTGATATGTCATGGCCTAAAATGTGTGAAGGCCTAGCATTTTACATCCCAATAGAGGTATCTATTAGGGGATTACCTTTACCTTAGGGTTGTTGAGTTGCATATCCTTTACAGAATGGAGCAGTCAACCCTAGCATTTTTGACTGTTCATGATTCCTGGGCAAGTTTACGTTCAGAAGTTTGCCATTTTATGAACGACCTGCACCCATACCATTTCATAAAAAAACCAACGCGAGGCGGTCTGCTGCCAAATTGCCCACAGCTGTGTTTCAAACGTGGGTATGCGAGATTACCAACTGAGTCCATACACCTTCGCCACGGAGCCGGCTTACCTTGACCTTACAGTAATAAATTATATGGGAGCCAGGGTAACACACTGGTTTAGACCCCTGCCGGCTGGCCTGTTGGTCATACATTCAAATCAATGTCAAGATGGACATTTAAACACTGACCAACACTCCAAGGTTGACCCAGCCTAAAACAGGTGCCAGAAAATGTCCTGAGATGTAAAGGCAGTTGGCATGATATTGATCACATGACCCATTGAGTGCCGATTGGTCTATATACAAATATGGGGTTACCACGATATACCGAATATGCCTGTATTGTTTACTAAATTATACATATATCATGTGCTGTATTATCATACAAGTTCAACTTCTGTATTATTTAACTATGTTTTGTGATCTCTCTTCGACTGTACATATGCAGTAATGCTTCCATATTTATCCTATGTTTTAAGCGACAAGCATGAAAGTGATTTTACAAGTTGTTTCAGTTCTAAAACGCCATGGGTGCTTAGTGATTCATGTTTGCTGTTCTTGTTTTCAATGTGAATTACATATCTACTCCACTAACCTTTCATAAATTAAAATTAAGTTGCATGTCCTTCACAGGACGTAGCCATCAACCCCAGCATTTTCGCTGTTCGTGATTCCTGGGCAAATTTTACGTTCAGTAGTTTGCCATTATGCCGGCTTCGTGGCTTAGAGGTTATGACTTTTCTCCGTAATCTCGTATACTCTCGTCGGTAACGTGATGACGGTTCAAATCAGCAGTGGTTCGAATCGCATCGGTAACTTACGGGGTATGTGAGCCGGCCGCTCAGAAAGCAATGGCAAACTACTGAGCGTAATCTTGCCAAGAAATCAACATACAGCTGAAAGATGCTGGTGCTGACAGCTAAGTCCTGTAAAAGGATATGCTAAAAAAAAAAAAGTTTGCCATTGCTTTCTGAACGACCGGCTCCTATATCTTTTTCGAAAAAAACCAGCACCGCTGTGTTTCGAAACCATTCATAGTTAGGTTATAATTAGATGTGTAGAAAGAGACAAACAGCTTTCTTTGGTCATGTGATGAGAAGAGAGGCTTTGGAGAACATCATGACGTCTGGAAAGATCAAAGGGAAGAGAGGCAGAGGCCGACCGAGAGAAATGATGCTGCGTGGATTGAGATGATGGCATAGACAAATATCAGCAACAGAGTTGATCCAGAACACCGAAGACTGGGATATGTGGAAAGACATGAACACCTTTGCCAGCTGGCAGGGCACTTGATGAGGATGTAAAGAACTTCTGTGAACAATTAGGTTATAATTAGGTTGTATAGTGTTATTTATACCTAAAGATAGATTGAGATTTCCTGGCCAACATGGCAGATAGCTGTGAGTTGTGAATTTCATTCAACACGATTTTTGTTTGTGTCAACGATGACTGTTGTGAAATGCAGTTTAAGAAAATGGTGAACGGCTAGTATTCCATCATTCCAGGTGGCTGCCTTATGCGATAATGCGTGTGTGTCTTGCTTCTGATTGTCAAACAGCTGTCTCCTCATAAGTGAACTGCACAATTAAATGAAGAATAGCCTGTTGTTGACGCTGTGGCGATTTGGCTTGTTGAAACTACTGTTTCCTTCAGAATTTTATACAAGTCAAAGGCCAGCATTTTGTGTGGTTTTTTGCTGGCACCGGAATGGAGCAATTATGGGGCAAACCGTTGCTGTGAAGTTGGAACCAAATGACGACTAAGACAAATAGATACACTTTACGGACACACATTAAGAAAACATGGTAATAGTATAACTAGAAAGTCTTCCCACTTGATCCCATATTGAAGCATAGCCCCTCAACTAACTCATGCCAAGTTTTGTGCTGTCTCCTATCAGTTATCAGTTGGGGCATCGTCATTGCACTCGGGACAAGTCCATAGGTGCTCAGATCCTCCCCACCCCCTTCTCAGCATATGCACCAGCGTCCAGTGGCTAATAGTGCCAGTTCTGTGTTAGTTGACGAGGCCGCTCGTTTTCCCGATGTACCTCTCGTGTCTGGCCGTGCCAATTCTTACTCCCAAGTCTCTCATCCTGGACAAAGATGCGGATTCACTGACGTCAAAGTCCTCTGTTCTTGACATCTCTTTAAGGATGTTAATAACGTCTTCTAAAGCTCGTCTGTGTCCTTCCAATATTATTGATGTCTGTTCTCTTCTCTGTGTGTTTCTAGGTCTCCCACTATTTAATTGTATTTTGTAGATTCCACTGAAAGAACTGTCAAATTTTGCTACTCTTATGTTTTTTCACTGTGCAACTATCCAGAGACAGCGTCTTTAGTCTTTCTTTCGCCTCTTGATTGACTGGAATCTGTCAAGTTTTCTCCCAAAACTTCACATTAGTGATTCTATCGTGCCATCTTAGTCCTTTTATTCTGTGCAGACAGCAGTTACTTAGTATTTATGATTTATTTATAATATCTATAGTCGTTTTTCATGTTTCTGATTTATATAGCAGTACTGATTTAATGTCAGACTTAATTATTCTAAGTTTCAGAACCGCTCATTTACACATTATCCACTGACCTAGATTTTGTGAAAGCAATTAACTGACAAAATCTGTTATGGAATTATCATAATTCAATTATGTTACTTTCACTGCCCTGTGGGGAAGCAGCTGACCGAGTGTCATGATACTGGTCTGGAGATCATGCACTGAGTTGAGATCCTCTAAATGTTATCTAGGAAACCATCAACTTATTAGAGAAATTAGATGTATATAGTCACAATATTTTAGACACATTATGAGAAGAAATAAATTACAGAACTTTGGTGAAAACTGGCAAAATTGAGAGGAAAATAACAAGAGAAAGGCAGAGAAGTAAATACCTGAATAGCTTGGCCCTGTTGTATGGTCGAGACAAGAACACTGAGCTGATCCACGACTCTGGTGATCGAGTGAGATTGCGAAACATGTCTGCCCACGCTTAACGGTATGGCACATGATGAATATGAATGTTATCTAAAGATGGAATGGCACTATCCATTGCCATCCATCGGGCGCTGGAACGCCAATTATTCCTCCCAACGACGCTTGACGGCAAAAGTAGATGATGATGATGACGATTATGATGATCTAAAGGACAAGATGAGAGCTTCTGTGGATAGATTCACAGGTAAATACAGGCATTATTTGTTCATTTCCTTCCCTCTTGGACTGATTTGCTTCCTTGTCACTTTCGAAACAATTTCCATATTTCTAAAAAGCAAATAATTATTTTGAATCCTTCTTTATAATTAGTTAGTTAGTTAGTCTTTCCTCTTGAGCCTAAGGCGGCGCATAGGGCAGAAGTCCTGTCTCTCCATGCCTTGGCGGTTCGCTGCTACCTGTTGTAGATCTTGGATATTTACTTGGCCATTGAATGAGCCTTCTCTAATGATGGTTCTACGCAGGGTCTCTCTTGGTCTTCCCCGTTTTCTTTTCCCTACCGGTGACCATATGAGGGCTTGGTAGGGGAGTCTTGTCTTGTCCATTCTGAGTACATGGCCGATGTAGTTCCAACGGCGTCTTCTTATGAAATTGGATACTGTATCTTGCTTAGTCTCTTGTCTTATTTGCGAATTGGTTCTGAAGTCTGTCCAGTGGATGTTTAGAAGTTTTCTAAGACATTTGTTCTCAAAATTGTCTAATTTTTTATCTAAAGCTACCGTTGATTTCCAACTTTCACATCCATACGTTAACACTGGAATCACACAAGAGTTGAAGATTTTAAGTTTTGTGTGTTTGCTGAGTGTCTTTGACTTCCAGATGTTTGACATTTTATTGAAGGCACTAGATTCTAGATGATATTTCTGGTGTTGAGTCCCCTGTAGATGTCATTTTGCTTCCTAGGTATGTGAAGCTGTTGACTTTTTCAAGAACGTAGCTGTTCAATTTGGTGTCATCTGAACTGTTGGTAAGATCAATAGTCTTTGTTTTTGTGGTGTTAATTTGGAGACCAATTTGCCCTGAAACATTTTGGAGGTGGTTTATTTTTTCTTGGGCATCCGGGTGTGTTTAACTCAAAAGCACTATGTCGTCGGCAAAGTCCAGGTCTTCTAGAATTGTGTCAACCCAATGGATATCCATATTTGTTTCTATATAATCGGATATATATTATTCTCTAGCCAACATTCATGCTAACTACAGTATTTTTTACAATTTGCTTTTGCATATTATGTCAAATTGTACATACAGTAATGTCAACATCTTCTGACTAAGTGATGGTTTTTCTTGTGAATTTGTTTACGGTGCTAATATCTAAAAACTGTTTCCAGATACATCTCTCCTAACACCGCATCCAGTTAGCTATTGTTAATATCTTCTGTAACTTGTCTTTCGATTCAAAGACTTGCTGTATAATATGATGATAGATAAAGAGGAGAAGCAGCCTAGGACACTAATAATATTAATAATGGTTTGGTAATACTGGATAATGGTTTGGTTGATTTGTGTATGTATAAAGAATCACTTTCATTGCACATGGATACCTCCATAAGTGTTCCAACACATGTGCTCCAACACACAGATACCTCCATAAGTACTTCAACACATGGATTCCTCCATAAGTACTTCAACACATGGATGCCTGCACAAGTATTATAACACATGGATTCCTCCATACGTGTTCTAACACATGGATACCTCCATAAGTGTTCTAACACATGAATACCTCCATAAGTGTTCTAACACACAGATGCCTCCATAAGTGCTCCAACCTCCTCCCTTAGATCGTTGCACAGTACACAAACTCCTGCACACCGAGGATACACATATGTGTGTATCAGAATCCCTGACGCTATAATATTGTATGGGTATGCTGTCCACTTTGATTTAGTCTAAACTGTGGTCAGTGATAGAAAGTTAATATAAAGAATAATGTATTTTTCTTCTCTTTCCCCTTTGACCCCAGTGAAGTGTTGGGGAAAGAATAATGAACGTCTGATTAACTGATAACGTGCCATGGGATGTTATTGTCTTAAGCGACTTCAAGTATCTGCCATGTGCTTATATTATCTATTACTGATATGGTGTCATTGCATTATTTACAACATCTCTGCTACCACATTAACAACTTTTAAGTCATTACTGTGACACACCCCTACTTCTCATTTTCCACCATCTATTTTTGATTGGTCCTAAATCTACTTTTTATTTGGCAGCTGAATCTGTTTAGTATTTTTATCTTCTAAAAATATGCATTCCTGGCCCTTGTGGTCATGTGTGTAAATCTCCATTAGGCAGACAATTAAAATTTGACTTGCACTCCCAGGTCCACCCAGCCCACACTAGGTACTAGAAAATGATCTAGGAAGTAAAGGTAGTTGTCATGATACTGAGACATCATCCATCGAATGCTGACTTGTCTATAAAAAGATGGGGCTAGCACCATATACTCAATACTACTCAAAGGATTGATCAATTCAAATATGGGGCTAACACTACAAACTTAGTAGTACTCAAGGGATTGATCAATTCAAATATGGGGCGAACACTACAAACTCAGTAGTACTCAAGGGATTGGTCAATTCAAATATGGGGCTAACACTACAAATTCAGTAGTACTCAAGGGATTGATCAATTCAAATATGTGGCTAACACTACAAACTCAGTAGTACTCAAGAGATTGGTCAATTATAATATGGGGCTAACACTACAAACTCAGTAGTACTCAAGGAATTGGTCAATTCAAATATGTGGCTAACACTACAAACTCAGTAGTACTCAAGGGATTGGTCAATTCAAATATGTGGCTAACACTACAAACTCAGTAGTACTCAAGGGATTGATCAATTCAAATATGGGGCTACACTACAAACTCAGTACTACTCAAAGGATTGATCAATACAAACGTGGGGCTAACACTACAAACTCAGTACTACTCAAGGGATTGATCAATTCAAATAAGGGGCTAACAGCATACACTCAGTACTACTAAAGGGATTGGTCAATACAACTATGGGGCTACACTACAAACTCAGTAGTACTCAAGGGATTTATCAATACAAATCTGGGTCTAACACCACAAACTCAGAACTACTCAAGGTGTGTTGTAGGATCCTTTGCATTCTTACTTTCTTAAAATGCATGTGTACAATAATATGACTTATGAGTGGAACCAGTGTATCAGCTGTGCCATGCATTTTTCAATGTGAATATTTGCGTGTACATTAACATTTTGCATACCTTTGCCTTGTCTAACTAATGATTTGGTCTGCAAGCATTACTTTGTTTTTATGTTTATTTAGAGTATCTTTTATGAAACAAATGGTACACCTGAACAAACAATAAATTTTCATAACTGTACTGCACTGCAGAAGTTGAGCATTTGATTTTTCTGTAGACAAACCCCATAAAATCATAACTTTGTATGTTGTAATATGGTAAGTTTTCTTCCTCTGCCTTTCATCGCCTCAATAAATCATAAGCTCATAATCGACTCACACCAAGCGCTTTGTAGACTTATTCATGATTGTTGGATTTTACAGCTTAGAGTTTTATATGGGATGAGATAGCTAGTCTCATGGATACCTCGGCCTTATTCCCCTTTTATCACATGCATAGTATGTTACAGTGTTACTGTTCTGTGCTTCACTTATGGGCCCAGTAACACACCAATAAATACTGATAGGGATCGTAGAAAAATCATGTTCATGAATCCTGGAGGAAATTGTGGAAAGGCAGCTGGAACTTATATAATACCTCCCCATGACGCCTAACAACATATATGGAAGAAGACAACAACAACAACAGGTAATTAAAAGTCACCACACACAAGTCAAACTCACCACACACAAGTCAATCAAACTCATCACACTCAAAATCAAATTAACCACACATGAGTCGATGAGATCTCTACACACAAATCAATCAAACTCACCACACACAAGTCAGTCCGAAAAACCAGAGCATGAGACATTCCTCCTGGAACGTCAAGCATTCTTTGCCCACGTTGTCAAATAACATTTCGAGCCAAAATAGGCCTTATTAACCATCTTAGAACTCACGGTTCCAAACTTTCAACCCCACTGGATGAGATGAATGGTCATCATCATTATTGATGGACAAACACCACCTCTGCTTACGCAAATCTTGTCATTCTCACAAGTTCCAGTTTTTCTCTTCTCATTATGTCGGCAGAAAATAGCAACTGCCTCTTTCTGAAGTTTGTAACAAGTTGTATTTGTGTATTAGCCTCTTTCAAAGTATTTAGATTACTCATTTTGGCTAGTCAAAGAATTTTGCAGCATTCTTCTGTAAAGCCACATCTCTGAGGCTTGTTTACTAATTGTCAAGGAATCAGTCATATGTTAAAAATGGTACTGCGGAGCAAGCATATATATATATTGGCACATGGATAACATCAGATGGAAGATGCATCACTGAGATAAGAGCAAAATAGGACAAGCAAAATCTGCATTCTATAAAATGAAGAACGTTTTTGTGCAATAATTTACTGTCTTTAAAAGTCAGAAAAAGAGTTCTTGCATGTTACACAGAACCAGTTTTAACATATGACTGCGAATCCTGGACAATTTGTAAACAGGCAAAACAAATCCCTGGAAGCCTTTCAGTTATAGTTTTATAGAAGAATGATGAAAATTAATTGGACAGCCAAAAAGAACAATCATGACGTTTTAAGGGAGTCGCAAAGACAACTTATCACAAACTTCAGCAAGATTCAGTCATCGTTTTTTGGCCACGTTATGAGAAGACAAAAGCTGGAACATGTTGTGACAAACGGAAAGATTTGCGTAAAGAGAGATAGAGAAAGACAGCATGAGAAGATTCTTAGCAGTCTTGTGTCATGGCATGGAAGGGAGTCAACACACGAATTGATCCATGACGTCGGAGATCGCAATTTGTGGAAAGGCATGAGAGGCGTTCTTGGAAAACGCGACTTGAAGAGAAACGACGTATAGCGAAACACTATTTCCTGTAGTATTTATAAAATGGAACGCAGAGGTGTTTCCAAGGCACCAGGGCCGGGTTCTATACTGGCCAAGACCTATTGACACGTCCTCGTCGAGCGTCCTGGGCAACAGGTCCCTTCGGGGTCCTGGCTAACGTAGTAGGATCGTTGACTCCTCCGAAGTCGGAGAGTGTCTGCCTGCACGGCGAAGAACCACCAGTCTGCACACCAATAAGCCAGACATGGGACAACTGATACTCACGCAAACCTCAGGCTGGTATGTCATCACAATGATGTTGGACAACAGGATGTCTTCATCCGACATACAGGACTTCACGCTGGAGTTCACAGTCAGCGAACACAAGCAAGCAAGCATAGTATTAAATGAAATACTGTGTATTATGTAATGTTTATTTTGATAGTTTTTGATATTTATTGGCTAATTAGAGATGGGTTGGAGAGCGAGTGGTAGAGTTATTAGGACGTAGAGGCATTAAAACTACGACTTGCTCCAAAACTATCATCAGCACTACTAGTACTGCTCTCACTCACTGTATTAGCTAGATCTTCATAGAGAGACTTTGCTTTCTCTTGGATAGCCATCTTACTCACAGGCATATTCCGGTTGGTTCTGGTCTTCAATCCAGGCGGCCAATAGTACTTCCATATTCTCCATAAGAGTAATTCTGGTACGAGTGATCTTGGACGCACTCAAAGGTACGTTTTTAGCACCCTCTTTTATTTTGTCAGCACCTGCAAGAATTGTCCTTACCGTGGTTGGAGGTAAACCATGGACTTTACCGATATAAACAGCCCGATCGCCAGCCTCAGAACGACGTAACACATCTAACTTCACCTCAAGAGTAATACTTTTCATGGTTCTCTTACAACCAGACACACTATCAGAACTTATTGTGCACTTTGAACTCATAATTATGGGTGATTACACGATAAAATCCCCGGGAAACGCACTAAACAAAATGTAAAATAGCGACGTTAACGCAGCATAGCAACACAGGTGACGACGTTATAGTGGAACATAGCGACGTAAAGTTATGTCCCAATATGACAACGACGTTATAGCGAAACGACGTAAACCGAAGCAAAGTATAGCGGGGCCTTCCTGTAGTTGTATTGGTGTCTGTTTATCGTTTGTGTGCCGATGAAGGCTGGGTTGAGTCAAGAACCGAAATCACATCCCCCATGACATTCCCGTACCTGCTCTGTCTTCATCTTCAACAACCAGCAAATAGTCTCAATACTGATAGTACCAGTAGCAGTCTGATTGTGAGTTCATTTTGGTTTTCCTCAGAGACATGAATAGTGACCAGACCCTCTGGTCACTCCCAGCAGCACCATTCACTCTAGGCCGTGTTGTTTTATCTGTTCTTCCGCAATATCACAGATCACAAAGGGCCACGTCTGCCTTATCATGTACGAAGACCCACTGAGCGATGCAAACTCAGCCAGTCTTTCTGCCTGCTCGTCTCCCACCACACCAGCATGTCCTGGAGGGAAAACCCATGGATCGTCTCTATTTTTCATTGTTCTGATGAAGGCTTTCTAGCCACAACCTTTTTCTACCACTTGTTATCATTGTTTTGTAAAGCTGATCAACTCCACTTCTTCTTTTTTTTTAATTTACTCATGAGAAACCAAACGGAGACAGAAATGGAGAAACAAGCAGAACAGCTACAGATGAAGACGCAGCAGGTGTAGGGTGAAATAAATTATAAATTTAGTAAAGGTAGTACCATGACAGTGTTAGATCTCACATGTTCTAGGCTATGATATAACTAGGTAGGGTGGTCAATTAATTTCCGCATGACCTTTCTTTCCTAGACAATTCTTAGAAAATTCTGAAATCTATCCGGTCCCCATTTTATGAGGTTAAGTCAACTCCAGAGTTGTACTAGTCGGAAAAATTAATCCTGCCTCGGATGAACTCTTGCCATCGTTTTGACAGGCAATCATTACGTCGCCGCTGCTGTAAAATACATAAATATAGTTATCATATAGTAAGCACAGTAAACAACCATAGTTAATAGTACACTGGCTTAATACAGGGTGTATTTTTAATGACTGTGCAGTGTCTCCGGACTCCGTGGCGAAGAATTTAGGATGCGATTCGCAATCCCGTGTACCCGAGTTCGAAACACAGCGGTGCTGGTTTTTTCGAAAAAGGTATAGGTGCCAGTCGTTCAGAAAGCAATGGCAAACTACTGAACGTAAAACTTGCCCAGGATTCACGAACAGTCAAAAGGCTGGGTCCTGTGAAGGACATGCAACTGAATTTATTTTAGTGTTTGAATAGTTTCTCGACCTAATTTTTGTATTTTTCTATTATGTTGCATGAACTTTACAGAGGGTGAAAACAAAACCTGGACCGGCAATATTTTCAAACACTGCACGGCCATTACAAATACACCCTTTAGCTAGTAGTCCAGGTTTAATGTTAATTTATAAATATCTTTACTTCTCCAGTCACACGTGACTCTGTAGTCTAATCATATCTTTTAAAATTGGCACAATAAATTTCTATGGGACATAAGACAATGAGGAGGAGAGATGGCCACCTTGTTTCACAATGATGTGGCTTTGTATTCTTAAACATCCTATTACTTTTCATCTATACATGACTATACATCAAGGTATTAATTACCTTTACATTTAGTCACAGCAAACGGAACTATGTGCAAAACAAAGTAAAAAAAAAAAAAAAAGAAGAAGAAGAAATGCAAGTTCTTACAATATTTTTTTACTTTCATTTAATTTGCACAGTACAATAACCAAATTAGAAAATCCATTTACATAATTATGTTTAAGTAAACTAATTACAAATGAATATTAATTAAAAATGTAGTATACAAAATATACCAACATTTAAACAGACAGAAGGAATGCTTGCTTGCTTGCTTGTGTTCGTTGGCTTGAGCTCCAACGCGAAGTCCTGTATGTCGGATGAAGACATCCTGTTGTCCAACATCAGTGTGATGTCATACAGGACCTGAGGTTTGCGTGAGTATCCGTTGTCCCATGTCTGGCTTATTGGTGTGCAGACTGGTGGTTCCTCGCCGTACAGGCAGATACTCTCCGACTTCGGAGGAGCAGTAGGAATAAATCAATCACAGTCGTGAAATAAAATTCAATAAAATATTTAAAATAAAGAAATGTTAGCCAAAATAAAACCTACCTATTTACAGGATGATGAATATAATGGTGAATATAAAGTAGATATTTAATGGACGTTGTGAAGTTCAATATGAATTAGATATTTACAGGATGATATGAAGGGGATGGGAAAGCTAACTATGGCTACACTTACAACTGCTGTGTACGGTGGTAAACTTTGCCTTGTTCGCAGCCTCACATTACCAGTAAAATTAGACTTTTTCTTTACGGTGTATCTGGGTTGTAGCAGAAATTGGGGAGGACTCATCAACCCTGTCTCTATCGTCTGATAGTTTAGAGGTCAACATGACGAATGGATAGGAGCTCTCCCTCTTAAACTTCCGATGTGCTGATGTCGAGGTAGCGGGTTAAACTCCTACACCGGCCATTTGGACTAAAATGTTGACTTCTTGTTCTTGACTTCGCGACATAAACTACAAGTATCTCAGAAGCCGGAGTGGGTTCGCCTGATGGCCAGGAACACTAATCTTCGGGAAAGCTAATTCACACACACAAATCAGTCCAGTGCAACAACAGTTACTTAAGTTAGTTACATAACCTTTACAGGGCGTCGCAATCAACACCAGTATTTTTGCTGTTGTGATCTCTTGGCAAGTTTACGTTCAGTAGTTTGGCACTAGAGGTAGCAGCACAAGAATGAACTACGCTTGAGTTCATAACGAGTGATCGCAACAACAACAACAAAATAAAAACAATAAACTCTATTAAAGCTCTTGCATTGCAATATTGAATAATATAATGGCTGATTGGCAAACGAAACAAGGGGTTAAATAACAGCAAGGAAATTATGACATAAATTATGTCGGCATATAAAACAAGCAAGATTATTTTATGCAGAAAAATGTAGCAAAGAAAACCTTAACTTTTAGAAGCAAAATGTCATTTCAGGACGAGGACAAATCACTGTAATCTTTGAGTCCGTCTGTATAACAATTTCAAATTGGGAATACGTCCTAAATGCAGATGTAAGCAGTCTGGCCTACCACTAAAACAACTACTGTTGGTAATACAAAAAATATCCCAGTGACCTATACATTCACATAATAATTGTTCACCAGCATGATTTGACAATTAAGTTAGTTAATAATGTTAATCTACTATTATTGTCATTTTGCATACACATATGAGTATGCAAAACCATTGAAGGCAAGATAAATGCAGATACAGGTACAGTTTACAAATGACACTGAATAATGTAAGGTTAATTTGTAAATCTCGCAGAATGAGATCTCTTAGCGAATTCCATTAGCATACTTTCCTCTTTCTCTGCTTCGTCTTTGACGTTTTGGAAATCCTCTAAGAGCATCGTCCTCATCATAATCATAATCATCATCAAAGACAAATGCTTTTCGTTTTATTCCTCTATTTGCTGATTTGCCTCTGCCGCGTGAAGCACCTTTTGCTGGTGCCTTTTCCCCCGTATCAACACTATTCGCACTGGTTGATTTTACAGCTCCAGTATCACACTTTCCAGAGCTCTTCTTCGCACTGGTTGATTTTACAGCTCCAGTATCACACTTTCCAGAGCTCTTCTTCGCACGGGTTGATTTTACAGCTCCAGTATCACACTTTCCAGAGCTCTTCTTCGCACGGGTTGATTTTACAGCTCCATTATCACACTTTTCAGAGCTCTTCTTCGCACGGGTTGATTTTACAGCTCCAGTATCACACTTTTCAGAGCTTTTCTTCGCACTGGTTGATTTTACAGCTCCAGAATCACACTTTCTAGAGCTCTTCTTCACACTGGTTGATTTTACAGCTCCAGAATCACACTTTTCAGAGCTCTGCTTCTTCTTAGCCTTCTCTTCTTGAATCATATCACTGTATTTATTTAAGACCATCGGCCACCCACCCCCTTTATTGCCACTCCAGTGGTAACCATCAGTTACAATAGAAAAACGCACGGCTTCAACCATGATAGTGTAAAGTTCATCGTCAGATGGCACAGGTAGTTTTAGAATTTGAAACCAATCCTGATAATTCTTCATATTTGTGTTAATATTTACAAAAGCTTCCTTCATGGCTTGCACCATTTCTTTAGTTGGAAACCCAAGGTTATCATCGTAACGTTTTATCACATCCTTCCTTGACATTCCAGCTGGCATTGCAACATCCAAAAAACTGGCCTGAAAAGCAAGATGCTTTCTGGCAACTTCTGTCAAATCATAAGTGCGTTTAATTCTATATTCTTTGGGTGTGTCTAGAAGTCCGAGTTTTCCATCATCTTTCACATACCAAATAACATTTCTTTTCCATGATTCACCAAGGTACGCAGCAGCAACATCTTGCCATCTATATTTACAAGATCCGGACACTAACATGAGCCATTCAGCAATGTATGGTACTTTGTCTTTGGATCTGTCATCTTCATTTTCCACATAGGCCTTTACTTGATCTTCAATTTTGTCTTGCAAGCCGGGGTATGTGTCAATTGCCCATAGAAAAAGCCTATGAAGGGCAAAGTAGCCATTCAGACTGTTATCACTCGTGTGCTGTGTGCCTTTGGAAAACTCCACAACTGTTGCAGTCAGAAGATTGGGAATTGTTTTCAGAACCAGATCCTCTATGGAACTGTTAGCACTGTACTTGGGCATAAGTGTACCCACTTTTCTCATAGCTTTTTCAAACTCCTCCTTGATTCCAGAACCATGGTCTTGATGAATGTACAAAGGTAAGAACAATTTCAGTTCCTCTTTAAAAACACTTTGGACTAAACCAATGGCACTTTTCATTCCATAATATGATCTCCCTGTGAGGAATTCACATGGAGAAGTCAGTGTTGGACGCCAGCCTGTTCCTGATACAGCCAAGCCATAACCCCAGATATCTTCAACACTCTTTGGCTTTTGAATTTTAAAGTTTTCTTTAGAGATATAGTCAGTGAGCTGGGATAAGTCATCAGTTTTCGTTGTCAAAACTGAAAGGTCTTCTTTGAGTTTGGCCTTTGCGGCTAAACTTTTCTTGGTTGGTGCTTCGGCAGTTTTGGCATCTTGCACAACTTCATCATCCAAAGCAGGGAAAGGAGCTGAGTAACAATGACCACAATCCGAACAAGTAAAACTTTTGGACAGATTGAGATTGGTGGTGTAAGTAGCGCTGGAACTGCCCGCAGCTTGTGTCTCTGCCAGGAACGCAACCAAATTCATCAGAACTGTCTGTACTGTATAAGCTGGAGACCAGCCCTCGCCTTTTTTAGTTGTCCACTCTGTATGATAATTTGAGAAATCGGAGAAGATGTCAAGGCAGACTTGTGTTCCTTTTTTGCCTTGCTTGGTGGCACCACTGTTGTAATTAAATCCCACTGGCACAAATTCAGCACTCGGGGATTTGTAGGGGTATTCTTTAGGGAAAAAGAGAATAAGATGGAATATAATTTCATCTTGTCTGATGTTGCAATGCCACTCGTATACATTATTTTCTAATGGGGCCGCCGAAACATTTGCAGCTGGCGACTTTCTGAGTTCTTCTTGGTCAAACTTGAATCTCTTCAAAACTTCCTTTAGTGCTGCCATGATTCGAACCGCTGACTTTCAAGCCGTGCTGTACGACGTGAAACTTGAATGCTGTGAACAATAATAAATTCTTTTATTTATCACATGATCATTAAATCCTTTATTATAGATTGAATTACACACGATTAAGCTTAAAATAAAAGCATTTTAAAATTAAACATGTTTTATTTTTGCCAAAAATATATTTCAAAATAGTTATCATTGAAATTGATGCAATACTATCAGGAGTGGGCAAGACACACTCACTATACAGATCCACCAGCTAATAGAGCTATGCTGGTGTGAAGGACAAGTCCCACAGGAGTTCAAAGATTCAAGCATCATAACATTGTACAAGAACAAGGGCGATCGGAGCGACTGCAACAACTATAGGGGTATCTCACTTCTGTGTATTGTTGGAAAAGTATTTGCCAGAATTGTTCTGCGCAGACTTCAAGTCCTAGGAGATCAAGTCTACCCCGAATCACAGTGTGGCTTTCGACAGAACCGGTCTACCACTGATATGATATTCTCATTGCGACAAATGCAAGAAAAATGCCGTGAACAGAATCAACCACTGTTTATTGCCTTCATCGACCTCACAAAGGCATTTGATTTGGTCAGTCGTGAGGGTCTGTTCAAGGCACTAAAGAAGATTGGCTGCCCACCAACTCTTCTGTCCATTGTGGAATCGTTCCACACAGGCATGAAGGGTATAATCAAGTTTGATGGTGCAACTTCTGAAGAATTTGAAATCAAGAGTGGAGTTAAGCAAGGTTGTGTACTAGCTCCCACCCTCTTTGGAATATACTTTTCACTTCTACTGAAATATGCATTTCATGATCAGGATGGTGGTATAGACATTCACTCACGCTCAGATGGTGGCCTCTACAATGCTCAGAGATTGAAGGCTAAGACCAAAATTAGGAGGGTACTGATCAGAGAGTTGCTTTTTGCAGATGATGCTGCAGTTACGACCCACTCTGAGGAAGAATTGCAATGTCTACTATCTGCATTCTCCAATGCTTGTTCTGAATTTGGTTTAACAATTAGCAAAAAGAAGACACAGATTATGTCACAAGGTGCACATAGGGTACCATCAATCTTTATTGACGACGCCGAACTAGAGATAGTAGACCATTTTACATATCTAGGAACAGAGGTAAATAGCAAATTATCCCTAGATCAGGAAATCAACATCCGGATTGGTAAGGCAGCAACAACAATGAACAGGTTAAGAAAAAGAGTCTGGGAGAACAGGAAGCTTACTGCCAAAACAAAAGTCCTTGTTTATCAAGCCTGTGTCCTTAGTACTCTTCTCTATGGCAGTGAAACCTGGACAACTTACTCACACCAAGAGAACAACTTAAACAGCTTTCATATGCGGTGTCTGCGAAGAATTCTTGGTATTAAGTGGCAAGACAAAATCACAAATACTGAAGTATTGGAAAGATCAGGTTGTGTGACAGTTTATTCCATGCTTAGTCTTCGTAGACTTAGATGGATAGGACATCTTAGGAGGATGGATGATGGTAGAATACCAAAGGATATCTTTTTTGGTGAATTACAGATGGGTAAGAGATCTCAGGGTCGGCCTCTACTACGATACAAAGATGTGTGTAAGCGGGACATGATTGATACAGGCATTGATAATGCACATTGGGAGCAAGTCGCCGCTGAACGTGTTGCATGGAGGGCAAACATCAGAAATGGAATAAAGTCAAAGGAGAAAATTATTGCAGATAAGTCACACACCGAGCGTTTGAGACGTAAGATGGTGCATGATGGTGGAAATGACCACGTGTTCACATGCACCCACTGTGAACGGACATTTACAGCGCAAATTGGCCTTATCAGTCACACTCGCTACCGCCATAGTTAAAAGTTATTATGCCTTTTTAAAGCACAAACTATCGTCTGTCAAGACGGCAAGGTGCCAATGACTAACAGTGCGTACAAGGTAGGGTGATTTTTGTGAAAGAGACTTGTTTATGTTTCCCTCCCTTCGCCTCTTTGAGTGATCAAAATTCATGGCGATAACTTAGGGCTGGGTCTGGTTGATGTGAAGGATCGTAACTCAAATATAAATACTCTGTGGCCGTGGTATTTCTTCAGTTTCTTGAGGAAATATAGTGTATTCCGAATTCTTGGGTTCTGACTGGTGGCAGTAAACCTACGCTGCATCTACAATAACATTTCTCTTCTGCTTCAAGGAGCCACAACAGTTCATGGCAGGCAACAACACACTGTTGTTTTAATTCAGGGCTGAGCTGTCACGGCAACTGAATTGCAGAGATTTTGTTGAAACTGGATATTGTTGGTTGAACTTATGCCTAGAAGTGCAGTTATTTTATTCACAGTTGCGTGGTAATTTTCTATCACGGAGCATCATGTAACTGTTGCAATCAACTCTAATGCTATTACATGTCGTGCATAATCCAGTCAACAGCTTGCCGTTTAAAAAGTTGCATATACTTTACAGGACGTCGCAGTCAACCCCAACATCACATCTTGTGGCTGTTTGTGATGTGTTGGAAAGTTTATGTTCAGTAGTTTGCCTTTGCTATCTGAACGACTTGCACTCATATCATTGTATGGAAACCAACGCATGGCGGTCTCCTTCCAAATCGCCCGCAGTTGTGTTTAGAACTGTATGCGGGATTTGGTAACTCCTTCGTCACAAAGCCGGTATTGTTTGTCATCTATTGCCTCTAGTACCCTGCCGTGTAGGACATGACAGGGCGGTCTTGAGCCTAAGGAATTCAGGCCGCCTGATTAGTGCAGTCACCGCGAACTGTGCAGGTTAGGGATTTATTTTTGCCTCCGACAGAAAACAAAAACAAAATCAACACCTTGCCGAACATTCGAATCCGGCATTCGTATCCACTCATCCAGCTGCGAACTATTCCATTTCTAAAATCTAGTCATATCTCGCCTTGTCAAGTTAGTCAACGTGCAAAGCATGATTAGAACAAGAAGTAAAGCCTAACTGTCAATTGACTGACGTTTATTTCTAGGTCAGATAGGTAGGGGGGAAATGGAGTAATAAGGGATGACTGTAACTTCTGTCCTATATTAGGAGACACTTGAAAACATTTAGTTAGATAATAATCGTCTATCTAAAAGTGGGTGTGCAGCAATTTCAACACTTTTATTTTGCGTCAGCCCTAAAACAACTACAATGAAATCTTTACACAAGCACACACATACACGAATGGCTTCGAACTAAATAGTAATAACTACTATGAAGAATTTTAATTAAGATGCCACAAACACGATGTATTGCCTGGCACTACTTCCCTGCATCAGGCCATGTGTATACTGCAGAATTATGTATCATGTGAAGTGAGTGTTTGAGTTATACTTTGGCTGAAATACTTGAAACACTATAACAAAGTCGAAAGTATAACTATAACCTGACATAGTTGACAAACGAGAAAGTTAAATCAATACTTGTCAGTGTTATGTCATTAGATAAGTGATATGAGGAACGAAACACTGAATAGTATACTTAAGATACAGATTATAGTTAAGCTTTATGTTTTTAACCCTTCAGAAACACGATTAATTAAAACATGATTTTGAAAGCGTTTTAAACCATAACTACGAGTATCAAAATTGTTAGCTTCAAATAACATTACATTGCTTCTGAAAATACCTGTAGTATTTAATGGTGCGCTTGTGTTGGGGAACGATTTGCAGGAAGGACAGATGTCACTGTGAAAAATTTTGATGATGGAACACAAGATAAACCTTACAGTCATTCTCTGGTTGCTGGCATTGATATATATCCCAGGAAAGTGACACGAAGCATGGGCAAGAAGAAGCTGAAGCAGAGGTCCACGGTTAAGTCCTTTGTCAAGGTTTTCAACTATAGGATAAGCATCTCATGCCAACCAAATACTCTGTGGGAATCAACTTTGTAAAGAATGTTGTTAACAAAGACATCTTCAGAGATCCTGCACTCAAGAGGAAGGCAAGAAGGGAAGACAAAGCCAAATTTGAGGAGGGCTACAAGATTGGCAAAAACAAGTGATTTTTATTTTCCAGAAGTTGATATTCTAAATTTTACCTGAAATAATTTTGCGAATAAACGTTCCATAAACGTTAAATATAAAATAATAAATCATTTACAAAATTTTAATTAGTAATGGAAAGAAAAGAAACACTCTGACGTTTGTAAGCCTAGACAGATCCTTACCTAAAATATGGTGTTCACTTTAGTCTTTAGCTGTTCAGTTACTGCACATCTCAAGCGACTTCAGTGAGTTTCGTTCTGTAAGCGACAACAGAACGCCTTAAATATACAACCTGTCACAGGACACGCCAACAGCTGACATCTAGGAAACTATGGACTCGTCATATGCTTCGCGGAGAACTTGCTAGGAAACTATTGATTTGTCATGTCTCAAACTTGCTTCGCAGAAACAAACACACACCCACTTGTTTTTTATGTTTGCTTCGCGGAAGGGTAATTTTTTTTTTTTTTTTTTCGTCTGGGTAAAACAATGAATTTTCAGTGTATATAAATATAGGGTGTCTTTTTAATGACTGTGAAGTGTTTGAAAATATTGCCGGTCCAAGTTTTGTATTCATCCTCTGTAAAGTTCATGCAACATACTAGGTAAATCGGCTCCGTGACTAAAGAACGCGGTTTGTGAGCCGGGTACCAGGCGTTCGAAGCTCAGCTGCGACCGATTTGTGCAGCAGACCGTGTCGCGTTATGTTATAACGTGCTGGTATGGGAGCCGGTCGTTCAGAAAGCAATGGCAAACTACTGAACGTAACACTTGCCTAGTACATCAACAGTAGCTGGAAAATGCTGGTGTTGACTGCAACGTCCCGTAAGGGATACGCAAAAAAAAAAAAAAAATAGGTAAATACAAAACTAAAAAAAAATACAAAACTTGGACCGGCAATATTTTCAAACATTGCACAGTTATTATAAATAAACCATACATTTCTATTTCCGAGACATGGTGCTATTCACGAGCCAGCTTTCTTCGATATTCAGATGGCGTAGATAGGTCAGCATAACGGAATGGATAAGAGCGCTCGTTTTTGAACATCCGGTGTACTGTTGGCGAGTTATGGATTCAACCACTACACCGGTCAGTTGGACTACATTGTGATTGGTGGCAGTGAAAGCTGATCCACACGTTAAAACTAGGCCAGTGCACTAGAAGTAGTAACACTGTATGGCCTGCGCTTGAGTTCAAAGCGAGCAAAAGAAAAAAAAAGATCGTGTAGGAAAAGTTTAGTCGATGGATCAACATCACGGCACACGGTTTAACCCATAAGTGCTCCGTTTTCCTCCTAACTCAAACCTGAGTCTGGAGAAACTCAGCTCAATGCACGAACTCTGTTGCATCGGCGAGGATCCTGAAATACTTTGGGTAGATTTTTAACTCGAAATGTTGCCCGGGCAGCGCCGTTAGGCTACTCTTTTTCGATTTCCAACTGCCAAGGGATTTTTTACGTGCGCAACAATACACACGGGCGTCCGATCTCACTACCCAGAGACCAGGGGAAATTTTATTACTGGAAGTCCAGGTGGATTTTTTAAATAAATCCCGGTCCTCACCGGGGCCTGAAACCGGGACCTCCAGCACTCGAGGCGGACACCATACCTCGAGACCACTCAGCCCCTGGCATCTTAAGTAACTGGTTATTAAGAACAGTTACAATTGTAAATTAATTACATTAATAGCGATTTTCGAAACTGATTTAAAATTTAAGTTAAGAAAGGTAAGAATGATATTGCGCGACTTTTATAATTTTATAACATTGTGGCCCGCTTAACTACCGAAAATAGTAGATATGACCCTCTTCTTGAAAAGTTTGGGAACTACTGGTTTACTACTGTACTATTTTGTTCTTCTTAATACACGATATTCTAAGAAATTTCCCGAAACGTTAGGTTCAAACGCCAGTACACGATTTGAAAAAAAAAAAAAATCATTTGGAAACAACCAACTTAAAACGTCAACTGTATATGAAAACTCAATGATAGAGAAATATCCACCAGACAATGTGAAATTCCACGCCAAATAAGAACAAAGCAAATATAGTTTCTGCAATTCGTATAGCTTCTGTAACAATCATATTTAGAAAATCTCTTTGAGATTTTATTGTCAAGCCAATGTCATCAACTTAACGCAAGTTGATGTATTAGCGCCGACAATTAAAATCCTGGACATATTTTCTGTTAATCGTTTCACAGTGAAACACATCAAGGGACATAACACACTTAACGTGTTCAATGTTGACACTTTCCTGGATTGCTGCCACTTATTATTTTATAGCTTCATGACAGTGTCATCGCCTTAACGCAAGTTGTTATATTAACCACTCAATATTTTTATTTATTTAGCCCTCGCTCGCTTGTAATTTAGGTCCTCAAGTCAAGGACGAGAAGTCTGTATTTTAGCAATGAAATCCTGGAACATATATTCTTCTTCCACCTCTAATTATTTAGCGTTGGGATTTCTAGGGCAGTAAGGGCCTACAGTCACATATGCCAAGTCCTTTGTAGATACGTCCATGGTTGGTTGAATGTTGCCTGATTTTCTTTTCTACGATATGAGATAGCCAGTCTCGGACCAACCCCCTTTAGTCGCCTTTACGACATGCACAGTAAAGCCGATGGACAGAACATTACCCACTCTCTCCATACCATGCCACCTGCTCTAATCCGGTTAAGTCATTGATAGAGGCATTGCTTTTCTCGTGGTGTTCAAGCTATAAAATGGACGATCCAAATTGCTACCCCATTGTTGCGTAAACAAAACATATGATAGTTAGTTTAAATTTACTGCGATGGTCATTTTAAATTACTATTGTTTGTTTTGTATTATGGTAAGTGGTTTCTGCAGTATGCACCTAACGAGATGCGGCGACATATGCTAAGCAATATATTGTGTAACCCATGTCTTCATTGTTTAAGTGTTAAATATTATATCAAAAAAAGTCACTATACAATGAGCACTATCCTGCGTGCTCAGTCTTATGTTGCAGCAGTCACCCCGTAGGATCCCTGCCTAATGGCCCCATGAGGAGTTGATTATATCTCCTCTCTTGACCTCGAAGACGGCATGGAAGAGCTTGGACAGGTTTCATTACCAGATATGTACGAACTCTTTCGCAGCGGTAGGAATCCAAATATGTGTTTATCACAGTCACAAATGCTGTACATTATTTTGTGGGTAGCTTGTCGTATTTTGGGAACTTTGCCTTGGCAGCGGCGTATTTGGCCTGCCAGTTTCGATTTCCAACTGCCGAGGATTTTTAACCATAACGTGCACACATCCGCCATTTGGGTCCAAACTACAATGAGTATACCGGCCTGTTCATGCTTCTTCCCATGTGTATTGGTGTAGACTGTTTCCATATGCTTAGATTGAAGGATCCCGTAAATATATCTCCTAACATTTGAAATGCAGTGAGTAAAACCATAGGTGTGCAAGTGTAACAAAGGACCCCTTTCCTCACCATGGGGCGTCTTGGGTGTAAAGTGTTTGCCCCGTCGTTTATACACCTTTGGTATTCAATGGGTGATGTGCTCAATGCCAAACCAAAGCCTTTACTTTCCAGAAACTTTATTGGTAACAATTTTAAGCTTATATCTACGTCACCATCATCATGATCCCGCATCTTGACCTGTGCAGAGCTTCGAGGTTTCTCTCAATCACAAGCCAGATGTCCTCCTTTTGTTATGTAAAAAGATAATGTCTCTGAGCTTGCGTTGTCTTCAGTACATATGATAGGAAACTGGCAATTTTAATACTAACATTTCGAGTGATTTCCTCTCATTCGCACATTCAGTTCCTTTAGAAACTGGGAATAAACTGTAACTTTCCGATACAGAAAGAAAGCATGTACTATTCGACAATTATGCCGCAACTACTAATTCAGCGAGTGCTGGTGAAGTAAATTAAATGATATTAGATAACTTTAATAGTTAATTTTAAGTACAAGGTGTCAAAGCTGTAGAAGGAATTATGTAGTTTGGCTTGGGTGACATTGTGTGCGTGAAGAGTTTGGGAATTCATGCGGTTGTTTTTGCCTCAAAGTACCTTTCTCGAGATAAATATATTCGAATAACGTGCTTAGATATATTGGAAGACATTAATTCACGAAGAGAATTGGCTACTTGCAACAAAGGAAGACAGTCCACATTATTTGGTCATATCATGATAAGGGAATACATGGTGACAAAGCAACAGTTGGAGGAGAGGAAAGGCTGGGGAAGACCAAGAGAGAAGATACTGGACAGTTTGTCATCATGGCATGGAAGAGAACGAGTATCAGACATAATTAGCATCACACGAGACAGAAGGCGGTGGGCAGACATAAGGTCAACATCACACGAGACAGAAGACTGTGGACAGACATAATGGTCAACATAACACGAGACAGAAGGCTGTGGACAGACATAATGGTCAACATCACACGAGACAGAAGGCTGTGGACAGACATAATGGTCAACATCACACGAGACAGAAGGCTGTGGACAGACATTATGGTCAACATCACACGAGACAGAAGGCGGTGGGCAGACATAAGGTCAACATCACACGAGACAGAAGGCTGTGGACAGACATAATGGTCAACATCACACGAAACAGAAGGCTGTGGACAGACATAATGGTCAACATCACACGAGACAGAAGGCTGTGGACAGACATGATGGTCAACATCACACGAGACAGAAGGCGGTGGGCAGACATAAGGTCAACATCACACGAGACAGAAGGCTGTGGACAGACATAATGGTCAACATGACACGAGACAGAAGGCTGTGGACAGACATCATGGTCAACATCACACGAGACAGAAGGCTGTGGACAGACATGATGGTCAACATCACACGAGACAGAAGGCTGTGGACAGACATAATGGTCAACATCACACGAGACAGAAGGCTGTGGACAGACATCATGGTCAACATCACACGAGACAGAAGGCTGTGGACAGACATGATGGTCAACATCACACGAGACAGAAGGTTGTGGACAGACATGAAGGTCAACATCACACGACGTGGACAATAAGAAGAAGAACTTGTTTGGCTTGGTTTGTCACTGCGCAGGAATATCTCCACAAGCGCTGAACATTCCTCCCATAGATAATAAAGAATCATCTCAGCATTGTGTACGAACTCTTTCGCAGGGATAGGAATTCAAATATGTGTTTATCACAATCACAAATGCTGTACAGTATTTTGTGGGTAGCTTGTCGTATTTTGGGAACTTTGCCTTAGCAGCGGCGTATTCGGCCTGCAAGTTTCGATTTCCAATTTTTAACATTAACGTGCACACTGATCCCTAGAAGTGATTGCCCTTGTCAGAGAAGGACAGACGTTTGATCCACTAACCCAGGACCAGGATTGTGGTGGGGGTGGGGGGGGGGGGGTGTTGTGATGGGTATATGTGGGAGACTTTTCATACGAGTATTTTGTAGAAGTCCAAACACCACCATAAGATGGACCAGGCCTGTTTGATCTTCTCCATTGTCCGTAACTTGTATCATGCATTAATCCTGCTTGGGATTAATGTAAGGCGAATAACCACTAGTGAGCATTCTGATACTTGACTTCGTTCCGTACATAGCTCCTGAAAATCCGACGGTCCGATAATCGTTCTATCGTTCTCTCTCTCTCTCTCTCTCTCTCTCTCTCCTCTCTCTCTCTCTCTCTCTCTCTCTCTCTCTCTCTCTCTCTCTCTCTCTCTCTCTCTCTCTCTCTCTCTCTCTCTCTCTCGCTCTCTTTTCCGCTGACACCCAGCAAGATGAATTTTACAGTAACGTGGTGCATTCATCGTCGCAAATGTGGACCTGGCTCTCGATCATGTCTGCAGCAATTTCCATGGTCTAGTCAGGAAATATAGCGTTAACATCTCTGGGCTTTTCTTCAGGCAATACTCCGATGATATTGGATTTAAACAAACTTGAGTGAACCTTAAGAGGTCTCTACCTTGATTGTTGTACTAAAAGTATAACACTTTGTTGGCTATTTCAATAAATGGGTGTGCTCGAAAAAACAAAAAAAGAAACAGAAACTGGGTGTCTAGTATGCATGTTGAAGCTGAGATTCTCTCATGGTGAACGTGTGTATCAGGGGACCTATCTTTATGCACGACAAAATAAACAATTCTCTTGTACATAGATTTTCATATCATGTCTACCAGTATTGTAATAATGATTCGCGAAGCAACATGGCATAGCATACCGATCCCTTATGTTATTGCTATTTCAGTTTAGTATGGAGTAGAGGAATACTTACAAGAAGTAACACACTACAAAAGGAGCATGAAAACACAAATAAAAAACACACTGGCAAACATCATCTCCATATAATCGATAGGGTACAAGACAGACGAGCTAGCAATGGCATGATGAAACCTTAAGTAGTTCTATGCATCAGCCCAAGAGCTCCATGGAGGTAAGAACACTCATCATCATATGCCTGCCGATAAGCGCCGGCGGTCATGTTTCACATGAGACGTGGGTCAGCTCAGTGTTCTTGTCTTGACCATACCACGTGGCCAAGCCATCCAGGATATTTACTTCTCTGCCTTCCCCTTATGTTTTTCCCCTTGATCTTGCCAGTTGACACCAAATTCTATAGTTTAGTTCTTCTCATAACATGCCGAAAATATTTTGACTGTCCATGTCTAATTTCTCTAATCAATTTACGGCTTGTTTTCATTTGCTTCTTATAGGATTTGCTCATTGGTTGTTCTGTGTGTCCCTGGTATGTAAGAACACTAAAGCAATACAAGATGACGATAGGGAGGAAAGAACACGAACACTGCAGATGAGAGCTCAGCTTGGCAGAGAGGAGCAGACAGAATCTTTAGATTGGGAACATAATAGTGTAGACTCAGAACACATTTCCATCGAATGGGTCTGAATCTGCCGCTTGAAACTGTGATCCAGTGATAGCACTTGATGAGAGATCACAACTGTTAGCATTTACAATTTGTAGAAGAAAGACAGAGATATTGTGATTAAACCAAGCACGTTACAAGCCGATCTCCCACACTTTCAGAGGCGGAATCATAAACATATTTTGGAAGAAATGTAGACAAAAATGTGGGGACAAACAAAGCCATACGAGGGCGAGTCAATAAGTAAGTCACACAGTTCTGTGGGATGGCAGGTAAATGTAGTTGGTGTTTTCTACAGGTGACATTAGGTGACAGCAACATCGAACTTTATATTCCCGTTCGTCAGGTGGCTCTAGGTGTCTCATGCGCATGCGCAGCGCATAAACAAAATGGTGACTGTACTTACGGAGTGTACAACCAAAGAGCAACGTGCTGTTGTGCATTTTTTGTGGGCAAAAGGACTGCCTGTAAAGGACACTCATAAGGAAATGCTTCCTGTTTATGCTGACAAATGTTTGTCCCTGTAAAGCGGTGCAGAGCTAGGTAGAAAATTTTCTCAAGGACGCTCTAAAATTGTTGATGAAATCCGATCTGGTCGTCCTGTTGAGATTGCAACAGAAGCATCCGTATAGTGGGTGGAGGAGATTATTAGAGGTGACAGGTGAGTAACGATAGACTCTGTAGCATCTGCAATAGGGTGCTCACATGGCTCAGCATATAGCATAATGCATGGTCCATTGAAATTTAAGAAAGTGTGCTCAAGGTGGGTACCCAGACAATTGACGGAGGAACACAGAATGAACCGATTTGGCCTGTCCTTGCATCATCTTTGTCGATACGAAGATGAACGATAAGACATGCTGAACAAGATTGTTACTGGGAACGAATCATGAGTGCATCACTACCAGCCCGAATCAAAGCGGGCTTCAATGCAATGGTCCTTCTTCGCTTTGTGTCCAAAAATTCAAGGTTACGCAATCAGCAGGGAAGGTTATGGTGACAGTGTTCTGGGATTGTCAAGGAGTGTTTTTAACCAATTTCAAGAAGAAAGGTGACAATGTGAATTTTGAATCGTACTGTGAAGTTCTATCGATGCTTCATGGTTCAATTCGAAGAAAATGCCAGGGACTGCTGACTAGGGGAGGGTTGCTTCTTCATGACAATGCCAGACAACATACGGCTCGATTAACTCAGGAGAAAATTAACCAACTAAGGTAGGACGTTGTGGAACATCCACCTTACAGCCCCGACTTAGCCCCTAGCGATTTCCACCACTTTGGTCCACTGAAAACCCACCTTGGCGGGAGAAATAGCGCGAATGACGCCGAAGTTGAATGTGAGGTGAAAACGTGGTTTAGAAAACCGAGCACGCAGTTATTTGCAGCCGGTTTGGGAGGACTGATAAAACGATGGGATAAGTGCATTAATGATGGTGGAAATTATGTTGAGAAATGAAGCGACAATGTATGTATAAAAAATAAACTGGTTTCAAGTTGTTATACTTAGTTATTTTTCTACAGCATTTGTGACTTACTTATTGACTCCCCTCGCATTAACATAAGCATATGAGAGGCAGAAGAAGCATTCATGGCCTGAAGAAATGTGTGGGAGTCAAAGGACATTAAACTTAGCACTAAACTTAAATTTTATAAACCTCCAATATTAAATCAGTACTGCTGTATGGATCAGAAACATTGAGAACAGCTAAAAGAATTACTAATAAACTTCGAACATTCAATGAGTAGTGTCTGCGCACAATAGTGGGAATAAAGTGGCATTAACAAAAATCACCAATGTAGAGAGTTCATGGAGAGAACTAAACAAGTCTCAGTGAACCAAGAAATGATGAAGAGACACTGGCGCTGTATAGGACAGGCACTGAGAAAGCCTGAGGACAATATAACTAGACACTCTCTTGTCTGGAAACCACACGGCAAACGAAATAGCAGGAGGAGATCTTAAACCACATAGAGAAGAGAATTACAGACAGAGATGAATAATATTGGGAAGGCACGAACAGAGCTGGAGGAGATAGCAAAAGATAGGACCAGGGAGGCTTAGCGTGGTTTGCCTGAGGGCCTATGTTCAAATGTAGAATAATGGGCAGATAATAAGCTCAAGGGAACCGTCCTGTCCATGACCCATAGCTGAATAGACCTGCTGGAAAATCTTGGTCGCAGAAAGAAAAGAATACTTGACACGATACAACATAATTTTAATATGACTCGCTTTAGTTCAAATACAACAAAAGTTCACATTCACACGGAACGTCACACGTAATCTTGGACTTGTGTGTACATCACGCAAATATTTCCATTTAACCTATGTTTTTACAACTTGCAAGGCAGCAAGAAAACCCTAACCTGCACAGTTCGTGGTCAGGCAAATATTTCCATTTAACCTATGTTTTTACAACTTGCAAGGCAGCAAGAAAACCCCAACCTGCACAGTTCGTGGTTAGGCGGCCTTTATTCCTCGGGCTAAAGACAACTCTGCCCTACAGGTTTTGTTTATATTCATGTAGGGACATCAGCACTTTAACACATCTATGCCATGATCAGTGACGCCAAAATCGCGTCCTTACATTGAATACCACAGAGCTGATCGTAGTCTCCGATGTGTCACATGCATTTGTTAAATGCTAATATATGGGTCACAATTTACTTTCGCTTCTCTCTCTCTCTCTCTCTCTCTCTCTCTCTCTCTCTCTCTCTCTCTCTCTCTCTATCTATCTATCTCTCTCTCTCTCTCTTTCTCTCTCTCTCTCTCTCTCTCTCTCTCTCTCTCTCTCTCCCCTCTTCATTCACACCGGCGTTGGTCTTGCAAAGCAATACTTTGTGTTTGTCTGTCTGTCCGTCCGTTCACCAGTTCGCCTGTTTGTCTGTCTGTCCGTACGTACGTCCAGTCGATTAGTCGGTTCATCTGTCTGGCTGTCAACCTGTGTTTCCGTCTGTATGTTTGTCTGCTGGCTGATCGTCAGTGTCTGTGTGTGTGTGTGTGCGTGCGCGCGCGCATGACTGTGCATACTTACGCAATACGTATGTACGTGCAATTAAAATTACCCTGTACAAATCAGAAACCTTGCTTACATAAGGCAGAACTCATATACTCTACAGGCCTACATTTCTCTTCGTTACCGGTACTCTACAAGTGGTACAAGCCAGACAAGAAGTGATTTAAAAAAGTAACGGTCCCTAGTACACTTCTAAGATGCACTAGACCAAATGAAGCTAGACCCATATTTGCACAGACCAATCGGCGCCCAGTGGGTCATGTGGACGGTACCACAGTGGCCACCTTTGCCTCCCTAGACATTTCCTAATGGTTTAGCCTGGGTCGACCCGGAAGCCCAGGTCAACGTTAAACATTCGAAACAAGAAGTGTATATATACGTTAACTATAGTTCAGTTGAGTTGAGTTGTGTTGCGTTGAGTTGAGTTGTGTTGAGTTGAGTTGTGTTGAGTTGAGTTGTGTTGCGTTGAGTTAAGTTGTGTTGTGTTGTGTTACGTTGAGTTGAGTTGTGTTGCGTTGTATTGCGTTGAGTTGAGTTTTGTTGCGTTGAGTTAAGTTGTGTTGTGTTGAGTTAAGTTGTGTTGCGTTGAGTTAAGTTGTGTTGCGCTGAGTTGAGCTGTGCTGAGTTGTGTTGCGTTAAGTTGAGTTGTGTTGAGTTGAGTTGTGTTGAGTTGAGTTGTGTTGTGTTGCGATGCGTTGACTAGTGTTGTGTTGAGTTGAGTTGTGTTGCGCTGAGTTGAGCTGTGCTGAGTTGTGTTGCGTTGCGTTGACGTGTGTTGTGTTGAGTTGAGTTGTGTTGCGTTGAGTTGAATTGTGTTGAGTTGTGTTGCGTTGAGCTAAAAAAACGACATCACTGCACGCAGGGCATTCTCATATGTGCTCAGTCCCCTCGTTCAACAGCCAGCGAAAAGTCATAAAGTGAAGGTTCCAACTGCCATCTGACTGAAAGTTCTCCTAGTCTTCCCTCTCGGTATTGAGGTTCGTCCAGAGCCCCTGCCGATCTCCTGCCATAGCATTCTCTCCTTATAAGAGTGCTCAGTCTATTCCCCCGTTTTCTCCACCTGGTCCCCCACGCTCGACCACCTCATCCTTGTCCATAGCTAATCTACCACCGAGATGTGCATTCCCTGCCAGCCTATCAGCCTGTTCATTCTTCCGCACTCCCGCATGACCATATCAGAAAATCCGTACAATTCTCACAATCTGTTACCTCTAAAGCGAGGCAAGCCATTCTACACGAAACGTTCATTTCTTCGCCTTACGAAGCTTACTCCGTGAGTCCGTAATTGAATACAATGTGTGTTGCAGCGGACTTGTCCAACCATTGGAAGGCTGCTGCTACTGCTTCCACCTCCATTATCATGCTGGAGGTCGTAGTCTCATATGCAGGACTCTCCCCTTTCAAGCATCGTTCATTAGCCTTCGCAATGAAACCACATCCACTATCTAAGCCTGTTTCTCATCACTGACCCACAGGTGTAGACCACTATGCCACTTTGATGTGTGTTGGCCTGGATCAGTTGTTGGACCTCAAACTCTGTGCCGCTTGCTGCCCCTTCGCTGCACTCACGATCCAGTGTGGCTATTGCCATGACATGTCTTCCGTTACTTTTACCCACTCTTTTTCATGATTGATGTTCTCTACAACGCTATAACTGCATGGATCGTTGCAGAGCATCGCTTCAATATTCATTCACTATGTGATCACCTGACATAAAAAGTTAGTTGCATATTCTTTACAGGAAGTCGCTGTCAACCCTAGCATTATTATTATTATTATTATTATTATTATTATTATTATTATTATTATTATTATTATTATTATTATTGTTTGGCTGTGTGTGATTTCTTGGCAAGTTTACTTTCAGTAGTTTGCCATTGCTTTCTGAACGACCGACACTCATACCATTGTGTAAAAAAAAGCGCAAGGTGGTCTGCTTCCAAATCGTCCAAAGTTGTATTTCAAAGGTGGTACGTAGGATATATCCTTTTCTTTTGAATGGATGTAAAGCATGGACACTGAGCAGTCAAGCTGTGGGAAAAAAACACCAAAAAAAAAAACAAACATCTGATGGCTGTGGAATTGTGGTTTCTGAGGAAAATTCAAAGAATACCATGGACAGACATAAAAACCAACGATTAAGTCCTACAAGAAACAAATGAAAATCGTAAACTGATTACAGAAATTAGACGTAGACAGTCAAACATTTTTTGGACATGTTATGAAAAGAAAGAAATTAGAGAACTTTGTGACAACTGGCAAGATCGAGGGGAAGAGAACAAGGGGAAGCGAGAGAAGTAAATACCAGATGGATTAACCACGTGGCATGATCAAGACAAGAATACTTAGCTGATCCACGACTCTAGTGATGGAGTGTAATGGCGAATCATGACAGCCCACGCTTACCGGCATGACACATGATGGATAGATGGACGCAGGATAACTAACTGCGTTTTAGCGTTTTAATTACTTTGCCAAAGCGCCAGCTGTGAGATAGACGGACGAGAAATGCAAGGAAAAGAAGAAAAGGAGGAGGAGGGGAGGGGGCGTAAGCTTTACAACAAATCAATTAAAACAAACCAATTTAATAAAGCAGCTACACATCTTTTTTCGTCTCGCCCTATCTCTCACCCCCATCCTCTCTCTCTCTCTCTCTCTCTCTCTCTCTCTCTCTCTCTCTCTCTCTCTCTCTCTCTCTCTCCCTCCTCCACCCATCTATCTATCTCTCCCCTCCAATTCTCTCCTCTCTCTCTCTCTCTCTCTCTCTCTCTCTCTCTCTCTCTCTCTCTCTCTCTCTCTCTCTCTCTCTCTCTCACTTAACAGAAGTGGTAAGCTAAGCAACAAATCAACTAATGCGGACTTATTTAATATGGCGGCTACACAGCTTGTTTTTTCACCAATAGAGGAAAACAAACACACTGTATTATTGTGAGTTCAATCGATCAGGCGCCGTCACAACAATGAAGGTTGGCTGTATAATGAAGATTGGCTGTAATGGATCTCCAACACTCTTTGCCTCACCATCTTTTGATGTTTTCTTCCCAATTGTATCGCTAACCTTCAACCTCACCCTCCAGTATGGTATTTATAAGAGTGATTATACGAAGAGTGTAGGCAGGCAGGTGAGTAGTTAGGTAGGTAGGTAGGCCGGCCAGCACGCAAGTAAGTAAGTACCTACCCGTTTGCCTGTCCACATGTCTGTTCGTCGATATGTCTCCCTGTCTGTCCGCCCGCCGGCCCGCCGGCCCGTCCGTCCGTCCGTCTGTCTGTCTGTCTGTCTGTCTGTCTGGTAAAGACACGATGTTCTATGATTTGAATAAAATAATGTAACCTGCCGTGCTTGAAATGTACTTATCGGAATAACAGCTGAATTAAACATTACAAACAGGCATAACTGGACCAAAGATCTCGCACCATGACCGGTTTAACAGTGGCTTACAGGGCAGGTGGAGGTTAAAGAAGAAAAGAAAACAAACAACACAGCAACAAAAGGATACAATTCTGGCAGAATATAAAAGCCGAGAACTGGGGCAGAATGCTACAGTGCCCTTTGCGTACTGCTGTACGGCTTTCTGAACAAACGACGTTCATGCTATCGTGCTAATCACGACTAGACGGTTAGCATCCAACTCGCCTGCTGCCGATTTGGTACTCCGATATGCGCGATTGCGAAACTGCGCTCATTGTCCCTAAACCACAGGCCCCGACAAATTGGCAACTTTCTGTTGTTGTTTATTGTTTTAAAAAAAAACTTGCAGGGAACCTATACAATCTGGCTTAACTGTGGCTTTATACGGATGTAAAGTGTATATCATTTGGGGAAAAGAAACGAACAAACAAATATGATTGATGTAATTTCTCAATATTGTTCTGTGAAATCGGTCTTACTTTTGGTAATTTTGGCGCTGATCAGTTATAAAGTTTTGATTTGGATTGTGAAAAAGACTCCGAAAAACCTGCCACCTGGACCACGTCAATGGAACACTAACTGGGAAATACTAAAAGCCACATGGAACGATTCATTCGTTGAGCTGACTTACGAGTGGGCTAAGAAGTACGGTCCACTGACATTTTTATACAGTCTTGGGCAACCTCTGTTGTTGATAAATTGTCCAGATGCAGCGAGAAAGTTGTTTACTGCCGATGAGTACAGGCTACTCTTGGCCGACAGACTTACAAGCGAAGCGTCTCGACTTGCTTGGTACAACGGCAAAGACTTGATATTCTCAAAATATGACGGTAAGTTATTCTGTTTCAACAATATTTATTTTGCCTCTTTTCTATTGGATTAGTTATTATTTCGCAAATGAAAGAAAGAAATTAAGGTGCATGTCCTTCACAGGACGTAGCAATCACGCATTTTCGCTGTTCGTGATACCTGGGCAAATTTTACGTTCAGTAGTTTGCCATTGCTTTCTGAACGACAGGCTCCTATACCTTAAAAAAAAAAAAAACAGCACCGTTGTGTTTCGAACCCGGGTATACGGGCTCACAAACCGCGTCCGCAAGCCCTTAGCCACAGAGACCAATGAGAGACCATCATTTGGGGGAGGTGGGGTGATATGTAAACGTTTTCTTGGTGGTGTCATATGCTGAACTGCTTGTTTCGATTTTCGCTGGTTATACATTTTAACACCATCAACTACCATCACTGGCCTTACGTCAAAGCTCATCTGCGACGAGACCAAGAGGACGTCCAAGAGGAAAATTGATCGACGACATTAAAGACATTGTACAATCACACGGAATGACACTATCCAGTGTCGCCCACCGGGCGCTGGAGCGCAAATTACCCCCCCCCCCCCCTCTCCCACTACGCTTGACGGCAAAATTGGAAGATGATGATGATGATGATACCTTTTAAATATCTATTTCATTCATTCATTCATTCATTCTGTAGCATGTCCTTTGCAGAACCTCGCTTTCATAACAACTTTCGGAAAACCTCTCGATCATAAGCAAGATGTCCCGCGTCCGATACACCAATATGGAGATCATCCGCCACATCCTGCACCCATCTTCTCTTTGGCCTTCATCTTCCTCTCTTCCCGTGCATATACCCCTCCATTATTGTTCTGTTCAAACTTTCAAGCCGTTTGTAGTGACCAAAATATTTAAATTTTCATTTTGTATCGTCTTTAGTAGCCAACCTTCAATATTCAGATCTTGTCGTGTGGATGCATTTGTTCTTTTCTGTATCCAAGATATTCTTAGAACTCGTCTGAACGTTTATATTCAAAGGCATTTATGCGCTGTTCAGCTTGTTTAGTAAGTGCCTAGGTCTCACAGCCGTATGTTGCAATGGGAAAGATGCCATAACTTGCCCTCTTAAAAAATCTAATTTTGTATGTCTATGTGTCCCTCGCCATAATTTATTCAGTTATTTGAGTTTTTGAAGAGCAATTAATATTTATCTTTTAATTTCTTTCATTGTGTCACCATTGTTGGTAATCAATGCCCCAAGATATTCGAAAGTTTCCACCACCTCCAATCTACTGTATCAGCACTTATATTGTCAGTGTAGTTTTGGCAACCCTGACACTAGCTAACTCTTAATCGATAACAGTAACTTACAAACTGAGATAACTGTCAAGGAGTGAGTTATTGTTTGAGGATCACTTCTGTCTTATGGCTCAGTGTTGTCCAGGGAGTTATGATGATGACCTTGAGTATCTCTCGGATTGATCACCAAGACCTGTGAGCCGGCACACTTGCGTCCAAACCTCAACAGCAACACCAAAGGACATGCACTCAAGAACAAGCCATGGGAACGATGATTTGATGAACTTTATTCTCACCAGGGGTTTGTGTTTCTCACGGATACAAACATACTCTCCAGCCGGCAGTACTCAGGCCATACAGATCTTTCACTGGATGAAATATGCTCCCGCCACCAACCTCCGCATCATGTATCCCTGGAGTCCGTGTTGTGTCCCGTACCTTCTAGCGTGTGTGTGGAGACTGGTGCTAACGGCCACCGGCTTGTCAAGCCATGACGATCGTCCAGCATGGTCGGTCAGCGTTGGAGACTAAGTGGCCATATCAGGAAGGATCAGCACCCGCGATCGATGTCCGGCAGTTGAGAAATGTTGTGGCTAATGTTGAACGTGTCCGTCTGCGTGAGCTTGTGTTGTAAATCGATGAGCGTGTAGAGCGTTCTAGTGAATCATATATATTGATGTCCGTGTAGAGCTGAGCATGCGTACTGTTCTGTGTGAAGGCTGAAAGTGAAGTGTGTCTAACTGACAATCGCGTTGTTAATCAACGCGACTTGATGACGTAGCACTTGTGGATTTGTAATGCTACATCGTGCTTTGTTTTCTACTTACTATATTTTTGTTCACTGATGTATGTGCACAATTTGTTTAAGTCCCCGCTAATCACTGGTATCATGAAGGCTAATAGACTACAATGGCTGGGGCATATAGAAAGAATGGAAGATAATAGGGAAACAAAACTCGCTTACACTCAGGAAATAAATGACCGTAGACCCCGAGGTAGACCAAGAAGGCGGTGGAGAGATAATATACATACAGACCTACAAGCACTTGGAATCAACGACTGGCAAGAGAAGGTCCACCAGAGAGACGAATGGAGACAGATTGTATTTGCAGCAAAGAACCTCAATGGCTCGGAATGCTGAAGAAGAAGAAGAAGAAGATGTATGTGCACATCAGTTAACTCTCTACACGCCTGTCATATGCTATATGACAATAACAGTAACTTACAACTGAGATAACAGTAAATTGCAACTGAGATAACAGTAACTTACAACTTTGTACTTTTTGTATTGATTTTCTTTTTCTTGCCTTTCTAATTTCTTAGATTCCTTAGAGGATGATGTTTCAGCTTGCAGCTGTTTAATTTTCAGCTGCAGCTCAAGTTCTTCCCTCTTACTCTGGGCCAAGATCTCAGCTTTTCTAATTTCGGCATCTGTTTCTGCCTGTTTCGTTTTGGCCGCTAACGCTGACTGTTTTATAGCAGCTTCAGATTCTGCTTTCTTAGCTTCCAATTCTGCCTGTTTAGTTTTAGCTTCTCTCTCAGCAGCTCTGTCTTCTCGATCTCTGGCTTTTTCCTGTAACTGTACACACTCTGCATATTTTGCCTCACTCCATTTTGTTAACTCTTAACCAGTTAACTTTAGTTTTAAACCCGATTCAATGAAATCGTCCAATGTAGATATGATAAATTAATTTACTTATATCAAATGTACAGAAAAATAATTATCTGGTGTTAGTAGATACAGTAATTGTACAATAAATCACTACTACAGCAAATGCCTGAACTCGCACAAAAGTATGTATAAAAAAGAGAATACTTAAGTGAATTTGAGCTCTGGAGTATGTTGGAACACAGTTCCAGAGAATGGTTGCTTGATATTTACCACCAGAAAAATTGATCTTTGGTTGATAACACTTTAGGGTGACACAAAAACCTGCGCTTTTGGAAGGAAAAAAGTTAGAATGTGTATGTTTGTGTGGTGTATGCGTTATCAGGTAAGTTTTGTAGGTTTGTATGCTGTCAAGTATTTTTGTTAGTCGTATGTCATCCGTTCAACACTCACTTTCCATGTCGCTTCTTTACAAAAATTTCCGCTTACACTCACATTCACATCTATTTTTCAACTGGTTCTAAGCTGGACGATGCACTTACATTCACACCTTTCTCTAAATGGTTCAAAGCCGGACGTTGCACCCACGTTCACACCTGTCAGGATCTTGCGTCTCAATCACACAGGCTCGTAATAACTAACAGATGTGATAAAAACACTGTCACATAATGACTATACGTGACACATGGCGAATACAATGATACACACTTTATTTGCACTTCTCATTCGCTGCAAATATCACAAGCATCGCGCAATCAACATAGCGATGCCATTATACAATACATACAATCAATATATACATTCAATGCATTAATACTTCACTCACAATCTACGACTCAAGCGCACAGTCTACTATACCCAAACAGGCGTTCCACTAATAGCGTCCACTCACACAAGTAATACGAGCACACATTCCATCCACGTCTGTCCAGTACTACCGTCCGATGCCGTCTGCCGTCTAACCGCCGTGAGTTCTCCTTGGTCAGGTTGTCTCCCTGCGTAGACTCCGTGTGCCACGCGTGTCTCAACTGACCGCTCCCGTCACTGCGTAGTTAATTTCGCTCACAGGCGTACCTGACCGTAATTGACAGGCGTCGATGATGAAGACGCGGCATATCTGCTGGGGAGATTATGACAAAGATAACAATAACTTACAAATGAGATAACAGTAACTTACAACTGAGATAACAGTAACTTACAACTAAGATAACAGTAACTTACAATTGAGATAACAGTAACTTACAACTAAGATAACAGTAACTTACAACTGAGATAACAGTAACTTACAACTGAGATAGCAGTAACTTACAACTGAGATAACAGTAACTTACAACTAAGATAACAGTAATTTACAACTGAGATAACAGTAACTTACAACTGAGATAACAGTAACTTACAACTAAGATAACAGTAACTTAAGGATGGAAAGGATACAGAACGAAGCTGTGCGCATTATTCTTGGATGTACAAGAGATACGGCATGCAGGGCGATGCGCTACCTTCTTGATTTTCCAACCATGAGGGACACAATACAATTTTTCCAAGTACGTGCCTATCTCTACATTGGCACCTTTCCCTCTTGGCAGACGATAGTTTGGTACATTTTGCTTCAAAAAGGCTTAATAACTACAACCCATGGCGGTGGCGAATGTGACTGATAAGGCCAATTCGCGCTGTACATGTTCGTCCACAGTGGATGCATATGAAAACATAGTCATTTCCACCATCATGCACCATCTTACGTTTCTCACGCTCTGTGTGTGCTTTATCTGCAATCAGTTTCTCCTTTGTCTTTATTCCATTTCTGATAGCTGCCCTCCATGCAACACGTTCAGCGGCGACTTGCTCCCAATGTGCATTATCAATGCCTGCATCAGTCATGTTCCGCTTACACACATCTTTGTATCGTAGTAGAGGCTGACCTTGAGATCTCCTACCCATTTGTAATTCACCAGAAAAGATTCCTTTGGTATTCTACCATCATCCATCCTCCTAACGTGCCCTATCCATCTAAGTCTACGAAGACAGAGCATGGAACACATCGTCACACAACCTGATCTTTCCAATACTTCAGTATTTGTGATTTGTCTTGACACTTAATACCAAGTATTCTTCGCAGATACCGCATATGAAAGCTGTTTAAGCGTTTCTCTTGGTGTAAGTTGACCAGGTTTCACTGCCATAAAGAAGAGTACTAAGGACGAGGCTTGGTAAACAAGGACTTTTGTTATGGCAGTAAGCTTCCTGTTCTCACATACTCTTTTTGCTAACATGTTCATTGTTGTTGCTGCCTTGCCTATCCTGATGTTGATTTCCTGATCTAGGGATAATTTGCTTTTTACCTCTGATCCTAGATATGTAAAATTGTATATCTCAGATTCAACGCAAACACACAACATCTACTGCACAGTGAGATTAAGAAGGTATCTGGCAGCATGTTAAAAAGGGGAAAGTAGTGGATGGGTCGAGCCGAAGACATTCTTCAGCAGGTATGTTCATTTGAGGACTTAGAACCTGGGAAGGAGTGGGTACAAGTGCCAACAGAGTTCTGTACATCCTTTTCAGTGTGCATCCAACTAGACAGGAAATGCAGACAAGAAAAATAGCTACTGTTGAGGCGGAAGTACATGCTCTGATCTTGGAGAACTTCGTTAGAGGATGATGCTGTCATTTACACGGATGGGTCGCTCGTCCGAGGAGTGAGAAGTTCATGGGCCTTTACTGCTCAGGCCGGAGGGAACAGTGTGAAGGAAGAGTCTGGCGCTTTTGCTTTGACCACAAGCAGCCTGACTATGGAAATCATGGCAGTAAGTAAAGCAATAACATGGCTCGAGACACTAGACATTCAATCGGGCATGTGTCCTTAGTGACTCAATGAGTATGCTCAGGAGGATAGAGATGGGGTGGGTCCGAAGAGAGTGGCTGCTGTCTCTAGAGCGGTCTCGGCTGGCAAAGATTAGTTTCATCTTCGTGCCAGGGCATGCGGTGTACAAGGGAATAAGCAGGCTGACAGGTTTGCAGGTAGGGCTACTGTGGAAGGCGGACGAGCCATGGATCAAGAAGACATTATTAATGCTCTACGAGAAGTAAGTCGTTTACGTGAACCAAGCGATGACTGGGAATCTACAACCATGGTCAGACTGCGAGAACAGCAAGTTAACAGAGGCAGGGAGCCAAAGAAGTGTAATAAACCAACACAGAACTGGTGTCGTGAACCGCTACACGCTGCGGGATTTACTGAGGAGGGGATCCAAGCATTTATTGACTGAATAGCTCCATGCGCAATGAGGATGGTCTGTCGACTAACTAACTAACTAACCAACCAACCAAGCAACCAACCAACCAACCAACCAAGCAACCAACCAACCAACCAACCAACTAACTAACTAACTAACTAACTAAGACGGCAAGTGGCATTCATAAGTGTTACCTGGTCCGTAAGGGAAGCAAATAAGAATAACAATGTAGCTTGTCATGCGTGTTGTAGGAGGCACTACAGTGAGACTGAATACCTCATTCTGTAGAAATCTTTAGCTCAAGAATCCAACAAATCATGAGGAAGCCTATTAACGACTTGCTTTGATCTGGTTGTGGACCTTTGCTTCTTCGGGCGCTAGAAAAGAAGGCTTGTAAAATGAAATAGGGTGATTGCTCTCTCTATTGGATAAACAATACACATGAACTAAACGTATGGCTAGAACAACAACTATAGCCACCAGCAAGAAACAAAACGGCATCTGGAGTGTACTGTGACAACAAAGTAAATAATACTGAAACGTCGAAAGAAATTCAACAGTGTAGGGTCAATGGTAACAATATATGAAAACAGGGATATCATATAGAATAACACAAGCAATAACTGCATCCTATCTATAGTATGTCCCGAAAAGAATGCCTTCATTCACGATCAATTATTTTGAAAACTGTCTGTTGCATCGTTATGAAATTTTTCCAGCCGTCTTATATTTACCCCCACCCAAGGAATATGTCTTTGATAGGTCCAAAAGCAACTTAAATCATCGAAAGCGGCGACATTTCTTTGATGTTTTGCTGAAAAACTAGTGATTTCTCGCTAACAAATTTATGTTTACAGTAATGAAAGCCCCGCCAATTCAGATGACACACAAGGCGTATCCGGATTCGTATGGGAGTGGGTGCAATGAAAGAAGTAGCTTAAAATCGACAGGGTCGGCTGCATTGCACCGGGTTTTTATCCCATATGGCTCAGTTTCTTTCCGCAGCGCGGAAAGCGTCGCACAAAGCGCGAACTCCGTACCTCCAGCGACGACCCTCGGGAGTCTCCGAAAAAATGCACTCGTGAAATGAAGGACGCGGCCCGGAATCGAACATACAACCTTCGGAGCCCGAGTCAGACGGCTTGACCACTTCACCACGGAGAATCCCGAGAGGGGTGCAATGTGTAATATTAGTAAAGACAGAGAATTTACAGAGGCACTGGGGTAAATAATTTGTAAATTGACAGGAAAGTAGAAGGAATATATTTCTTACCTTATTTTCATTTCCTTCTTGTTTCTTCAGCTGCTGGTTAATAATGTGTACACAAGTATTCGTATAGCTTTTTATATTGAGTTCGTGAAAGCTTCCAAATAGCTGTGCGTTAATGTGCGTATGGAGTGACCAGAAATGATACCGCAATTTAGTCATCATGTTTCCATTTTAAGGATCTGTTCAGCTGTCTGTGTAGTTTGTTCACACGTACACATGGGTGACAGACCCGCTTTGAGTCTTCGTGAAAGATTGTCTACTCTGCTGTTTACCGTTCAGAGACGGAACATGATTACCTGTTTTGCACTATGAAAATAGTTGTCAGTGTCTCTGTAGTGGGCTTTCTTCTTAACGACCAAGATGTTGGTCCTCTTTTCATTGAAGTTTATAGATTGATTCGTATGCACGTGTGTTGTCCCCTAATTTGACAACGTGTTTGCTCTCACGTTTCTTGTTATGCCACAATATGTCAGTTTCCACCGCAATATTACTCATCTGTTGGTATTCAATGCGTTTAGTGTGTGTGTGTGTGTGTGTGTGTGTGTGTGTGTGTGTGTGTGTGTGTGTGTGTGTGTGTTTTTCTTTCAATACAGTTGTTTGTCACCGACTGAGGGCTTGCGGAATTGAAAATTCATCACTGTGGAATAGCAAACTGTTGCCATTGACATTATGCTGATGCTGTAATGTTTAGGGCCTGCAATTCTTCTGAATATTTGTAGCAAAATATCCCAGTTGGTGTGCACGTGGATTAAGGTCTGCGATCTGCTCAGACCTTAATCTGTGTCGGACGATTCCAGTAGGTTGATGACTGCTCTCGGTTGCATAAAATTCAATCCATCCTTTCTCCAATAACCCCCTTCCTCTTTCAACACATGGTCCTCACATTTTCCCAGTAACTTTTATCAATATTTAATAGCGCGGACTGGATTAGTATCCTGATGTCAGACAATTTGAATATAGTATTGTCAGCTGCCACCTGTCCTTTAATTTTAGCCCACACAAGTTCTATAGTAGTTAAAATGAGAATGGTACGGCGGAAGTCTCAAGCACCCATGACGATGCTCTTCTATCAACTTGTCGATTTGATATTTCTTGCTTTTTGGCGTCTGTTTTACAAGGGACAACAATTCTAGCTAGAAATACGTTTCTGGAAATGGTATGTTTTCCATTCGGATCATATCTTTATTGCTCCCTTTGTGCTCGATGCTGTAGGTATTTTGTCTTCTTGGGCAACAACATTGATATCACGCATTGTCCATAATTGGACACGACGGTCTATCTAGGGATGGAAGCACAGTATTCTCGAGCCAATCTCTAAATACATTACCATTCATCTTATTATGATAAATCCCTATTGTCTGTATGCTATGATACGAACACGAGCCCAGCATTCTGTAGTAAGCCATTATGCGTATTACCAGCATTGGCCATGACCAAAAGCTGTCCTATACTAGTGGGCACATATCGCTTTATCTGTCTATCCACTGATTGCCATTCCTTATCACTTGTGTGGTGCGCATTGATCGACATTTCATCCAAACACACTATGCCATAATTTTCTATTGCGCATTTCCCTTATTTCACGTAGGTATCTGCTTCTCATGGCTCCTAAATGCGGTTGCTCGCAAAGATTATTTCTACCGCCTTGTACTTTCAAATAGTGAAGATAATGTCCTTATAATTTTCCACAAAGTTGTTTTGGATAGCTCTATGTTATTGTTCTTTCTCAACCAAACCCTAAGTTTTCTTACAGTCACTGTTTCTTTGGCATCCAGCATTTTTATAATGCTGCATAATCCTGGATATAAAATCCAAAATTTTTATAATTTTAGGAGTCTCCGTGGCAAAGTGGTCAAGCCTTTTGACTCGCGCTCCAAAGGTCGTGGGTTCGATTCCGGGCCGCATCCTTCGGTTCACGAGTTAAATTTTTCGGAGAATTCTGTGGGTCGTCGCTAGAGCTGCGGAGTTCGTGCTTTGTGTTATGATTTCCGCGCTGCGGAAAGAGACCGAGCCATATGGGATAGAACCCGGTGCAATGAAGTTGACCCTGTCGAATTTTAAGCGAATTTTTAATGCATTTTTATAATAGCTCGTCTTATGACATCTTTGTCAAAGCTGTCTACAATAATCTTTCTACCTACCGTTTTGTTATCGCGTGGTGGTTTAATTCCAGATTCTTGCACCCATCGACGAAACTACCGTTTACTCAAACCCAATGCATGCATTGTTATTTTTTCGGAATTTGTAATAGTATAAAATAGTTTCCTGCGATCAGCTTCTTTACAAAAATATGTGTACAACTTCATAGCGATTCTTTGAAGTGTACAATTTCGCATTAAATATCATTGAAAAATATTCACACATTTCAAATGTTAGCGATAAGTGGTAAGAGTTAAAAAAAAAAAAACATATTAATCAGGTTTCATGAAATAACCCACATTTTGAGACACCTCTGAACAGTCTTATGGAATAGAGAGAAAAAGCAGCTGCTGCAGCAGGATATAACAATATGAAATGGAAACAAATAGGTATTTTAAACTCCTGCGAGAAAAAACGAACTAAACATCAACAAACGTTGCACATACCTTACAAGGAGATCCACGTGTCGCGAAGATACAGGTGAAAAATCCGAAATCAGAAGCCTCAATAAATATAAAAATGAATAATAAAATAAGATAAAATACACACGAACGCATACAATACGACACACAGACGTTTCGATTCTCAGAATCTTTGTCAATGACAACACAGCTAACAACGAGATACAGCAAACGAAAGACCACAATACACTAACACACGATCTATAACTTAGCCATGTGAGGCCGGAAAGGTGACTTGGCCAGCTGAATTAAAAATGGGTTGCCAAAAAGGAATTGAGTAGCCAAAAATATGTGAACAGTCTGCTATGAAAATATAGGAAAGTGAGGACAATTAAGTCTAGATATGGGGGAGGGGGGGGGGGGGGGGGGGGGGGGAGGGAACAGCATAGTAATAGATAGTGTGAACAATTGGGGAAGATGCCACAGTTATACTGTAGCGTCCACAACCGTATTAATTCCGGCTGGGTGGATGCATCCCAGATTGTTGATTAGTTGGCATTAAATTTTAAGTCTGACGCCGCTATTGGAGAAGCAAGATTTTAATGCGGTGACACATGCAGTCGTCGGCTCCATTATGGTTGGAGGAATTGAAATGGTTGGGGACAGGTTTGTCAGCGCCCTGATTGATGTCCCTGAGGTGTTCCCTGAAACGATCCGCAAGACGTCTGCCCGTTTGGCCAATGTATTTCATGTCACATCGTTTGCAGATGATAACATAAATCAGATTGCGGGATGTGCAAGTGAAAGAATCTTTCAAGGTGAAGGTACCTCGGGGAAATGCAATCTCTGGTGTCTGAACAACGTATGGGCATGTCAGACAGTTCCTACGATGGCATTCGAATGTGCCTACGGATGAAGTAACCGTGGGGAGGCGACTATGCACAAGGTGGTCTCTGAGGCTCTGGTTACGGCAGAAAATTACCCTGGGGCCATTGGAGAATACCTCACGAGTGGTAGGATCGGATTCCAAGATGGACCAGTGTCTCAGGTAAATGTGCTTGATGGCATAGGCATGTGGGTGGAAGGTGAGGATAAGCTTGGGTTCATTGTTCGGAGGTCGCGTATGCTTGGCGAGGGACATTTCCCGCGATACCTGGGTTATGCGGCAGAAAGCTGTCGACAAGACGTCCTCTGGGTAGGACCGTCTGCGGAAAAAGTCCAGCATTTCGTGGGCTCTCTCGAGGAAGTCATTATCGTCCTGACAGATACGACGAAGGCGGAGTAGCTGGGAATATGGGATGGAATCTTTGCAGCTTCAAGTACAATATTCAACATTGAGCGCTGATTGTCTGGCTACGCTGTAATACATTTAAAATTATGAATTTCATCTCAGACCCGTAAATTATATACCGCATATAAACAAACTTTGAAATCTGCTGTAAAATCTCCAGAACAAACATGTTTTTGTTGGGTGGACATAATGATAAGGTTATATACTAAATCTCATAATTTTCCATCAGTTACTGAGATATGGATGTTAATATTGGGGCAAAAAAAACCAAAAAACACACACACACACACACACACACACACACACACACACACACACTATAACGACGATCATTCTGTGTAACATATCCCTGTCGACGGAAACCAGAAAACGAGTCTTAGACTTGTACCTACTGCTTATACTATTGTACAAATCTTAGACAAATATTCAAGAACTTCAAGAGGCAAATTTACAAAGATAGATTATATTCACATTAGACAAGACAACATTAAGTCAGTTGTTTCATTACTGAAGAGCAGAATCAGTAGACAAGTAGCAGACCTAAGGACAGCACTATATGAACTATGCCAGACATCCAAAAGGGCTATAATAGGATGGATTCTTTCACATTTCAAATGGCCGGAAAATGAAATGAAGAAGCCGACATATTAGCAAAGGAAGGCGAAAGACTACATCAGCCTGAAATAGTTCTAATCGAACACTTGGACAGAATGGTTGGTGTTCGTCCATCGCTTCTTTTTCTGTTTCTTCATCATTATCCTCAACTCGTTTATTAAATAGTTATGAATCTGCAACTGCGTACATTTCACTATAGAACAGTCACCGTGTGAAGATTTTAAAGGGTTGTCGCAAAATTATGAAATGCTGACAGCTTTATAGATGATTACAATGCCTCTAGTTACATTACATTTATACGCTCCAGTCCACCTATCACAAGCCGTACATTAGAAAGAATTTCAAGTTGATGACACTAATTGATTCTGACATATCTGCTCTTGTCGGTTCCCAGACTTGCTTTATTCTTTCTACGCTTCTCGCGTTATAAAGTTCACTTCATGAATGTGGCTGTATTTGATAAATTAACTTAGTGAGAATTTTCAGACCAAGGTATTAGGATATAGAACTAACTAGGTTGACAGTCCTGGCGAGGTAAGGGATTTTATCTATAGGGGCATAATTCTATTGGTGCTTAGAGAATCTCTGTTGTTGTGGCGACGGCAGAGGCAAAACGGTCGGGGAAGAAGCTGGCTTCCAACGGTAAAAAAAACTTGCTGTGAATAATTGTGGCAGTTCACAACTTACCGGGTTCACAACGTTTGCCTGAGCGAGGGCTGGAGGGCTTGTAGGCAGGCACACAAAAGTATTTGTGTGATAAGTGCGGAAAACGATAACAATATCTCAAAACTGGCAGGCAACTTGCGAACACATAAGAGTATAAACACACCGGAGTCACGACCCCGGTGAGCCAGCTCCAGAGAGTGTCAAGGAGGTGAGGGCCCAGAAAATTCGTCAAAAGAGGATCTCTTAGGAAGAACGGAAGATCCAGTTAAGCTAGCTCCTCTGTGGAGTTTCTATCACTATTGTACGGTCAGTCAATCTGACAACCTGGAAAGAGAGATTAACGACATGAAAAGACGAATCGCGATCTGGAAAGACAGAATGAGGCCTTAGAAATACTGACACCATTGCAAAGCAGTAGTGAAACAGACACCACTTGTAACACTGAAGTTGAAAGCAGAGAGAGCTGACAGCCCCTAATGCTGTATAATTTCTAAGTCGTGCACCAAGATACAAAAAGTAAATTATCCCAGGATGCACCGAAGAAAGGAAAAACGATGACTTTATAGGTGTCTCCACGATGACCACCAGCAACGATAAACAGATATCGATATCAGCCATATGTCCCAGCTGGCCGTGAGTTCATCGTAAAAGCTTCACCGCACAAAAGGGAATGCGTATATTTGCTGGACTAAAGAAGTGCATGAGCACGTCATAGTATGATCGACAGTGCATCTGTCGGCCGTCACATAGCGGGATAAATCGCCAGAAGGTCTCGGCATGGGAAAATCCCACAGAGCTGAGAATTTCCAAGTCTATCGCCCGAAGATGCATTGTGTCACCTTTCCGACAGTCCAAGGATGAAAGTCAAATTCCCTCCCGCTAGTGAAAAGGCTGGGGAAGTTCGATAGCTCTTTCTCCGACGATTTCGAGAATGGGTGAAAAAAATACCCCTGGAAGAGAAAGTTAGAAGGTTTGAAGAGGTTATGTAACTCCATTACATGCGTCAATTTTAAGGAAGTGAAAAGAAGAAAATAGCCATTCCACAGAAGAGCAGGCGACAGAAGCTGATCCAACAAGTGAGAGCCCAGAATAATGCTGATCAGAAATGATTCAAAACCGCCAATGAGAGTGAGAAACAGGGCCTGTGTGAGGTGTAGCAGCAACTAAAAATCAGACACAGTGTCTAAAGTCGATCAGAACGGTTCTGCATAAACAGGCAGAGAACGCGAAAGGCACGGTAGAAGTTCTTTCCAGAGTCATTCCAATTTGCAAGATATATTTTCTCACAACTACGATCCGGTAGCTTCGATATTGCGAAACAAAGCTCGAAGAACAGCTTATGGCAACCTTTTCAGACTCCCAGCGTAAAGTTCAGCTCTGAGAGATAGAAGGGTTCGTATGGCCGAAGAAACCAACTGCGAATTTCGACGTATAGCCTCCATCGTGAAACGAAGTCGTGGCACGTTTCAAGTCAGAATCAGGTCTCAAGGGTGTTCGGTACACAGTGTAAAAACGATGTCCGAATATAGTCAAAAGACCCCACCGGATACAGAGAATTGCATAGAAACATAAGCGAATAAGGCCGGAGATGAACAAAGCCAACGGAATTTACATTCTGAAGGCAAGCACAGAATAGACTACCATACACATCTCAGGCCGATCTCTTTTCTGATGGTCGAGAGCAAGATTTCCTGCTCAGCCAGGCCAACAGAATTACGGGAGAATAAGTGAGTCGATAGAACGTGCACGAAAGGCTTCCATCCGGGGTTTCCGGATGTGAAGAACATGCCACCATGATATGGGAAGATATCCTCAGAGCGAAGACAGAGATGATAGATCAGTGGTTCTCAACCGGTGGGGAATTCCCCCCCCCCCCCCCAGGGAGGGAATTTTAGGGTTTCCAGGGGGGGGGGGGGATGAAGACCATTTCAAATCGCGTTAATACAAGAACCGATTACTTGATATTGTTTTTCCCTTCATACTTTACAGTTATGTACGTCTCATCCTTCTAAAATTCATTTTATAAAGTAAGTAGACCCACAAATCATGTTTTATGTGGATGTCTAGACTTGTTTTAGTATATGCTATTAAATTTACCTTCCATTTTTACGTATACTGTGTAGGGGTGGGGGATTTTTAGATAGGAAATATGAAAGGGGGGGGAATGACGTTCTGAAAATACGGTGAAGGGGGCACGGGCCAAATTTTTTATAGGAAGGGGGGGGGGGGGGAATGACGTTCTGAAAATATGGTGAAGGGGGGCACGGGCCAAAAAAGGTTGAGAACCACTGTGATAGATCTTCACGTGATTTCTACCCGCAGAATGCTCCCTAGGCTAGAACGTCTGATCGGCTTGTATGGGTTGAGCTTCAAGTCTAAACAAATCTAGAGGGCTGTCGATAGTGTAGGGCAGTGATTTCTCAACCGGTGGGGAATTCCCCCCCCCCCTACCCCAGGGGGGAATTTTAGGGTTTCCAGGATACGGGGGGGGGGGGGGAATTAAAATTATTTCAAGATCTTGTTAATACAAGAACCGATTACTTGATATTGTTTTTCCCTTCATACTGTACGGTCTGTACGTCTCACCCTTCTAAAATTCATTTAATAAATAAGTAGACCCACAAATCACGTTTTATGTGGACGTCTAGACTTGTTTTAGTATGTGCTATTAAATTTAGCTTCCATTATTACGTATACTGTGTAGGGGCGAAGCGGGATTTTTAGGTAGGAAGTACGAAAGTCCCCGCTAATCACTGGTATCATGAAGGCTAATAGACTACAATGGAGAGATTATCAATATAATGTCATAATCTCCCCATTAGTTCTACCGCGTCGTCGTCAACGACGCCTGGCGAGTACGGCCAGGGGTCCACCTGTGAGCGACACTAACCACACTGTGTCAGGAATAGCCAGTCGGTGAATGCGTGGATCATGCAGTCCACGCAGGGACGCAACCCCGACTAGCGAGACTCACAGTGGTTAGCGGCCAGACGGCTTGGGAGCGTTGGACAAGACAGACGGAATGAATGGTGCTCGTATACTTGAGTGTATGAACGCGAATAGAGAGAACGCCTGTGGGAATAATAGAAGACTGTGCGCTTGTGAGTTGTGTATATTGTATTGATATATCTATTGAATGTATTATTGCATCGTCATTGTAATTGTACGATGCATGTAATGGTTGTGATGAGTGAGATGTGTGAATAAAGTGTTTGAATTGTAGTTGTAGCGTGTCACGTCAAGTCATTCTGTGACCGTGTTTGTATCACACTTGTTGGTGATTACGAGCCTGTGTTATTGCTGAAAGCAAGACTCTGACAAGTGTGAACGTGGGTGCATCGTCCTTCGTGGATTATTTGAACCATAAGTGTGAACGTGGGTGCATCGTCCTTCTTGGATTATTTGAACCATAAGTGTGAACGTATCATCCATCTTTGAATTAGTTGTAAAATAGGATTGAACGTGTGTGTAAGCGGAAAGTTTTGGAAAGAAAGCAACATGGAAAGCAAGTTGTTGAATGTGTTGAACGGACGACAGTACGACTAACAAACATACTTGACAGCACACAAACCTACAAAACTTAGTTGACAACGCATACACCACATAAACATACATGTCCTAATATTTTCTTCTTCCAAAAGCAACAGGTTTTTGTGTCATCCGAAACCGTTAGCAAGTGAAGTTCATTTTTCCGGGTAGTAACGTTCAGGCAGCCATTCTCTGGTACAGTTCTCCATCGTACTCCAGAGCTCCAAAGTCACTTAAGTATTATCTTTTTTCACATATACTTTTGTGTGTAGGCTTAGGCACAAGCTGTATTCGATAAATACTGTACAAATTATTTACTAACACCATAATTAACTTTTGTGTACATTCATTGTATTTGAAATACTTCATCATGTCCACATTGAATGATTTCATCGAATCTGGTGATGAGTTGACAAAATGGAGTGAGGCAAAGTATTCAGAGCATCTCCTATTACAGGAAAAGCTAGGGAAGACAGAGCTGCTGAAAGAGAGCTGAAAAAGGCAGAAGCAGAAGCTGCTTTGCAACAATCAGAGTTAACTGCTAAAACTAAACAGGCAGAAACAGATGCTGAGATAAGAAAAGCTGAAATCTCTGCCAGAGCAAGAGAGAGGAGCTTGAGATTAATGCAAGAACGAAGAAGGGAGAACTTGAAATGCAGCTGAAAATTAAACAGCTGGAAGCTGAAACATCAGCAGAGAAAGATTCTCGACAGTCAGAAAGACTAGAAAAAGAGAATCAGTACAAAAAGTACCAAGGGATCGTCAAAATTTCACCACGGGCGACTGCATTGCAGCATTTACCCAGAACTTTGAGACGATAATGGAGCATTATCAGATCCCAGAGACTGAATGGAACATATATATATATGAGAAGTCTTTCTGAGGAACCTCTCAAAGTAATAGAGACCATTCCCAAAGATCATGAGGAAAGATTATCAATATATTAAGTCAATAATTATGTCACATTCCTGTTAGATGAAGCAGGCTACAGAGAACAGTTTAGCAAATTAGCTCCGAAACCAATGCAAACTTTCTCTGACTACATCTCAGTAGTACAGGATGTATTTAGCAAATGGCTTTCATCAGCCAAAGTAAACAGCTTTGATAAGTTGAAAGATCTCATTCTTAGAGATAAAATTATTTCATCTCTACCACCACCATTTTCTAAGTTTCTGAAAGAATGTGAGTGCGAGAGTGTGCAACATATAGAAAAACGAGGTTCGGCTTATTTCACAGCCAACAAACATTGTTTTACTAGTGGATTGACTGACACAGACTTTGTAGCAGCCGCTACCTATGACAGAACGAAGTCAGGTCCCTATAGTAACAAGAAACCCTTTAAGCAATCTGCTGAGAAGTATTACCAATGCAGATATTGCCATCTGTCACATAACGAAAATGATATGTGTGACAAACACCCTGGGTACCTTACATACTTGCAAAACTATATAGATAAGCAAGATAAGGAGAGAAAGAGCTATAAACGACTAACCAAATGCTTCCTTTGCAAAGCATATGGCCACTGGCGTCATGCGTGTAAAGGTAAACAAATGACTAGAAAGGCTAATGCAGCCATGTTTGATAGCTCTTCCTCAGATGAAGAAACATGTGAAAATCATCCTGTTAATTCAGCACAGGCCATTGATGTATTTCATCTTAACAAATGTACCATCTGTGATCGTTTTCATGAAGATGGCCTATTAACATGCGGCCACTCAATACCTATTGCCAATGAAGAAGCCAATTTGGTAATAAACTCCAGAGGTAAACTTAACATCCACCAAGGATTTGTAAATGGCAAATCTGCCACCGTTTTACGTGATAGTGGATGTACTCTTATTGGTTTGAAGAGAGACTTTATTTTACCTTCAGATTATACAGGCAAACATGTTACATGCAGAACTTTCTCAGGTAACATCGAGAAATACCCACTTGCATGGGCATATATTGACACCCCATTTCTCACAGGAAAGGTTAAATGCGCAGCATTATCCAACCCATGTTGCGACATAATCGTGGGTAACCTTCCTGAGGTAAATGATATGCCACATAACAGTTTAACATCTTCTGTCCAATGTATTGTTGATAATACCATATCATCTTCAACTGAACATGCTGTTGAAAATGTATTATCACCTGTGAATGAATGTATGTTTGCCAATTCATTAACTTCATCACATGAATGTATTGATATAAATGTAACATCACCATGTCATGTTGTTGATATTGTAAATGCAGTAACTAGATCTGCTGCCAAAGTGCAAGATCAAATTGATCAGACTGAGGCTTTGGAAATGTTAAGCCCAGTGATATTACCTCCTAAAACCATGAGGGAGAATTTCATAACAGCCCAAAAGGCCGATTTATCTTTGCACAAGTATTTTAATCTAATAGGCCAAAAGCCAAGACTAACAAAGAATGCTAGATGGCATTTTGCACTGAAAGGTGGTATCCTTACACGGTACTACACCAAAGGTACCAGCACCACTGAGCAAACGGTGTTACCAACCGAACACCGCCAACAAGCATTACATCTAGCACATGACATACCCTTTGCAGGGCATATGGCTTATTCGAAAACTAGATCGAGATTACTTACTCAGTTCTACTGGCCTAAATTCTGCAGTGATACCAAGCAATATTGCAGAACTTGTGACATCTGCCAGAAGCTTGTTAAAAAGGGTAAACACCCGCAAGCTGAACTACAAATAACAGATCTAGCAAGTAGACCTTTTGAAAAGATCTCTGTTGATATTGTAGGTCCTCTTAACCACGTAACATCAAGAGGGAATAAGTTCATAATAACGATAATTGACCTCTGCAGTAGATGGCCTGAGGCAATTCCACTTAAGAACATAACTGCCAAGGATGTTATGGAAGTTTTCTTCCATATTTTTTCTAGAGTAGGGTTTCCTGATACCATTCTCTCAGATCGTGGGAGTCAGTTCATAGCTGCAGCCACTCAAGCCTTTACTAGAATGTTAGGGGTAAAGCAGTGCTTTAACAGCCCATACCACCCTCATTCGACGGGAATTATAGAAAAGATGAATGGGGATCTCAAGCATATGTTATCAAAAGTTACCCAGGAACACCCTGAAGACTGGGATACTTATTTACCTGCCATACTATTTGCATATCGCGAAGTACCTCATTCCAGTACAGGTTTCTCACCATTTGAACTTGTATATGGAGCCAAACCACGCGGCCCATTATCTATGTACCATTCTATGTTAACTGAAAGTATAACTGTACATAAACCAGTATCATCATATGAACATGTAACATCATTGCGTGATAGGATAATGAAATCTTGTGTGTTAGCTAAAGAAGCACTGAAACAATCTGGTGCTATTTACAGACAGTATGCAAACAGAGGAAATAGGACAATAACACTGACACCTGGACAGGACGTACTACTTCTTTTGCCAAGCGACAGACATCTTTTGACAGACTCATGGCAAGGACCATTTAAAGTACTGAGACAAATCTCGACTGTTGACTATGAGATAGCAGTGAAAGACAAACATAAAATATTTCACATCAACATGCTAAAACCGTACTACAACAGAGACGAAGACCAAGACGAGACAGCAGCAAGCACAACGATAGTAGACCACACAGACAATGACGACACCGACGAAAATACCGACCCCATCACTTGACACGACAAACAATCTGCATGACATTAAGACAAATCCTAACCTGACTCAGACAGAGACAGACAGTTGCAGACAACTGGTACAAGACTGCGACATGTGTACGTATGACAAGACTTCTTCTGACAGACCAGGTAATAACATTAGAATCAGACATTTGACCGCTATCAGACAGCACGGACTGACAGTCAAACCATCGAAAGTCGACATTAGCCTACTAAGAAATTTCATTTGTGGATTATAAAATTTATAATGGCTTTGTCATGACTGACGATAACATCATGTCAAGAATTCTTAAATTGTCGCTTCATACGACAAAGAATGTAAACATGTCCTAGGTCTGTTAAACGATTACAAACAGGTTATACCAAATTTTACCACATTGACGGAGTGTTTCATTAACCTACTAACAAAATTGTAAACAGCGAATGCCTAAGACCTGCATTTACAAAAAGTATTATCCTACTTTTCTAGTAACCCCATTCCTAAATTACCAAAATTTGCATATTATTTTCAGATAAAGAACTGACACGAACTCCGTAGCGATTGGAGCAGTACTTTTGCAACAGCACGACCAAATTCTCCACCCAGTGTACTCTGTGAGAAAAGTATCCATACAGACAACAGTCCGTTAACAATCATCACGGCTGGATATCCTACCAACCACAGGGTAGCACGATGGTCACTATTACTTCAATATTTCAGTTTTGAAGTCAGGCATATCTCTGCCACTCAAAATACGATTGCTGACCTTCTTTCCCGATGTCCTTACAACACACCCAAAAGCCCAATGGTGCCTGAGCGCACACAGCTGATGAATGAAAAATCTGCAGAGTAATATAACGCTCAGCAACACGGCGAATTATGAAATGTATTTCAGTAACGCTGTGCAGAAAGTGTGATAGGGACAACGTCCCAATGTAAATATATTATATATATATTTTATAACTAGAGTAATATTTGTGATGAATACTTGTGTTGTATGTGATCGAAAGGTAACATTATTTTAAATAACTATAAACATTGTAACGAACAGTGCTACGTGATTTCAAGACTCACTTGAACTATTCAAACATCCGTGGTACCTGCGAAGCAGTGTTCTGACGTATTTTAATCTGTGCGAGAGAGACTCTGACATCTGGATTCTACAGAACACATTTATTCCATTTTGTGAAAGAAAGAGTTAATCCGGCAGCTGTGCTTGTAAACTGAATACTCCGTTCCAGTATAAATCATTCAGACGGAATAACAGTGTGTTATCTACAACTTAACACACCAGCTGTGTATTTCCGGTGTTTGTGAAATTTATCTGAAAAGTAGCAGACTATAGTTTAATCCTCACAAAGAAGTTACGATTTATATAAACTTTGTGAGCTGAAATTTTACATATACAAATTGTATGTAAGGATTTTGATAGATGTGATCTGAGAATCATAACTTGATTAACTTGTTCGCAATAGTGACATTTAGTTCGCTATTGTCAATAAGCATCAAACTATGACGCTTAGAAATTGATTTTCTAATGTAATTTATTTTCTTTGACAGCATGTTGAAATTATCCCCCATTGATTTTGTATTGTTTCAAGGGAAACAATTGAAATTAGTAATAATGTGTAACATGTATAGAAGCCATTCTCAGGTTGCCATGTTGGTGACACATCAAGATGACGTCAGCTGTGCATGGTATTAATTACCGAAGTTGTAGACCTTCATGAGACTTTCCGACCAAATGAGGTTGAGGTCAAATGTTGGAGTCATCTTATAATGAGACGACTCGCGGCCTGACATGTCGTTTTTACAATTTTTGTTTATCTGTCGGGAGGTAGTTGCGTGTTCGCTGATAGCTACCGGACTGGCTGTGTCATATTACAACTAAAGTAAGAACCCATCGAGTGGATTGTACTTGATGAGTGTTGCTGCATAGCAGCATTAAAGAATGTGTGTATATAACTTACTATTATTTACAGGATTTCAAATATAAACCAAAGTGTCATGTCAGATGACAATATGGGTCGATTCTGACAGGTTTATTAAATAAACACATATGTATATAGAGTACATGAAAGGCTCCCCCTTTCATTAAAAAGGAGAGCGGGAGAATGTCATAATCTCCCCATTAGTTCTACCGCGTCGTCGTCAACGACGCCTGGCGAGTACGGCCAGGGGTCCACCTGTGAGCGACACTAACCACACTGTGTCAGGAATAGCCAGTCGGTGAATGCGTGGATCATGCAGTCCACGCAGGGACGCAACCCCGACTAGCGAGACTCACAGTGGTTAGCGGGCAGACGGCTTGGGAGCGTTGGACAAGACAGACGGAATGAATGGTGCTCGTATACTTGAGTGTATGAACGCGAATAGAGAGAACGCCTGTGGAAATAATAGAAGACTGTGCGCTTGTGAGTTGTATACATTGTATTGATATATCTATTGAATGTATTATTGCATCGTCATTGTAATTGTACGATGCATGTAATGGTTGTGATGAGTGAGATGTGTGAATAAAGTGTTTGAATTGTAGTTGTAGCGTGTCACATCAAGTCATTCTGTGACCGTGTTTGTATCACACTTGTTGGTGATTATGAGCCTGTGTTATTGCTGAAAGCAAGACTCTGACAGTGCTATTAAATTTAGCTTCCATTATTACGAATACTGTGTAGGGGCGGGACGGGAATTTTAGGTAGGAAGTACGAAAGTCCCCGCTAATCACTGGTATCATGAAGGCTAATAGACTACAATGGCTGGGGCATATAGAAAGAATGGAAGACAGTAGGGAACTCGCTTACACTCAGGAAATAAATGACCGTAGACCCCGAGGTAGACCAAGAAGACGGTGGAGAGATAATATATATACACAGACCTACAAGCACTTGGAATCAACGACTGGCAAGAGAAGGTCAACCAGAGAGACGAATGGAGACGGATTGTATCTGCAGCAAAGAACCTCAGTGACTCGGGACGCTGAAGAAGAAGAAGAAGAAGAAGAAGAAGAAGAAGAAGAAGAAGAAGAAGAAGAAGAAGAAGAAGAAGAAGAAGAAGAAGAAGAAGAAGAAGAAGAAGAAGAAGAAGAAGAAGAAGAAGAAGAAGAAAAAGAAAGTACGAAAGGGGGGAATGACGTTCTGAAAATATGGTGAAGGGAGCCACGGGCCATATTTTTAGATAGGAAATACGAAAGGGGAGGGGGGGGGGGGGTATGACTTACTGAAAATATGGCGAAAAGGGGGGGGGGGCGCACGGGCCAAAAAAGGTTGAGAACCACGGTGTAGGGCAACGTGGCGGCAACCGCATTCACTGTTGCCGACCAGAAATTCCCAGGAGGAACCTGTGAAAAATCTCGGCCGAATGTGCGATGCCTCGTTGATGGACAAGAATTCAGTACAAGACGTACGTGATGGGAAAGTTCAGGTGTCTCCAGTTCATGTTGATCCCGAAACTCCTACTTGGTTATGGTAACCATAACATAGCTCATTGAAAGTTCTAGGCGTTGGCAGGAAAAACAAAGATATGGTGGTTCCGGAAATCTGCGAAGCAGAGGATGAAACGAAAATGTAAAAGGCTGCCAAACAGTCACAGCAAGGACAGTGGGTGTATGTCAAAGTCTCACATGGAGTAGGTGCGGACTTAAAGTTAGAAGGGATTCATAGAAGGGATATAACCCCAATATAAGGGAAATCAACAGAACCACTCGAATGCTCGAACAATCTAGAGCCTTCGAGAATAATGGGTCAGTTTGCCTACAGCTCCGTGGACACAGGTGGAACCCGCCTATAGCGTGCCAGGACCTGTTCCACGAGAAGCTCGAAGAGAGTTACACCCCGTGTCCGCCCGACACACGTCAAAGGGCAGACGGCGACTGGACTCCGACCACGAAGGAGGGTGTTAGCTTAAGGGGGACTTGATAGATAGAAACCAAGTGTATTTAAGGATTGTTGATTATAAGATAGTTGATAGAGTTTTGCTGTGATGGTTATGTGTATGATTGCTTTGTTATGAACTCCTGTGATAATGTAAATATCGTAACTGGCTGCGAAACCCATTCTTCGCCAGATTACTGTGAATAAATTATATCAGAAAGTATCAGAATGGAGTTGGTTGCCTGTCTGAACCAGAGTTTCATTTCCCTAGGTCTTTAGGACGTTGACAGTGTAACAGAAAGAGGCAATGGAGAAATTCTTGAAGTGGAACGATATATGGAACTTAGTACCGCTGCGTCTAAATTCTTGAAGTGGAACGATATATGGAACTTAGTACCGCTGCGTCTAAATTCTTGAAGTGGAACGATATATGGAACTTAGTACCGCTGCGTCTAAATTCTTGAAGTGGAACGATATATGGAACTTAGTACCGCTGCGTCTAAATTCTTGAAGTGGAACGATATATGGAACTTAGTACCGCTGCGTCTAAATTCTTGAAGTGGAACGATATATGGAACTTAGTACCGCTGCGTCTAAATTCCTCGGTAGATTACTTTGCGATCTATAGTTTAGCTGAAAAACCTAGTCAACAGAGGCAAATTCACCTACCCATCATGTCCCGTCTGTAAGAAGGAGCAGACTTTAGAACATGTATTGTCCACGTAAAAGGTAGACCTTGGCACGCCGATTGACATGGCGGTACAACACAATTCTCACTGACCTGGCAGGCATAGTGGATGTATAAGTATGCTGACGTACACGATGATCACTGCAATGTTCGGGTGGATATACACCCTTAAAGCGCCGCGTAAGTCAGAAGATGAGGGGGAGGTAAGAAAGACCAGACTGCGCTGCAGACTTGCCGTCTATCTTTGATGGCGCAGATGACCGGGCGCTGATGGTAGAACTGAAAGGCCGTGGTAGATAACCTGCAGTAATCCGGCAGGTTCAGAGGCCATGTGACATTATAGTATACTTCTCAACATTTAACACTAATCGAGCTCACCGTCCAGTACGAATCGACAATAGAGGACCAGCACATCTTCACTTCAAGCACATCTTCACTTGGTAAAGACATTTAGTCAGTTGACCCCGTTAACCACGACATCCGTTTTATTCCATCCTTGGATAACCGTTCAAGCTTGGACACAGATAGGTGAAATTTATACTTTCGTGTATTTGCTAGTCTATTTTTGTTTGTTTGTTCTGTGCTGACGAAGGCCTTGGCCGCAACGTCCATTTTGTTTTTTGTAGTCGTGATTTGGTAAAGCTCACAACCTACTTCTCGTTTTTCAGTGATTCATTCATTGATCTTCACTTCAAGAGGGAGAAGGACAGTGACATGGTCGCATGTCTCGGACATGACGGGTATATTGACAGGCTATTCACTGTACAGGTAGTCGCAAGAGGTCTCGTTTCCAACTCGTGTGTAATTTGCTTAAGCAGCTAGGCATAAAAAGACAAATAAGAACTCGGATATTAAAACAAATAGACGAAACTGCAGAAAAAGCTTCGTGTTGACTATGAAACAATTGAAACGTTGAGTCGGACACATCAATGCAGTAATATGGTCCATGTCGCTGCCTGCATGGCAGTCTAACATGTCTTTCATTGACGAAAAAGTGAATCAATCTCTCAACTACTTTGTGAAAACCTTTACCAGCCAAGCAACAACAGAAGACTTATCCCCAGGATATCGCAGTAGTCTCATCTAGATCAAGACATGCCTGACGTCTAGACTCTGCTGCCATCAATGTACAATAGAAGTAGCTAACTTTAGTATACTACGTCTTTCGAGGTCCGTGATCCGCAGCAGATTCGATGTGAATGGGAAAGGGGGAAGGGGAAGCCTAAGCCCCCCCCCCCCACCCCAATTAAACCAGCCAGAGGAAGAGCCCATTGAGGGACGTAACATTGATTACATTAGTTATGCGGATATACAGTATTGACTGCAGACAATGAGCAGGATCTGCAACATTTAGTAGATGTGGTTGCTGTGGGGTTACAATTAAATTGTAAGAAGACATATTATGGTCGTCGCAAGGAAGAAAGAAATACCACAAAGTAATATACAAGTAAATGGGAATGTGTTTAAACAAGTGTATCGGTATATCTATCTCGGAGCAGTCATCACATCTGATGGGAGATGCCTTGAAGACATTAGAACAAGAATCGCTTTGGCGAAGTAGCCTTTTGCAAGATGGAAAACGCATTGACCAATAAAAAGAGAGTGTTGAAGTGCTACATTGAACCTGTACTTTTGTATGAAAAACATCTAATGGCAGTGGAAATGTGGTTTCTGAGGAAAATACAAAGAATGCCACCGACGGACAGAAAAACCTATAAGGAAGTCCTACATGAAACAAATGAAAACCATAACAATTTAGATAAATTATACGCAGACAGTCTCAATTTTTTGGTCATGTTATGAGACAAAATAAATTGGAGAACATGGTGACAACTGGCAAGGTTGAGGGGGTAAAGCAAGGGTAAGGCAGAGAAGCAAATATCTAGATGCCTTGGCCACGTTGCATGGTCGAGGCAAGAAAACAAAGCTGATCCACGACGCCGGTGATTGTGTGAGATGGCGAAACATGACCGACCACGTTTATCGGCATAGCACATTATGATGATGATGCCAGAATACTGTTTCTCTTTTTTTCCAAGCTCGCTGTCCACCATACAGTCCGGCAGTGTAACAGGAGCAACTTCAATGAACATTAAAGACTTGAGGAAGGATGACATTTCTTTTCATTCGACTTTTAAATGCGTAGATCTGTCACGTCATAGAAAAAGGTCACCGTTCCCATGTTGACGGGAGGGCCGGTGCCATGTTAATAAGCATAGTATAATATCCATATTTAATGGCGTGTCTATATATATATATATATATATATATATATATATATATATATATATATATATATATATATATATATATATATAATATATATATATATATATATATATATATATATATATCAGAATGTCAAGATAAATCGCCAACCGTGTATCGTTATCTAAATTGCATCCTTGCCGAAAGTCATAACAATAACTACTTACGAGAAACCATATCTGTTGACAACTTGCTAGCGCTGAGCCATTCTCTCGAATTTTGGTCTACATATCCATGGCCGACCTTCCGTCCTAACTCCAGAATGTGCCTTCTTTACATATCTTACACAACATGGTTGTTTACTTCTTCCATTTACCTCTTCTGAAAGAATTTACGATGAGAATTCACCGCTTCCAAATTTTATGCCGCCTTGTTTCTATCATCCCCCAGACCTAACTACCGTTTCATGACGTATTACACAGTGACGACTTTCACACAGTGACGTCACCTAGCGACCTTTGCCGTCTGCTGCTTCGAGATTAACCCTTCGGGTTCTTTTCACTTTAAATTCTGTGTCTCATTCTGAAGTGCTACATGGCAGATGATGATGATGATCACGATGATGATGATGATGATGATGATGATGATGATGATGATGATGAGGAAGAGCTGTCTCCCCTTGGGTACCCGCAAAAGTGGTGCCTCTTCAGCCGTGACCAGTGTTTCAATGTACGTGTGTGTGTGTTTTTTTTTTGTGTGTTTTTTCGCACAAGCAGCCTCTATCTTCGAGGACAGAGGAAGAGAGACTGTAACAAAGTGGTTGTCATTTCGCATTTCCAATTCTCCTTAATGAATAATACAAGAACTACTCGCGGGGTCTTCTAATATTGGCCCGTCGAAGGGTAGTAACAGTACTTAGAGAAATAATAATCTCTTCTTTGCAAGTCAACTGAGCGCAGTCAAAGGCAGACTCGAATGAAATGAATGGGTAAAATCCCATGCATTGAGCTAATGTCTTGGCGTACATTATTCCTCATCTGCCTAATACCTCCGAAAGGAGCAGATGCCATAGATCAACTTATGTCCAGCCTTTTGTAGATTTGCTCATGATTTGTTCGTGTTACAGTTTTTTTTTAAAATTTACTGAATGAGGTAGAAAGACTCATGTCATCCCTCCTTAGTCTCCTCTTACTACAAGCATACCAGGTTACAGAGAACCTATTCTTTGCCTCCCTTAGGTCCACCGTAACAAAGACATGGGCGCCTGGTGGTTTAGTGGAAAGTAGTTTAGCTCACGATGAATAGTACTGCGTATACTATAGGACATATGGCTTCCTACTATCGATATGGAAACCAAACGACTTGTAATAAGCGTGTTTGTACCAACAAATCGCTAACAGTATTAAACGTGGCCTCTGACAAGACAATCGAGTGGAAGAATAAGGCATGTGAAATACGATATCTTAGGAAAGTTGTTAGTATCACCAGAAGAAATAGAATGGCCAACAGTAGCATTAGATTAATGAAATGAAGACTGCTTTAAACACGAGAGAGAGAGAGAGAGAGAGAGAGAGAGAGAGAGAGAGAGAGAGAAGAGAGAGAGAGAGAGAGAGAGGGGAGAGAGAGAGAGAGAGAGAGAGAGGGAGAGAGATTTCCTGGTATTGTCATGTTTTGAGAGTTAAGAATATTCACCAGCGCTGTTGGTGTTGGAGTATCGCAATGGCTCGTGGGCTTTCCTGTCGACCTTGTGTTATATGTTCTTATACCCCTCGAAACAGGGGTTGCAAACATATCTGGACCTCCAAGACATCCCCCCCCCCCCCCCCCACCCCTTTAATCTGAAATGGATACCTCGAAATGTCACGGAAAGTACAACGACCGGTGAGAAATTGACCACATGACCCATCGAGTGCCGACTAGCCTACAAACACATGGGGGATACGGTATAGTGTCCACCTCGAGTGCTAGAGGTCCCGGGTTTCAAGCCCCGGTGAAGGCCGGGATTTTCTCACGTGGAATTTTAGTAACAACATTTCCTCTGGTCTCTTGGCAGTTGGAAATCAAAAAAGAGTAACGGCGCTGCCCAGGCAAAATTTCGAGGTAAAAATCTACCCAAAGTATTTCAGGATCCTCGCCGGTGCTACGGAGTTCGTGCACTGAGCTGAGATTCGCCGGACTCAGGTTTGAGTTAGTAGAACGGAGCACTTAGGGGTTACAACCCGTGTGCCGTGATGTTGATCCGTCGACTGAACTAAACTAAATTAAACTAAACTAAACTAAACAAATATGAGGGAATAGCACCATATACGCAATAAACATGAAGACGAGTACAAGAGAAAACAAGTGAAAACCTACACAGATGTCTGAAGAATTGGTGAGCAACGTGTTGTTTTTGTTGCTAACGTAACGAATCCGTTATCGCCGCATCTCTAACAAGAACTTGTATTTTTTATGACAGTATCATCTTCCAGATAACTGTGTAATAATCCCCATTGATATGCCGCGACATCGTTACGCCCGCCAGGCGAACACCAGTTACCTACTCACAGGTTTCGCTGACGACAGAGAGAGCGACCGTCAGAGTCAAGCCAGTACAAGCGTGACGCATGCAATTCTCGCTGCGCTCGAATCCACAGGGCAAGCACTGTGAGCGGGAAACGGCAGACACGGCTAGGGAAATCAGACGAGACGGACGTGTATGAAAGCGGCTCTTGTGTTTCTGTGCCTGAATGTCGATTGCTCGTAGCTCTTGTGAGAGGATAGAAAGACTGCATAGCTGTGGGTTTGAGTCTGTGAGTGCATTGATGTATTATGTATAGGTTGTGATATTCACCTTGTGATGGCCACATGCCGAATTAGATTGTGTTGCATGTGAAGTGTAAATAAAACCATCAAACTTAGTGTACCGTGTGTCCGGTCAAATCATTCTGTACTTGTGTATGGCTCACATATGTTAGGTCCAGCCAGCCAAATTCATTAGATTGTAAGACCCTGACAAACTGTTTACTCATATTTCCATGTCTGGAACATATTTTGCAATTGGTGCGTTGTTAAAACGTTCGTCCGCTGTTGTGTTACACTTAAACATGTTGAGTTTGCCTTTATAGAATACACTGCCTTCATTACATACAGTAAGTAAGTTAAGGACCCTCTTACACGCCGTATTTATATGGCATATGGTGAGAGACTTATAGTTATAGACCAATCTGTACTCCGTGAGTGATGAGTTTTCTGCTATATGAGGATCGCCTTTCTTTACCAAAATATTTCTGGTACCTATGTTATTCTGGATCGACTTGGAAGCCCAGATAAATATAAGCATCATCATCGTGTTCTATGCCCATAAGCATGGGCTGTCACGTTTCGCCATCTCACGCGATCACCAGAGTCGTGGATCTGCTCTGTGTTCTTGTCTTGACCATACCACGTGGCCAAGCCATACAGGTATTTACTTCTCTGCCTTCCCCTTGTTCTTTTCCTCGCAATCGTGCCAGTTGTCACTAAGTTTTCCAATTTATGTCTTCTCACAACGTGTTCAGAAAATTATGACAGTCTACGTTTAATGTTTCCAGTAAGTCTACGATTTTCATTTGTTTCTTGTAGAACTTGGTCATTGGTTTGTCTGTCTATTATATTCTTTGCATTTTCGTCAAAAGCAACATTTCCATTGCCATTAGATGTTTTTAAGCTTTCTGCTCATTGTCCATGCTTCACATACATACAAAAGTACAGGTTCGATGTAGTACTTTAACATTCGTTTTCTCGTTTCAGTTGACATAATTTTATTGGTCAGTATGTTTTCCATATTGCAAAAGGCCACCTTTGCCATAGCGAGGCACCTCACAGCAGATGTTATGACTATTCCTAGATAGTTGTTCCGATTAACGTATTTGAGAATATTTCAATTTACCTGTATATTACATTGTGGTATTTCTTCCTATTAACGACCATAATCTGTGTCTTCTTACAATTTAATTCTAACTTTAGTTGTCCCACTTTGCGCAACAACCGCATCTACTAAATGTTGCAGAGCCTGCTCATTGTCATGCAATCAATACTGTATCATCCGCATATCTAATGTTATTGATTTTACGTCCCCCAAAGGTGATTCTACTCATATCTTCTAAATCTCTAAACATAATTTTACTGTATAAGGAAAAACGATCTGGAGACATTACACATAACTTTCAAATATCTCTCTTAATTGGCTGATATTGACATACTTCATTATCAATCTTTATGGCAGCTTGTTGTTTCCAATATCAATCAATCAATCATGTGCCATCCCGGAAAGCGTGGGCGGTCATGACTCGCTATTTCACTCGATCACCAAAGTCGTGGATCAGCTCAGTGTTCCTGTCTCGTCCATGGCATGTGGCCAAGCCATCCAGGTATTTTCCTCTCGGTTTTCGTCTTGGTCTGTTCCCTTCGATCTTGCCAGTTGTCACTAAGTTCTCCAATCCATTTCTTCTCATAACATGTCCAACAGATTTTGACTGTCTACGTCTAATTTCTCTAATCAATTTACGATATTCATTTGTCTCCTGTAGTACTTGGTCATTGATTTTTCTGTCTATCCATTGTATTCTTTGCATTTTCCTCAGAAACCACATTTCTGCAGCCATCAGATGTTTTTCAGCTTGACTGCTCATTGTCCAAATTCCACATCCATACAAAAGAACAGGCTCTATGTATCGACTCGTTTTCTCGTTTCAATTGACATCATTTTATTGGTCAGTATGTTTTTCATCTTGCTAAAGGCTACTTTCGCCATGGCGATTCTTGTTCTAATCTCTTCAAGGCATTTCCTATCAGATGTTATGACTGTTCCGAGATAATTGTACCGATTCACTTGTTGAAGAATAGTCCCATTTACTTGTATATTACATTGTGGTATTTCGTTCTTCGTAGTGACTACCATAAACTGTGTCTTTTTACAATTTAATTCTAACCCCAGTTGCTCACTGTGTACAACAACCGCATCAACTAATTGTTGCAGATCCTGCGCATTGTCTACAATCAATACTGTATCATCTGCATATCTAATGTTACCGATGTTTCGTCCTCCAATGCTGATTCCATTTATATCTTCTACATTTCTGAAAATATTTTCACTGTATAGGGAAAAAAGATCTGGAGACATTACACATCCCTGCCTAACACCTCACTTAATAGGCTGATATTATCCCACTTCATTATCAACCTTTATGGCAGCTTGTTGTTTCCAATATATGTTTATTTTTAAAAAAATCTTTAAGTTCTTTCCCATCGCGTTGTAGATCTGCAAGCATCATAATCATGTTGACTTGTTTTACTTTATCAAAAATCTAACAACATTTTCATGATGTGGCTCATTATACTAATTGTTCGATGTTTATCACATTCAAAGCCTCCTGATTTCTACGCGAATGCAATACATATAGAATTATATAATTTAGGAGGTATATCTCCAGTTTCCTAAATTTTATTCAGCAGTCTAGTGACCTAGTCTATTTCATAATCTTCTAAGGAATTGGTTTACTCTGTCTGATGCTATCTGGACCCTGGGTCTTGCCAATTTTCACTCGGTTAAGTGCATTCTGAACTTCCATCTTCAAAATTGATGGTCTTTCATTATTATTCCGAATACCATACTGTTCTTCTCCTGGATCATAATCTGACCATGCATGTAAAATCTGATCTTTCACTATTACGGCTTTGCTATCTTTGGTTGTTAGGTAACCAGTTGATATGTGTGTTCTTTTGTTAGTGATGTCATTATTTCTTTTTGTGCATTAATTTTATTTTAATCTGGGTGTTGTGTTAGTTTTCAATTTCTCTGCAATTTTCCTCAAACCATGCTTTTTTTGCCTCTTTGTATAATTTCCTAATTTTCCCGTGAATCTGTTCATACTTTTCAGTGTTAGTTTTGTTATCTCATCTTATTTCCATGAGTTTTAAGATGTTATCCTCCATCCGTTTCTTATGTCCCATCATCTTCATTTTTTTGGGGATGTTGTTTCTGAAAGCTTAGCGCAGAAATTTCTTTAATATTTCCCATTGGTCGCTGATATATTGAAATAATATTTCCAGATCGGACTATGCATCAAATCTGTTCGTTACTCTTACGTTGAATTTATCCAATGTTAAACAACAATTCCCATTTGGATTCGAACCTATGACCAATGGGTAGGTGAACGTGTATTACACATATTTGCATCCATACATACCCCAGCCCCAATCCACCTCATTTATAACTCAAAGTTAGTTGTTCATCCTTTACAGGACGCCAGTCAACCCCACAATTTGTTGGCTGTTTGTGATTTCTTAGCAAGTTTACTTTCAGTAGTTTGCTTTTGCTCTCTGAACGACCGGCACTCATACCATTGTATGAAAACCAACGCAATTCTGTCTGCTGCCAAATCGTCCGCAGCTGTGTTTTGAGCTCGGGATTACGAATTGTGTCTGTAACACCTTCGCCACAGAGCCGGCTTATAACTGAAATAAATCAGATAAAGAGCTTAATGAAGAAATCTAGAAAGAAGTTAACTCACAGAGAAAGCTGGCCACTCGTATCAAAAGAAGACAATCTTGGGTACGTCATAATAAAGGAAAGCTGCAGTACTGTGTGGCAACAGAAAGGCAGACGGGTAAGTTTACTGTGGAAGACCAAGAGAGAAGTTGCTAGACAGTTTGACATCATGGCATGGAGGAACATGGGCATCACAAACTGACCGGTAGTCCACGCAACAGAAGGTTGTAGACCAGTGGTTCCCAAGCTTTTCAAGCAGAGGGCCATTTCTACTATTTTCGGCAGTTAAGAGGGCCACAGCATTATACAATTATAAAAGTCGTGCAATATCATTCTTACCTTTCTTAACTTTCGTCAACAAACTTCTAAAAGTCAGTGTCAGTACTATACTGCGGCCATTTTTTTTTATGGGGGGGGGGGGGGGGGGGGCGGGGTGGTTTAAATCAAAAGTTCATTTAACAATACATTTAAATCAGTTTCGAAAATCACTATAAATGAATTAATTTACAATTGTAACTGTTCTTCATAACCAGTTACTTAAGTTCAGATGTCAGTTTATCAATGTCTGGGCACAAATCTGTTGTGCCCAAAGTCATAAGCGCAGCTAGGTTACTGTCGGTGAGTCTGGAACGTTGCCTGTTTTTATTTATTTATTTTTTTAACGGTAATTGCGGAAAATGACTGCTCGCATCTGTAAGTCGTGCCAAAACGACAAATGTATATCTCTAGGCGAATGAACGCAAGTGTTCAAATTGTTCGACAGGCAATAGTCGCCAGAATGAAATCATATGATCAGTTAGTTAGTTAGTTAGTTAGTCGACAGATCATCCTCGTTGCACATCGGACCATTCAGTCCATAAGTGCTCGGATCCCCTCCTCAGCAAATCCCGCAGCGTGTAGCGGCTAACGACGCCAGTTCTGTGTTGGTTTATCAATCTTCTTTGGCTTCCTGCGTAGTGTTCTTGTTTGGCCACCCCTCTTTTAATTTGCTGCTCTCGCAGTCTGGCCATTGTTGTAGATTCACAGTCATCACTTGGTTCTTGCAAAAGTCTCACTTCTCGTAGAGCATTCAGAATGTCAGCCTGGTCCATGGCGCGTCCGCCCTCAACAGTAGCCTCACCTGCGAGCTTGTCAGCCCGCTCATTTCCTTGTACTCCCGCATGCCCTGGCACGAAGATGAAACTAATCTTTGCCAGCCGAGACCGCTTCAGAGGCAGCAACCATTCTCTTCGGATCGACCCCTCCTCTATCCTCTTGATCATGTTCATTGAGTCGCTAAGGAAACAAGCCCTAGTGAATGTCTGTGTCTCGAGCCATGTTATTGCTTTACTTACTGCCATGACTTCCATGGTCAGGCTACTTGTGGTTTCAGTGAAAGCACCAGAGTCCTCCTTCACAATTCTCCCTCCGGCCCGAGCTGTAAAGGCCCATGAGCTTCTCACATGTCGGACGACCGACCCATCTGTGTAGATGACCGCGTCACTGTCTAGCGAATTCTCGAAAATCAACGCTTGTACTTCAGCCTCAACAGCAGCCGGATTTTCTTGAGTGCATTTTCTATCTAGTTGGATGCAAACTGAAAAGGATGTGCAGCAGTCTGTTGGCACTTGCACCCACTCCTCGCCAGGTTCTAAGTCCTCAAGTGAACACACCTGTTGAAGAATGTCCTCGGCTTGACCCATCCACGACCGTCCTCTTTTTAACCTGCTGCCCTTCACCTTCCTAATTTCACTATGCAGTGGATGCTGTGTGTTTGCGTTAATTCTGAGGTAGGCACGTGCCCTGCAAACTTGCATTCTCTCTTCAATGGTTGGAAAATCAAGAAGGTAGCGCATCGCCCTGCATGCTGTATCTCTTGTACATCCAAGAATAATGCGCATAGCTTCATTCTGTATCCTTTCCATCCTTTCTATCTGCTTATGGCTGACAGTCAGGATTGCCATTGCATACTCCAAAACAGACATGACCAGCCCCTCGTACAGAAGACATAGATGGCGCTGCTCACAGTTTGCTGCCGCCATCACCCGCATCGCTGCCAAGCCCCGCTTGGCCTTTGTTATCACCTGGTCTATGTGCACATTATAAGCAAGGCTTCGATCAAACCGTATCCCCAGGTAATTCATTGCCTGCGTTCTTTCCACCGTCTCTGAACACAGCATTACAGTTGGTGTTGGAGTGTTGACAATATGATTATTCAACGAGAACCAAGTCACTGTTGCCTTTGTTGGGTTGACCATTGCCCCAGCTTCATCACACCAAGTACTTATGCGATTGAGTTCGGTTTGTAGTTCCACAGCAACCTCCTCTCTATCCTTACCCTGACGATACACTAAAACATCATCGGCATATGACAATGTCCTGCCAGGTCCAGTGATCTGCTCACTGGTGATTCTCACTGTGTAGGCGTTGAACAGTACCGGAGATAATGGTGATCCCTGTGGTAGGCCAGGATATATTGTTGTTGGTTCCGAAGTCCAACTGCCACATCTAAAAACTACTTTCCGTTGGAAGAGAGCTGCAGCGATCCAACTAAGGAGGAATGGACTTACGTTTAGTTCAAGAGGCTGAAACATTAAAAAATCCAGTGGTACTCTGTTGTATGCGTCCTCAAGATCAATCGCTGCAGCAACGGTTTCAGTGCCTGAGTGGAAACCTTCATAGACATCGTGGGCAAAGACTGCTGCATTGGTCCAGGTTTCTCTTTTTGGACGGTACCCACCCAGGGTAGGTGGGAAAACACCTTGCCTCTCTAGTTGGCTTGATATTTTCCTGGCAATTACCTTCTCCAGCAGCTTGCCTATTGTATTCTGCATGGTTATAATTCGATATCCCTGAATTTTCTTGTGGTCTTTGTCAGGCTTCGGCAAGGGAATCAGATAGCTGTGTAACCATTCCTCCTTGATGCTAGCACTCCCTATACTGTTGTTGTACATGTCTGCTAGTTTCTCTAGCTCATTGTCGGTACACCTATTTATGTCGTCGTATCTTATGCCATCAGGACCTGGAGCACTGTTTTTTGATCGTCGAAGCACAGCCTTGATTTCTTTCACTGTCACTGTGTCTTCATCCGAAGTGTTCTGGGCCTTGCATCTGTCTGAGGTGACCTCCTTGGCCAGATTCCGGCCTCCCATGTCTGTCTGGTTGCTCCTGCTCAAGGTAGCGTTCAAAGAGGGCTTTGCCCTTGTCCTCGTCAGTCCTCTGCCAGATGAGGTCAGCACCTTGGAAGTCAGAAATGCTCTTATTCTTGACTACACCACTCATGCTTTTATGTAGTCGCCAGAACAATTTCAGTGACTTGTCTGTGCTTACTCTTTGACACACCTCTGCCCATTTTTCGCTTTTAACCACCGTGACCAGCTTTTTGAAATAGCTTACTTTTGTGTGCATCTCTCTTTCTAAGTGCAAGCAATCATATGATCAGCTGAAGGTGAAGCAGGCAGCTCCATAAATTTACATCTCAGTGCAGAAATGCATTTCAAATCAATTACCCCGTGCTGAACGTTTTGCTGTAATTGACAGAGCTTGGAATCAGGAAATACGAACTGATTTATGAATGAGGGCAACATTATCCTCCTATATTGTGAACTCTTGAAATCTCGACTGAAAGATATCCAGAAGACTTTCAACTTTTACTTTGTACTATAAAAAGTCACATTTCTTTTCCACCACAAGCGTCTTCAGGTTTGGAAACGCCTCTAAAGTCCCTTCAGTCAGCTGTCAGATAAACAGTCGTAGTCTCATTTTAAATGAAGAAGTGTCATCGCAAAAATTTGTGAATAGTTTGTTTTTTCCCTGGATCCTCGCATTTAAAGAGTTATATTAAATAACGAGGCCTCGCGTGCCACTTTCTGACATCTGGCGGGCCACAAGTGGCCCGCGGGCCGTGGTTTGGGAACCTCTGTTGTAGACAGATATAATGAGCAACACCACACAACAAGGACCATAAGGAGGAGGTCTCAAAAACTGAATCTCAGCATAGTACACCAATTTCTAGCATGTGCGACATTTGAAATGTGGGTATATTATAAATTTCATATGGATTAAATATGACGGTTTTTGGTAGGTTTTGTTTCCTGGAAATGTAACTTGGGTCTAATATTTTAGATTGTTGATTGCCGAGTGATTTTAATGTACCCAACTTGCACTTGGCTCTTTCTAGTTTCCGGTCCATATCTGACAAGGCTATATATTCGATCCACTATCCCAGGATTTCATACCGTCAGTTTCATTATTAGTTTAAAATCTATAACTTGATTCTCAACTTGCCTTCTTGAGATAAAGGCAAAACAGTACTGTAAAACCACAACGCCCCTTAAAACTCCTTACAATATTGTTATACTGTATCTGGTTCTCGTTTAGCATATGGCTATTGGAGCCTCATTGAAGCAAGCGTTTCTGCTCCAGAAATGCATTATGAAGCATACGGTTCTACTGCAGAAGTCCCTGGAAATATACGGTAAAACTAAAAATGTCTTTGAAGTATGTTATTCTGTCCCAAAAATCCCCTACAAGCATATCACTGAGCTATAGAAAGTATATTTACAGTATATGACTGTGCTCCATCCATCCATCATGTGCCGTACCGGTCAGTGTGGGCGGTCATGTTCTGCCATCTCACTGGATCACCAGAGTCGTGGATCAGCTCCGTGTTTCTATCTCGACCATGCCACAAGGCCAAGCCATCCAGGTACTTGCTTCTAGGTGTTCCCCTTGGTCTGTTCCCCTCGATCTTACCAGTTGTCACCAAGTTCTCAAAATCATTTCTTCTCATAACATGACCAAAAAATATTAACTGTCTACGTCTAATGTCTCTAATCAGTTTACGATCTTCATTTGTTTCTTGAAGAACTTGTTCATTGGTCTTTCTGGCTGTCCATGGTATTCTTTGCATTTTCCTCAGAAACAACATTTCTACAGCCATCAGATGTTTTTCAGCCTGACTGCTCATTGTCCAAGCTTCACATCCATATAAAGGTATAGGTTCTATGTAGCATCTCAACACTCTTTTTCTCGTTTCAAATGACATCTTTTTATTGGTCAGTACGTTTTTCATCTTGCTAAAGGCTACTTTTGCCATGGCGATTCTTGTTCTAATCTCTTCAAGGCATCTCCCAGCAGATGTTATTACTGTTCCGAGATAATTGTACTTATTCACTTGTTGAAGAATATTCCCATTTACTTGTATATTACATTGTGGTATTTCGTTCTTCCTAGTGACGACCATAATCTGAGTCTACCGAGGTCTAATTGAAGCATACTGATTCAGCTAAAGCGTCTTTAAGGAATACGATTCTGCTACAGAAGTCTGTTTAAGGCATACCGTTTCAGCTACAGCGCCTCTACAGAATACGATTCTACAACAGAAGTCCTTATACCAAGCATCATGTTCTATCGCAGAAGACGACTTGAAGCAAATCGTGTTTGATACAAAAGCACCTTTGTAGTATATGGTTCTGCTGCAGAAGTGCCTTTATTCACATGGTCGAGCTACAGAAATCCGTTTGAAGCATACGGTCTTCTACAGATTAAGTTATAAGCGTTTGCATCTTTCACTGAGGTACTGTTAAAGCTGATGATCAGACTACTTCAATAACTTTGATGCACGTGATTCTACTACTAAATTACGTTTGAAGCGCATGGTTCTTCTACTGAATTAAGTTTGAAGCATATGGTTCTTTTATAAACATAACTGTAATTGAATTTGTTTCTTTCGGATAGGAGATACTGGTGACGGTAACTGTGAAACTGGTAACAAAGCAAATAAACCTACTTACAGAAGTGTCCGACATATGCAGAACAGAGACAGCTATTTTTGCCTGCATCTGCTCAATGTGAGAACAATCTCTATGAAGACATGGACATGCTCAAATTGACTGCTGCTGTCGAGATGTTATACAGACACACGTGTAATCATAACTGTTATTTCAAGACGTTCTTCCCTGATGTTTCGCTAAAAACAATGTCAACATAACTATTATATGAACGTGTTTGTATGATATGTGATACCCAAAACTGCACCCAGAGAAATTGGTCGGATTAAAAAAATTTTTTCTCCAGATGTAATGAGTAAAGAATACACACATAAGTATTAGCATACATTACTATTAGGTCATTGTGTCTTTCAGATGTGACGTGCAAATAATGCATACATTAATTACTATTAGTTCACTTGTTTCTTTTACGTGTGACGCACAAAAAAATGCATAAATTACTATTGGTTCATTTGTTTCTTCCAGATGTGGCGCACAAAGAATGCATAAATTATAATTAGTTCATTTGTTTCTTTCAGATGTGACGTGCAAAGAATGCATACATTACTATAAGTTCACCTGTTTCTTTCAGATGTGACGAGCAAAGAATGCATACATTACTATAAGTTCACCTGTTTCTTTCAGATGTGACGAGCAAAGAATGCATACATTACTATAAGTTCACCTGTTTCTTTCAGATGTGACGAGCAAAGAATGCATACATTACTATAAGTTCACCTGTTTCTTTCAGATGTGGCGCGCAAGAAGCGGAAAATGTTCTTCACATCATTACGAATGTACGGTGATGGTGTGCAACAGTTTGAAAACGTTGTCTGGGAGGAGATGCAGAGAATGTTTGCAGAAATAGATGCTAGTGAAGACACCGACATAGATCTTTCTGTGACTCTATCCAGGTCTCTGAAGATCATCATCTACATCCTGGTAACTACAGATTTTTGTCAACGTGTATTTTAGACATGAAACTGTTAACTTATGTAATTACCATTGTGCATTATCGATTATATGCATCAGAAGTAATTCAAGTAATTAATACAAAACAATGTTTTCCCGTAGTGAATTTGAATAACGAAGACACAAACAATAGATTGCACGATTTCTTGCCTAGCATATTTCGCTGCATCTCGTCAAGTTTATACTGCAGAAATCACAACATAAACTAAAACAATTAGATAAATCCTTCAATCTGAAATACACAACACGTACATTCACACAGCAATTTGAATTGTAAAGTAATAATCGCCGGTAATTGAAGAGGTTCAGGTAATAAATGTTGGGAATCAAGGGAATTAAAGTAATGTTTTTGTTTTGCATATCCTTTACAGGACATCGCTGTCAACATCAGCATCTTTCAGCTGTATGTTGATTTCTTGGCAAGATTACGCTCAGTAGTTTGCCATTGCTTTCTGAGCGGTCGGCTCAGTTATCCCAAAGTCACCAGCAGGGATCGAACCGCTCCCAGCTCTCGCCCCGCTACGAGACTCTGCGTGATAAACGGGATTACGGAGAAAGTGTTGTAACCCCTCGGCCAGAGAGACCGGCAATTAAAGTAATAACTGCCGGAAATTAAAAGGGTTAAAGTAATAGCTGTCAAGAATTAGAAAGGTTAAAGTAATAACCGCCGGGAATGAGAATAGTTGAAGTAATAATGGCCGGAAATTTGAATGAGTTAAAGTAATAACCATTGGATATTTAGAGATTAGAGTAATAATCGCTGAGGATTGAAGAGGTTAAAGTAATTGCCGCCGGGAGTGTAGAGGTTAAAGTAATAATCGCTGCGAATTGTAGAGGTTACAGTGAATTGAATGAGTTAAAGTAGTAACTATTGGAATTATAGATGTTTGAGTAATAATCGCTAAGGATTGAAGGGGTTAAAGTAATAGCCACCGGGAATTGTAGAGGTTAAAGTAAAAATAGCTGAGAATTTTTGCTATTTTTTAATTTTTTGTGCTAGAAAGCACATTTTCGTTGCCATTAAATGAAACGAAAGTAGCTCTTATCAAACTTAGGAACGATATGACAACGATTATTTCAGTTCAGTCACTTCACCAGATTAATCTGTTATAAAGTGGGAGAGACGAGGTTGGGGGGGGGGGGGGGGGGGGGAAGCTTTGGCACCGGATAGGATATAGATTAAGAAATCTTTGCAATAACATAATTGGAAATTCCTTTCACTGGAACTCACAGGGGACATGAAATAGTGGAAGACCTAACAGACTCATGATGGAGTTGGCTGACAGCCTATGCTCTAATGGGGGAATACCAGGGCTAAAGAAGAAGATATTCCCATTTATCACATCTTGTATGACTAAGCCTACCGTATTTTAACAACCCTATCCTCAGGCTCTAGGAGAACGACCCAGTGAGCCGACTATCCCAGACATACTTGAGGAGTACGATATTGCCTTTAACAGACTCTGGGCTCCAGATATTGATTTCGTGACCAGCAACATCCCGATCCTGACGAAAATACCAGGGAAATATAAGAGAGCTGTGGACAGGCTTCTAAAGGCCAAGGCTGGCGCGGAGGAGCTGATATACCACAACCCAAAGGTGATAGTCTCTTATTTCAACCAATTAGTTTGGATAATTAATAATAACTGTATGTATCCAACATATCATGCTAGCGCGGTGGCAGAAACTATAGGCTGTCGCATATACAGGGTATCAAATATGACAAATAGACAGGATGAAATGTTGCAGGTAAACAACTAATATATAGTATGTAGAGTTTGTATTGAATATAATATGTAGTTAGGTATTGAATAAAATATGGTGTTTTTAATTGAGTACATTATGCAGTGTTTATTGAATACAATACACAGTTTTTATTGAATACAATACGTAGTTAGTTAGTTAGTTAGTTAGTCACGGTTCCAACTTCACAGCAACGGGTCGTCCCCATTATGCTCCGTTCCTGTGCCAGTGAATATCACATAAAATTCTCCCCACTGCCCAATGTGAAATACGTAGTTTTTATTGAACAATAACATGCATTGTTTAATCGAATACAATATGCTGAGTTTATTTCAATACAATATGCAGTTTTTTTATTGAATCTAACATGTTTTCTTTAATTGAAAACAATATGTAGTTTGTATTGAATACAATTCCATGCTCAGTCCTCGTAGACCTAGATGGAAAGGACACGTTAGGAGGATGGATGATGGTAGAATACCAAAGGACATCTTTTTTGGTGAATTACAGATGGGTAAGAGATCTCAGGGTCAGCCTCTACTACGATACAAAGATGTGTGTAAGCGGGACATGATTGATACAGGCATTGATAATGCACATTGGGAGCAAGTCGCGCTGAACGTCTTGCATGGAGGGCAAATATCAGAAATGGAATAAAGACAAAGGAGAAAATATAAGTCACACACCGAGCGTGTGAGACGTAAGATGGTGCATGATGGTGGAAATGACAATGTGTTCACATGCATCCACCGTGGACGAACATTTACAGTGCGAATTGGCCCTATCAGTCACATTCTCCACCACCATGGGTTGTAGTTCTTATACCTTTTTGAAGCACAATGTACTAAACTAGTGTCTGTCTATACGGCAAGGTGCCAATGAATGAATTGAATACAATATGCAATTTGTATTGAATACCATATGCAGTGTTTAAATGAATACCATATGCAATGTTTCATTGAATACCATTTGCAGTGTTTCATTGAATACCAAATGCAATGTTTAATTGAATACAATATGCAGTGTTTAATTGAATATCAAATGCAATGTTCAATTGAATACCATAAGCAGTGTTTAACTGAATACCATATGCAGTGTTTAATTGAATACAATATGCAGTGTTTAATTGAAAACAATACGCAGATTATATTGAATATAGTAGAGACCCGCAGTGCAGTGTCCTAGCTTATAGATTATCGGCATGGCACAAACGAAAAGAAAAGTACTAAACACAAACACGCTGCATTCAATTTTGAACCTGATGGAGCTGTTGGAAAAACAGGGTTTCAATGCAGTGACACATACATCGTCGACTCCATTATGGTTGGAGGAATTAAAGTGGTATACCATAATGGAGTCGACAATGTGTCACTGCATTGAAACCCTGTTTCTCCAACAGCTCCATCAGGCTCAAAATTGAATGCCAATTAATCAACTCTCTGGGATGCGTCCATCCAGCAGGTATCAATACTGTTGTGGACGCCACTGTATAACTGTGCCATCTTCTCCAACTGTCTACACTGTCTATCACTATGCTTCCCCCACCCCCTTTATATTCAGATCTAAATATCTCCACACCCCTATATTTTCATATCAGGCTATTCGCATATTTTTGGCGACCTAAATCCTATCTGGAAACCTACTATACTTATACTCGGCAGCCAAAGAGTGCCTTCGCAACTGGCAAAGCGGCCTTTCTCTGCTCCCACATGGAACATTGTAATGGTGCTTTTCGCTTTTTTTTTTTTTTTTTTTTTTGTATTTCGTTGTTTATCTATCTGAGTTGTCCTGTCCTTGACAAAGATTCTAAGAATCGAAACGTCGGCCGTCCTGTGTGTCGCATTGTAAGCTTTTGTGTGTATTTTATTTTATTATTCATTTTATATATTTATTGATTACTTCTGACTTTGGATTTTCACCTATATTCCGGTATACGATGGATCTCCTTGTAAGGTAAGTGCAGCGTGTTTGTGTTTAGTACGTTTCTTCTCGCAGGAGCTTAATATACCTATTTGTTTCCAATTCATGGTGTTGATGTACTAAGCAAGATTTCGCTCAGTAGTTTGCCCTTGCTTTCTGAGCGACCGGCTCACATACCCCGTGAGTTACCACCGCGGCGAGAACTGCTACCGATTCCCGCGTAGGTTACGTTACTCGCAAGAATATATGGGATTACTGATTAAGACGTTACCACCTAGACCAGGGAGACCGGCTGTGTATGTGTGTGTATTGTGTGTGTGTGTGTGTGTGTGTGTGTGCAAACAGACAGTTAGGCATGCAGACAGATAGACACACACAAAGACATACAGACATACTTGCACAGAAACATGCTGATCTACAGACATACATACGCACATATATACAGAAAGACAGCCATATGGGCAGACAGCCAGCCAGCCAGCCAACCAGCCAGCCAGACAGACAGACAGACAGACAGACAGACGGACAGACATACAGACAGGCAGGCAGGCAGGCAGGCAGGCACGCAGGCAGGCAGTATATTACAATCGTGTGTTAAATCTACAGTGATCATTTTGTGTTTACAGAAAACACACGTACCAGGACAGCCCAGAGGTATCGCCGATCTGTTGTTTGACCAAGCGAAACGTGCAGGCAATGAATGGATGGACAAGGATCCAGAACACGTCATTGCTATGTTAACGTCGATATTTTTCGCAGGTTGGGGGTTCTTAGATAATCATGCAGTCAAATCTGTTTGAGATATTTATTGCCAAAAGTCGCTGCCAGTTTTCTCAAGAAACACACCATTGTAAGGAAATTTATTAGCCATACTTCTAGATACAATTTCCAGTCCACTATGTCAGACAAGCGGGGGATCTGTTTAGGTCTTGGAATGTATTTGCTTCTGGCTATGGTTTGCTTACATATGTTCCTCGGTTTGGATTTTTAGTACGTGGTTTCGTCGCCCAGCTACTGAAATGAGCGCTTGGTGCGACATTGTGAGCTGTGGATTTCATGTGGAACGCTTTTTAATCTGTCGGTGGTTTGTGTTGTCAACGGCATATTTTGGAAAAATGATGGTGGTCGGTAGCTGAACAAGTTAATTTGTCCTATGCCTTAAAGTGTGTGCAATTGTTGGTTTTTCTACCGACTGCTGCTGCCATCCAGGATGAACTGTAATTCAAATGGCGAACTATTGTGTTGGCATTATCTAGGATCAGAGGTAAACAAGAAACCGTCCTAATATGAGGAAATCAACGCCAGGATTTCTAAGGCAGCAGCAACATCATCCATCCATTATGTGCCATGCCGATAAGCGTGGGTGGTCATGTTCTGCCATCTCACTCGATCACAAGAGTCATGGATCAGCTGCATGTTTCTGTCTCGACCATGCCACGTGGCCAAGCCATCCAGGTATTTAATTCTTGGTCTTCTCCTTGGTCTTCCCCTTGGAACTGGTTATCAAAAAGAGTCTGGGAGAACAGGAAGCTTACTGCAAACCGCTCCCCCCCCCAAAAAAAAAAAAAACAAAAAAAAAAAAAAAACCAACTATATTATGATCTATCAAGCCTGTGTTATAAGTACTCTTCTTTATGGCAGTGTTGCCTGGTCAACTTACTGACACCAGGAGAAACGTTAAAACAACTTTTATATGCGGTGTCTGTGAAGAATTCTTGGTATTAAGTTGCAAGACAAAATAAAACAAAATACTGAAGTATTTGAAACTTCGGATTGTGTAAAGGTTTGTTCCATGCTCAGTCTTCGACGACTTAGATGGATAGGATACATTAGGAGAATGCTCAACGGTAGAATACCAAAGGACGTCTTTTTTTTGGGATGAATTACAGATGGGTAGAAGATCTTTGATCGGTCTCTACTACGGTGCAAAGACGTGTTTAAGCGGGTCATAATTGATGCAGACACTGGTATTGCATCCTGGGAGTAAGTCGCCACTGATCTCGTTTCATGGAGGGCAAAGAACAGAAATGGAATAGAGACAACGGAGAAAATGATTTCAGATAAGTCAAACACTGTGCGTGTGAGACGTCAGATAGTGCTTGATGGTGGAAAAGACCATATGTTCACATGCATCCATTGTGGATGAAGTGCGTGATGGTGGAAATGACCATATGTACACATGCATCCATTGTGGATGAACATTTACTGCGCGAATTGATCTGAACAGTAACATTCGCTACCAACAGGGATTGTAGTCATTGTTTGTCTTCATCGTCTCTCAAGATTGCAAGATGCCAGATAGATATCACACACACACACACACACACACACACACACACACACACACACCACACACGCACGCACACCCACATACACACACACACACACACACACACACTTATATATATATATATATATATATATATATATATATATATATATATATATATATATATATATATATATATATATATATATATATATATAATTGGTACCATGCCGTCTTGACGTACGATATCTTGTTATATTGTGCGTAACTAAAGGCACAATAACTAAAACTACTAGCGGTATGGCCAGGGATGGAATTACACACATCCATAGAAAAAAGCCTGGGCTGAATCGTAGAGACCATGTTTTCCCAAGCAGGATGATCCCTCTCTCGGCATGCCTAGTTTACGACAGAGGAAAGGTGACACCAATATATCTGGAACAAGCCAATCTGCAGACGATGCCGGATCATCAAAGCAATACTAACTGTCCGTCTATCGGAGCATCAATCTTAGACCAGTTACCGACCAAGGCTTAATGTAAGGCCAAGTCTGCAATTCCTCGCACCAGAATAAGGCTTGGACCCTCCCTATTATGCTCCTCTGCCGGAAGCCGTTAGTACAATGTGGAGTGATGGATATGGTAAGCGCCGCACAACACTCGGAGCTAACAGAAGCATGTAACAAAGTCTACTATTATGTACAGTAGCTCGGTCACATTTGAGTAAGACCTGTCGCTGAGTGTAATATTTAAAAGATACTATTAATCCAACACAGTTTATCTGTTTCAGCCCATCTAACATCAAGATCCTTGCTTTTGGGCATCTTCCTTCTCATGATGAACTACCCAAACGTAGCCAAACAAATACAAGAGGAAATCGAGAGAGTCGTCGGACACGGGCGTCCAAGACTGGAGAACAAGAGCGACATGCCCTACACCGAGGCTGCTGTCCTGGAGTCGCTACGTGTAATATCTCAGTCGCCACTTAGCGGAGTTCGTATTGCCTCGACTGACATACATTACCAAGGGATGGTCATCCCAAAGAACACACTGGTTAATAACGTTTTTGTTAATTAACTAATGATCATCATCATCACCGTTATCATCATTATTATCATGATAATCAACAGCAGGAGGAGGTTAACTATTTTGAACATGGTCTTTGAAGCCATCAGATTATGTAATTCCCTTGTCTTATGTTCTCAGTAATTCTCTTCACTTCTGTACAAATCTTAACCCCAATGTTCCTGCATGATTCTGGAATACTTTTCTTTTATTTCCTTTATTTGTGTGCCAATGTTTGCAGTCAGTACTTGTAATAGTAGAGCGTCATGATTCATACAGCCATAAAGACAAGACATCCTAATATTTTGCATATTTTCATTTTTAAACAGAACTGTAATTTGGATCTCATATCTGTCCATCTTACTGCTGTGGTTACAGTCTATGTTGCAGAGTCATATAGTCATCATTGTTATCATCAAGTGCCATGCCAGCTGGCATAGGCGTTCATGATTCACCATCGATCTCGGTCTTTGGTTTTCTGGATCAACTCTGCTGATGGTATTCCTCCATGCCACAGCCTAAATCCATCTAGCATCATTTCTTTTGGTCTGCCTCTGCCTCTCTTCCCCTCGATCTTTCCAGTTGTCACGATGTTCTCCAATGCCGCTCTTATCGTCAACGGAAAGCTGTTTGTCTCTTTCTTATTGTTGTGTACAATGTTCTAGTTTCATTAGCCTCCTTAAGGCAATCGTCATTAGTTACTCTGGCAGTCCAAGGAATTCGCAACATTCGTCTCAGCAACAAAATCTCTGTGGCTTCCAAGTTCTTCCTAATTTAATATAGTACAACGGACCAAATATTACGTTTATTAAGAATAGTAAAGCATCAACGTGTATAATAAATTAGTTTGATGTCATTGCTAATTGTTCACCATAATAATAATAAACAGCTGTTTGGCACAGGAAGAGACAATGCAAATGCTATTTAGAGCAGAAGGTGATAAGTCTAGCATAGAATATCTCTTTACAGGGTTTAAAAGGCTAGAGGTTCGACTTCATTGCACCGGGGTTATCCACATGACTCGGTCTCATTCCGCAGGGCGGACTACTGAAAGCGTCGCATAAAGCACGAACTCCGTAGCTCCAGCAATTACCCCTAGTAATCTCCAAGAAAATTGCACCCTTGAACCAAACGACGTAGCCCGAAATTGAACCCCCAACCTCCGGAACGCGAAGCAGGCGGCGTAACCACTCCTCCATGGAGACTCCCCACCATGTACCCCAAGGTCTAAAAAAAAAGTGTACATGTCTGTTATTTACTTACTACTTTACTAGTGCTAACGGTGTCTTGTTATCTTTCTATAACAGGTCTACATTACTACGGGCTACATATTTCGTGAAGAGAAATACTACAACGACCCCTGGTTATTTAAACCGGAACGTTTTCTTGACAACCAAGGACAACTTCTGCCAGCTGAGCACCCGACACGCAAAAAGTATGTAGGGCAAACTATAATATTTATGTTTTCTCACATCTCATCTGATCTCATCTCGTTCCTCTTCTATTTGCGATGTCGACATAAAGCATAAACAGCCGGAGAGTGCCTATTTATGGGCTTCATATATGGGGATTCTCATGGACTGTTCTTCCCAATGTCCAACGTTTACATAGTCGGCTTTTTCTGGTTCCATTTGGTTTGTACATCATTGCTTGGTATATATTTTCTCATGAATTATTTCCGATTTGGCCAAATGTCTATCATTATAGATTGTAATGTTTCCAGACGTGTCCTATATGCCGCGACTGAGAAGTTACTGTGTCCTCCCCAGGTTCAGAAGATACCGGGCTCAGTCTCAGCATAGGCTTGGACATGATATGGCACTGCGTCATAATCTCCTGGGTAGTGATATCGGAAACCTAACTTTCTCGAATATAGACGAAAATCAATAGGTCCCATGTGCAAGTTGAGTGCGTTAACAATCCCATGGCAGTTGTAAATCGCAAAGAATAGGCAGTAATGCCACGGTACTGGCAAAAGTCTTAGGAAATAAGACCTACCCACGGTATACAGAGCCCGGTTGGATAGGAGCTGTCTAGGGAAAGCAAAATTGGTACATAAAACAAACTGCGTATTTGCTAGTCACCAACAACAACAACAACAAATAATATGAGAAATCCAGATGGAGCATCGACCACATTTCCCTAACCGAAGATTACAAAACAGTTATACGAACTATCTTGGTTGCCTTATGCAGTAATGTTTGGCTGCTGGTTTTCTAGTGACTGCCGCTTCCGTCGATGATGAACTATATTTTTCATGGAGGCCTTTTGTGTTGGCATTCTGGCAGCGGCATTATGCCAAGTATACCTGTGCGGACTGTTGGTTTGTCGAGACTTCTGTCTGTTCCACTTTTCACATGGGGCAATGGGGAGAGTTTTACGTGATATTCACTGGCACAGGACCGAAGCATAAGGGGCGACCATTTGCCGTGAAGTTAGAATCGCTGTTAACTAACTAACCAACTACCCAACTAACTAACTAACCAACCAACCAACCAACCACCCAACTGATTGATATTTTATGATGTTTTATGTTATATTTTGTATGGTGTTTTAAAATATATTTTGAATCGTAGTTGAATAATGTTGTTTGTAGTGCGTTGTCTTGCAATTAATATATTGTAAATTCTTTTGATGTTGTAATTTTGCATGATGTGTTCACGACATTGGAACTACTTTTACACCTCTTAATTATATATTTTCAAGGTTACAGTTTTTTACTGTTTTCCTTATCATTGTTCACTACAAACTCCTGCTGCAGATGATATATTTCATTGCATATTTTCAGCCTCACCCCGTTTGGACTTGGTGTAAGGATGTGTCCCGGCGAGGTGTTTGCCAAATCTCGAGGCTTCCTCTTCCTAACCAGCGTCCTTCAGAGGTACGACATTCTTCCCCCAGTCCATGAGAAGATCGTACCGGCAGATTTCCGAATTAAAGATGAAACTGTTGCTGGATTTGTCCGCCAATGTCCTCGCTACAAATGTCGTCTGGTCAGAAGAGCGGAGAGGAAGGATTAATGTTCTGATAATGACTGTGTAAAGAACCACCAGCGGAGCGATGAGTGCACTCAAAAGCTGCCCTAGTTCCTCTCGTACTTCACACACGTGCAGTGCTTCTATGAGTCCCTACATAATACTTTGTGACAGTGGTATATGTTTTATTGTAGTTTCATTTAGGCATGTCACATACCTTAAAACTCTTCTGGTTATAATTGTGATATCATCACCATCATCATGTACCAAGCTGATACACGTGAGCTGTTATGTTTCGCCATCTCACTCGATCACCAGAGTCGTGGATCAGTTCTGTGTTCTTATCTCGGCCATGCCACGTGGCCAAACCATCCAAGTATTTACTTCTTTGTCTTTCCTCTTGTTCTTTCTCCTTCAATCTTGTCAGATGTCACCAAGTACTCCAATTTATTTCTTCTCATAAGGTGTCAAAAGAATTGTGAATGTCTACATCTAATTTCGCTAATCACTTTACGGTTTTCATTTGTTTCTTGTAGGACTTGATCATTGGTTTTTCTGTCTGTCCATTGTATTCTTTGCATTTAACTCAGAATCCATATTTCCACAGACATCAGATGTTTTTTTGTTTTTTTCCCAGCTTGTCTGCTCATTGTCCACGCTTCACATCCATACAAAAATACAGGTTCCATGTACCATTTAAACACTCTTGCGAAATACTGTTTATTATTATATCATACACTGGATTTGGTATGCTTCTGTTATTCATATTTATAGAGCGGCTACGATATGTACAGCTTGTTCCACATTTTCTTGTGTTGCGTTTTATTTTTTTAATTATTATTTATGATTGCGGATGGATAAAAAGAGTATGGAGATATCTTGACAGAAGGTCACCCAAGAAGAGAACTGATTACTCGAATGGAAAGAACACAGTCCACATTCTGTGGGCGCCATGAGAAGGAGAAAGCTGTGGTTTATCGTCACAGCAGGAAAGTTGGAGAGGAAGAGAGACAGACGGAGGCCACGAGAGAAGATGCTAGACAGTTTGACATCATGGCATGGATGAACATCAATTTCTGAAATAATTGGCAGTACACGAGAAAGTGGAAAGACATGATCAACAACAAAACAAGGCATGGACTTGAAGATTGGCAGTACACGAGACAGAGGCTGTGAAAGGGCATGCTCACCAACGCCACACGGCATGGGCTTTACGAAGATTTTCAGTACATGAGACAGAAGGCTGTGGAAAGACATCACCAACCCCACATAGCATGGGCTATAAGATGAAGAAGACGCTAGTACGTTTTGACTATTTTCTTGTTTACTCTAACTGTTCACAAAACGACTTATTATTGCCAGGATTTTACAGTAAGTTTGTGATTATATAATAATTTGTATTACAGTGATTTGTTGTATAACATCATAGTCACGTTTATCGCCGATTGTAGTAGACAATCACGCTTTTAAACATCTTACAATCTTCAGTAGCATGTATCGGTTAGTCTGCTGACACCTTTCCGTACTATAACAAAAAGGTGTATAAAATGTTTTACCCGTTATCTTCCTATGTCTCTCTTTCCGTATATCTTTTCATTTGTCACAAGATGACTCTTTTACAAATGTGGCCCAAATATGACGACTGTCTCTTTTTGATGTTTGTGATTAGCTGTCTTTGTGTCTTAGCCTCTTTCAAAACATTTAGAATAATTTTGCTGTCCAATGAATGTTCATCATCCTTCTTTAAAACCACATTTTTAATGCCTCGTGGAATTGATATTCCTGTTTACTAATTGTAAAGAATATTCACAGCCATACGTTAAAGCTGGTTCCTATATAGCACGCGCGGATTCTTTCTCTGACCACCATTGATGAGAATATATAGCATAAAATGTAACAAATTGCAGTTTTTGTTTTACCTCTTCTGTTATTTTTTTAAAATCTCTGTGATAAATCTTCCATCTGATGTTATCCTGTGCCTAGATGCTGGAATTTCTATACTTGCCCCAATTTGAACGGTAATTGCACATTTAAACACCGTTCGCTAAACTGATGTTACTATCACCATGTTTTCACTTTCTATAACCACTGTAAACATTATAAGATTGTCTCATAATCATCCACAATAACAGCCTTGCCATGTAAGACTTATTGTGTTATTATTGTCACATGCTTCTTAACACGTCGTTAACTGATCAATTACTCATAACATGTTCTACACATCAGTTAACATCGTTCCATTGGTTTGTTTATTCTACTATAGTTATGTTTTGGAATTTATAACCTCTTAGCCCGTGGCCTCTTTTTTAAAGACAAGGCTATTTCAGAAAATAATAAAGTATTTAATAAGTATATGAGTTGTGAATCTTATTTTTTGACATATCGTCGTATGTTTATGTCTGCCTCTCTCTCTAACCATCCATCCAAACCAATCAACAAATCTACCAACCAACCAACCAACCAACCAGCCAGCCAACCAACCAACCAACCAACCAGCCAACCAACCAACCAAATATTCAACCAACCAACCAACCAACTAATCGATCAATAAATCAACCAACCAACCAGTCAACCAACCAATCACCAACCAGTCAACCAACCAATCAATCAACCAACAAGCCAATCAGCCAACCAAACAATCAACCAACTAGGGGGGGGGGGGGGCAACCAGCCAGCCAAGCAGCCAGCCAGTCATGCGTTCGTCCGTCTATCTGTCTTTCTCCCTGTGTGTCACTGGTCTGTCTGTCTGTTTACCTTGACGATATCATCACCTCCTGCATTCGCTGACTTTCCTAACAAAAATTCTCCAGAAAATGTCTGGCATCCAGTTTACTACATTGAGTCGACTCTAGAGACACTGTCGTGGATTGAACACTGAGGGTGGGGCAGTCTAATGTGTCTTATAAAATAAGAAATTGTCTCATATTTTCTACTCATTTATATTGTGTAATTTTCATATTCTAGTTGAAAACTTGGATGATCATGCTATATTCAGTGAGGTATTCTACTCCTCATGTGTGAGTGCGAGTAAGTCTGTGTCTGTGATTGAGAGTAAATGTGTTTGTGTGTGCGTGTTTGGGCAAAGGGGTTGGGTGTGAGGGTGTACGTGTGTGATGGTGAATGAATGTATCTGGGGTGAGAGTGAGTGTGTATGCTTATTGCAGACTAGGAAAGACAACTGAAACAAACAATATTAGTAGTTGCTACAGTTAAATAAAACAGGTTGTGCCCCTTGACATAGAATTAACATACAGTTGTAACAAAATATTCCTGATGTTTTATGTCTTTAGTAAGACATGCTGTGGCTAATTTATACATCAGATGGTCCAAACCTCACGTCATTTGCGGCAAAAGGGTTAGTGAACGCAGTTTGACAATTTCTCACGTACCAGGTCGAGGTCGGTTCCGTGGGGAAGGTGTTATGGACGCAGTTTGTAATCTCGCACACCACGTTCGAAACACTACTGCGGGCGATTTGGCAGCAGACCGCCTTGCGTTGGTTTGTTACGGAATGGTATGGGTGCCGGTCATTCAGAAAGCAGTGGCAAACTACTGAACGTAAACTTGCCAAGAGATCACAAACAGCATAAAATGCTGAAGTTGACTGCGACGTCCTGTAAATTATATGCAACTAACTAACAGGGTCGAGGGTTCGAAATTAGCCTCAGGAGCTATATGAGCAGATCGCGTTGCCTCAATTGTGACGGTAATGGCATCGGCGTTCAGAAAGCAATGGCAAAGTCCTGAAGGTAGAAACGCCTATTAAATCATAAACAGCCAATATATGCTGAAGTTGATCGAAAGCAATGGCAAACTACTGAACGTAACACTTGCCTAGTACATCAACAGCAGCTGAAAAATGCTGGTGTTGACTGCAACGTCCCGTAAGGGATACGCAACAAAATAATGATTGCACATATTTTTAGGAGTCTCACACTAACCCTCTTTATTTCCCACTTACGACATGCATGGTGGGCTACATTGTTATTTTTGTTGTATTTCAATAGGGGCCCAGGTACGACATGGACGGTTTAACACCGAGCTATGACTGTCTCTTATATCAGCAAGAAACTTGGCTTATTACGCGCATAATATTCTAGAAGTTTTCATTTGCTTGTATTGCGGTCCAATATTAGATATTAAAGAAACATTGAAGCTATCTTTTTCTTCAGATAAAAGTAGTTACATGTCACTTACAGGACGTTGCCACCAACTCTAGCATTTATTAGCTGTTTGTGTTTTATTTGGGAAATTTACGTTCAGTAGTTTGCTATGTTTTCTGAACGGCCGATCCTCACATTATCGATATCAACGCAGAGCGCTCTGTGTGCAAATCACCAGCGGCTGACTCGGTGTGTCGGCGAATTGTGGAACTCTATTTCATTAACCTCAAAACCAAAGACGCCCATTTTACTTCAGATACTTCGCCATGTTATCTCGAAGTAAGCCACCCAATTCTGGTTAATAGACTACGTATTCTTGTCTATCTCTCTTAGCTCCTTCCATGATTTTTCCCACATTATTCTCATCTATTTTCAATTCTTCCTCCCCATCACATGCGTTTTTAGGTTTCCCTAAATTCCTTTCAAAATTGTCCCATAGCAGATGGTGTCAATGGGAGTGCAGTATTAGGCTTTCAGATATTCTAGACAACTACATATGAGATGGAAGTGGCCAGTTCCCTTCCACTTCGCCATTTCTTCCCAGAATATTTCCAGAACATTCTGATAATGTCCTGGTACTCCTTTTTAAGAGGCTGCGCCAGCCCCAGAGCCCTAGTGGTTCAACAATCACTGCCAGTCATGGCTGATACTGATGTTCCTCCTTGCCATGATGTCAAACTGTCTAGCACTCCCTGCTTCTTCTCCCATTCAGCTAAACAATCATTCTGCTGGGGGTTGAACTCTGACTATTGTATTGACAGGCAAACACACTAACCATTATGCCATCGCGATTCCCAGACAGTGTTTTAACTGTTTAAAAAAATCAACACATTTATTGCTATCACTTGACATCTACCTAGCGCATACAACGTGAAGATATGTACACGATGGAAGTTAGAAAGTGAATGTTATGATAGTAAATACCACCTAACAACAAAGAACGTCTATAAGAGTTGAGCAACTGTTGGGAACTGTTTAACACATTAAACAAAGTGTTAGAGAGGTTTGAGTATTATCACCTGATCTATTCAGTTTGTACGGCAAAATAATAGTAAGATCCACACAAGATATGTCAGGAATATCACTTGGTGGCTGTAATGTAAACAACCTGCTAGGATTGTCAGTTAAATGTTTGCTATAAATTAAACCCATGGCCCGTTTCTGGAGTTAGTAAAGTCGCTTGGTGCTTGAATTGGAACAACCGTCCCAGAGTGTAGAGCAGTAGTCAAAATGTGTCTGTATGTGAGACGTATAGAATATTTTCCTTGTGCCCTCATCAAGGAAATTTTTAATTTGACGAGTTGGTAGACTTTTTCCGCTGTTTGTTTAGTGAGCGCTTGAACGTGAGGATTAAAGGTTAGGTTTCTATCAATGATGAGGCCTAATGTTGTGTGCTAAATTACACTTTCTACTGGCATGTTATCGATGTGGAGTTGAAGTGATCTGTGTGAATTTAGAGTCTGAAGTCTTTGTCTGGTTGTTAATAACATAGATTTTGTTTTAGTGATGTTAATTTGCATACGGTTCGCATAGCTCCACCTAACTACATTATTTAATTCTTGTTGCAAAGACGACTCCAGCAAATTACTGCTTTCAGCATTTGTATACACTGTGCAGTCGTCTGCAAATAGATCGCAGGACGACGAAAGATGCAAAAGTAGATCATTAATATATATGGCGAATAATAGAGGGCCAAGAATAGAGCCTTGCGGTACTCCAATATTGAAGGTAGTGGTTTGGGACAGATTTATTGTATGATACTACTTGATTTCTGTTTGACATAAAATATGTTATTAGCGTCACAACATTAGGGCCAATTTTCATTGTCTCTAGTTTTTTAATTAAAATGGCATGGTCTATCATATCAAATGCTTTTCTGAAATCGATAAACACAGCTCCACATAGATTGTTGTTATTTATATTCTGGTGCCAATTTTCTATCATGTTTTTAGGGCCGTATGGCAAGAATATTTTGGTCGAAATCCTGATTGACTGTCAACTGTAAGCTTGTTGCGATCTAAATATTGTAATGTTACCTTGTGGATGTGTTTTTCTAGTGGTCTAGATAGTGATGATAGTAAAGAAATGGGTCTATAATTGTTCGGGAGACCATTGTCCAATGAACCAGATTTAAGGAGAGGATACACTTTAGTGATTTTGAGAGCTGATAGAAAGTGACCTTTGGTGAGACACTGATTATATATATATATATATATATATATATATATATATATATATATATATATATATATATATATATATATATATATATATATATATATATATATATATATATATATATATATATATATATATAGGTTAGTGATACACAGATGACTGACGCAGCACAGTGGAGAATCCGACTTCTGATTCCATCTAACCCACATGAGTTTGTATTTTTTTTAGGTTACTGAGGTAAGTGAATACTTCAGTGACTGTCATTAGCGGTATGTCAGAAAGGATATCTCGGAGGCATCTGGTCTCGCAAAACGATGACAGTAAAGATAAGTTGCAAGGATAATTTGGTATTGTAGCCTTCAACTAATCTATGTCATTTTGAAAAACGTTACTGAATTGGTCGCATGAGATAGGATTTGATGATAATGAATTTGAGAAGTTATACTTGTTTGTCAATGTGTTAGTTGCCTTCCATATATTATTACTATTTGTTTTATCCATTACTAAGTTCTTAAAGTAATTTTTCTTTTCTTTTCGTATGGTATATTGAACTTTGTTTCTAACAGTACGGTATGTGCTGAGATCCCGCTTTTTATGTGCCTTATCTCTGTCTCTCATAATTCCAAGAATTTCCTGGGTGATCCAAGGTGGTTTGACGTGATGTTTTACTCGAACTTCCTTGATTGGCACATGTCTATCAAACACATCAATAAAGATCTTCATCCAGGATTCCAGAGCATCATCCGGGTCTGGAAGTTGATAAACATTGTTTAGAGGTGAACTGAGCAAGTCCTGTAAAAATGCGTTTTGGTTGAAACTTGTGTAGCTTCTATATTTTACAGTTATGTGTTTATGTTTAGGAGTTTTAATTCCTTTTTTAGACCATGTGCAGCAGATTGGGTAGTGATCGCTCACTGCACAATTGGGTACGGCGCATTCTATGATGTTGCCCGAGCAAGTTACATAAATGTGATCTATAAGTGTTGAAGATGAGTTTGTTACTCTAGTATCTTGTTTTACTATTTGTTGGAAGTTGTATGATGCAATTATATTTCCCCAAATTATATGGGATTTGTTGGTGTCAATGTTAAAGTCTCCGAGTAGTATAATTTCCTTCCCGGAAGCGAAAACTACATCCATCATGGTAGCTGTCGTGAAATACTGAGAGTTAATGATTCCAAGATAGACGACTGTATACACCGACTAACCAGGTAGAAGAAGGGTTAACAAACGAAGCAGTAAGGGTAACAAACAACGGAGTGACCAGGCACAGGTGTTTATAGGTCAAGACAGAAGGGGCCGCTTACAGCACAGGTAACCTGTCGCGTGGAAAAATTGGTTTGCGACAAAGGCAGACAGCATTATTGGATAGCATATTGCGGTCTGAATGTATGAATAATGGAAAAGTTTCAGATCTGTAATTTTCCACTAACTGTGATAATGAAGTAGGAACTTGAGGTGTCAAGCAAGGTCAAGGACTATGCGGCAAATATGACCTATAAAGAGTGGCAACTCTTTGTGGAAGTGGAGTGTGATTCTTGGGTTTCATGAGACAAAGGATTATGAAAAGGGTGGTGCTGCGTTCAGAAGAACGTTTGTGTATCTATTGTGCATTAGTACTCCCAATTCAGACTAGGATTATTATAAGGTATATGAGAGTATAGTTTAGCATAGGAATATAGATGTGAGTGAATAGCATTTACCATGGCTTTCTATTAGTGGATAGTTTAGACTTTGGTGAATTCATATGTCTTATGCGGGTGTTCACTTCGGAAGCCTTGTCATTATGGCTGGAGAAGGACACTTGCATAAGTAGTAGTAAGGGGCAGACGCTTATCACTGGATTTGTAATACTTCTCCACAGGTTCAACTCTCCTAGTGAAATCAGAGAAGAGATGAAGAGTACTACACTTGAACAAATAAAGTACTTACTTAGAACCAAACAGAACAGGGACATGGTTTAAGATGAAGAAATAATAAAGTTAAATCAAATACAGAACACTGTATGCTCAAACGAATATACCACTAAAACCCTTAAAAGGAAAAGATGTTAACCTGGGCAAGCAGGGATACTTACAACTACATACGTATTGTATGCATAATGAAGAAAGAATAGACAAGTAGAACAGTGTTAGTAATAAAAGACTATAGGAAGAACAGTGACGATGTGGTGGTTTTTCGAGGTTGGATACTTACCGTCATGAAACAGATTCAGGCGCATTCATAAACTTACGGGACTTTTATTACGGTACCTTGACTCAGTGGTGAACAGTTTTTTTGGTTTCATTCAATAACGGATTTACCATCAGATGCAAGCATACGGATCATCCGGGTGAGCTCTGTCCTGTTTGATGTGCTGTCCTGTGATCTTGAAGAATGAAAGGGCGAGAAGCAAACCAGCTGATAGACATTCAGAGTTCATATCTGGCAACCACACTAGAAGAACATACCAACTACATAGACAATATCCATACATACACCAGACATAGTTTTTATTAATAAATCTTTTATCTTATCGTTGAAAGGAACTGTTGTCGGAGTATGTGTTGAGGGAATAATAGAGAGAGAGAAGAAATAGATATATGGAATGGAAGACAGAAGAGAGGAGTGTAGACCAAAGTCAGTCAATAATCCCAACAGATACTAAGTTTAAAGATGTGCTTGTTGATTCCAATCTCCTCTCGGGAAATTAACAGGACAGTAGCGAAGTTTTCGTACCAGACGTGTCCAACCCTGGGATTTCGATAGAGGTAGCCAATTATCAGGGGTGTGCGGTTTTCAAGTTTTAATTCCAACCAAATACATTCTATTTCGCAAGTTTCAAAGTCTAGCCTACGGTGAACATTTAGTAGATTAGAAACGTAGGCTACTATGCCTGTCTCTTGTTTCCTACAGGGATCTCTTCTAAAAACTTTGTGTTGTTTGTCCATCAAGAATGATGATGACCATTCATTTCATCCAGTGGGGTTGAAGGTGTGGAGCCGTGGGTTCTAAGATGGCTGATAAGGCCTATTTTGGCTCGAAATGTTCTTTGACAATGTGGACAAAGAATGCTTGACGTCTCTGGGGGAGGATTTCCTGCAGTGGTTTTTCTGTCCTGCCTTTTCTTCACAGCTCTTGCAGTCCTGGTTGCCTCACATATAACTGCACCTTTGCGCAATGATGCACGCCACGAATTTCGGTCTCTGGCTGCATGCAGCCTCCCAGGTGTCATGATGAATTCCAAAAGCATTCAGTGAAATTTTCAGAGTGTCTTTAAAACGTTTCCTCTGGCCACCTTGGGAGCGTTTACCACAACGCAGTTCGCTGTAAAAAAATTCGTTTAGGGAGCCTGTGATCTGGCATGCGAGTCAAGTGACCAGCCCAGCGAATCTGATTCTTCATCAGTAGAGTGTGGATACTGGGTATGGATGCTCTTTCTAGGACTTCAGTGTCTGGAATCTTGTCTTGCCATTTAATCTTCAGTAGCTTCCTTAAGCAGACTGTGTGAAAGTGGTTTAATTTCCTAGCGTGTCGTTGATAAACAGTCCAGGTTTCACAAGCATATAGCAGTGTGGATAATACAACTGCTTTGTAGACTTTTAGGTTTGTTTGCAGGCTTATTCCAGTTCTGTCCCATACATTCTTGTACAGTCTGCCAAAGGCTGCACTGGCCTTGGAGATTCTTGCATTCACTTCGTCATCGATTGTGGCAGCTTGTGACACGGTGCTGCCAAGATAGGTAAATTTGTCCACAACACTTAGTCTATGATCATTCACTTTGATATTCGGCACAGTGTGATTATTCCCTGGAGCTGGCTGGTACATAACTACAGTCTTCTCCAAGTTGATATTGAGCCCAAAGTTGGCACAGGCATGTGAGAAAGCTGAAACATTATGTTGCATGTCCGCCTCTGAGTTGGCGTATAGAGCGCAATCATCAGCAAACAGGAGCTCTCTGACGGTGCCACTGTTAATTTTGGTTTTAGCTTTCAGCCTTCTGAGATTGAATAACTTTCCATCCATACGGTAGTTGATGTCTATTCCAATGTCGTCGTTCTCGAAGGCATTCATCAACATGGCTGAAAACATGAGACTGAACAGTGTTGGTGCCAGGACACATCCTTGCTTCACTCCATTGGTGACAGGAAAGGGTTCAGACAGCTCACCATTTTCCTGTACTCTTGCCTGCATGCCGTCATGAGATAGCCGCACTATTTGGACAAACTTTCGTGGACAGCCATATTTTGCCATAATCTTCCACAGTCCTTCTCTGCTGACTGTATCAAAAGCCTTGGTAAGGTCAATGAAAGTGGAGAACATTTCGCAGTTCTGTTCCTGACATTTCTCTTGCAGCTGCCTTGCAGCGAAAATCATGTCAACAGTTCCACGTTCTTTTCTGAAGCCACATTGACTCTCAGGAAGAAGACCTTGATCGAGATGGGCTGTGAGGCGATTGAGAAGAATTCTGGCGAGTATCTTCCCTGCAATTGAAAGCAAGGAGATGCCTCGGTGGTTGTCACAGGATTGGAGAGAGAGAGAGAGAGAGAGAGAGAGAGAGAGAGAGAGAGAGAGAGAGAGAGAGAGAGAGAGAGAGAGAGAGAGAGAGAGAGAGAGAGAGAGAGAGAGAGAGAGAGAGAAAGTATACCTAAATGCAGTATCACAGTGAATGTACGGAAAAACTTTGTACCCTTTAATAGAGATGTCCTCATCTGAAATGTTTTCATTTAGTCTACTTTCACTAAGGCCGAATACATGAAAATTTTGATTAAGAATAGAAGATAACTCTGGCAGCTTGTTAAATATGTTGCATATGTTTAAGTGTCCAAAACGTATTGCTGACTTATTGAGCCAATGTTGCCACTTCTCAGACATTTCACCCATGAAGTAAGTATAAATTAGTCAAAATTAGGTAAAAATACCAGATCATAAAAATACACAATTACATTAACTTACAAAATACCAGTAATATAAATCGATATGTAAATGACAATATTATAACGATATAACTAATGATACCAACAAGTATAGTGCAAATACAGAACAAAAAGAATTAAAGCGTATGAACATACAACAATTAATTAGCTCGAACTACTTCGCAAGCTATGTAACCATCTTCTATCCGAAAGAATGAATAAATGACTATACAAGCCATTGTATGCTTTAGAGAGAGAGAGAGAGAGAGAGAGAGAGAGAGAGAGAGAGAGAGAGAGAGAGAGAGAGAGAGAGAGAGAGAGAGAGAGAGAGAGAGAGAGAAAGTATACCTAAATGCAGTATCACAGTGAATGTAATCATTATGAAACAAGTCAATGCATTTAAGTATTAGAGTACTTAATAAAGATGGCAGATATATTAGTGGCGGTAAATGTAGAATAGTCCAAGCAAAGACAAAATTTCACACGATAAAGAATATTCTCGGCAATGTCTCTTTTTAATCGAGGTAAGGAAAACAATTCTTAAGAGCTATATTGAGACAATTATGAGGTACGGAAGCGAATCATGGACAATTAGCAGACAAGTTATGAGTTATGTGGAAGCTATGGGGATTTGGGTTTACAGAAGAATTATAAGAACGCTGTGGACGGATAGACAGAGCATTGAATATATCTTGAAAGAAGTTAACTCACAAAGAAAACTGGTTATATGTCATGAGAAAGAGAAAGCTGGAATATGTCGTCACAATGGGAATGCTGATTAGAAGAAGAGGCAAGGGATGACCAAGAAAGAAGATGCTGGATAGTCTGACATTGTGGCATGGAGGAACATCAGGATCAGCCATAACAGAGAGCTTTGGACAGACATGATCACCAACACCACAAGGCAGAGACTATAAGAAGAAGATAATGCCCAAGCTAATGTATGAATTACAATCATGAACACCAAATAAAGAGATTAGAAAGAAAGTGAAAGATGTAGTTTCTTCGTAGATTGCTAGGAATCCCGTTAACGGCTCCTGGCGACCAATATCCCAGTACAACAAGAGACCAATTCATAAAGACATTATCAACGTAAGGACAAGGCAACGGGCATTCTGTTGGTTTCCTTGTGAGATGAGGGGCTCTAAAGAAGGTAGCGACAACCGGAAAGAATGACGGTTTTAGAGACAAAGTTCGCCAGAGGGAGAAAATGCTGAATAGGTTGACAGAACGAACGAACGAACGAACGAACGAACGAACGAACGAACGAACTTTTAAAGGGCCACACAAGGGGCACACAGGATCCTTTAACATTCGGCCCTTCCAATAACTCATCTTTCGTATATCAGTTATCTGATTTGCATGTTTCATTTACATAGTAAAAGCATTGTCAAATGAATGCTATGAATATTAACAACCTGCATATTACCATGTTATGAGACAGATAGGAAGGCAATTACCCACGCACACACGCGCGGACACACACACACACACACACACACACACACACACACACACACACACACACACACACACACACACACACACACATGCATAAACACATACATACATTCTTCATTTACACAAACTCGCACAGAACGACATAAAAGACGATCAGCGCTCGATCGAATTGATGACACAGAAGACAGTTATTTGTAGACCACGCAGGTTTGCCAGCGCCGCTCATCATGGCACATAATGAAGAGGATGATGTTTTTAAATAGCTCATGAATAAATTCGGGTGTTGAGACTAAACTAGTCGCGTACTGTCAAACAAACTTAGGCTAAAATATTCATAGGGCCGATCTATGTACACTCACTGACACTTTCAAAGTGGTCTCATCGAGAAGCCAGGTTCTTACAATGGATTCACAAGTAATGTTGGCCCTAGGCTCTCGAATCGTTAGTGTGTTACAAAAAGACCGTCAGTTCGTGATATATTCTGGTGGAGAAATGTAGATTGTGGACATCTAACTGTTTTACAGCACCTGCGAAAGTAAGGGAAAAATTAGTCACCTATTCCTCCTCGCTCTCAGGCCTACAAAATGTATGGCGCTATCACATAACAGACCCATAACAGAACACTGCTTCTGGGCAAACTAAAATAAATTATTATGTAGCTGGCCTCTGTGGTCTAAAAAAGTTAGTTGCGATCCTTTACAGGACGTCGTAGTCAACCCCATGATTTGTTGGTGTTCGTGATCTCTTGGCAAGTTTACCTTCCGTAGTTTGCCTTTGCTTTCTGAACGACCAGCACCCATACCATTTTATTTAAAAATAAAAAAAAAAATTGTTGCTGCCAATTCGTTCGCAGCTGTGTTTCGAGCGCGGTATGTGGGATTACGAACTGCGTCCGTAACTCCTTCGCCACCGAGCCTTTATGTGGTCAAGGGGCAGTGAACACAGTTTGGCGCCTTGTGTTGATTTTCACCATGGTGTGAGCGTCGATCATTCAGAAAGCAATGGGAAAAATAATGAACGTATAATTGTCTATAAAACAGCTAAAAGGTGATGGAAATGATTGCGACGCCCTGTAAAGACTGCGAGCGGTGGTAGCGCAGTAGCTAGTATTCTTACATGATTGCTTGAATGAATCTTGAATGAAAAAACAAGAAGTAGATTGTGAGCCTTACTGAAACACGATTACAAGAAACAAATTGGACGTTACCGCCAGCACATGATCAGCACAGAACAAACAAACACAAACCCACACAGAACTACATGAAACACACTACATGACAATATTAAGGGTACTTATCTGAATCTGTATCCTTGCTTGCTACATGATTGCTTACCTGCCGGCCCAGTTTGCATGTATTCGAATCTTCATCGAGGCATCTTTTAAATTTCACGTAATCTCCCAGTTCGACCACACCTGACATCAGTGCCAGGAACTGTCATGGGAAGGAAAGGTGGCCGGCGCCATACTGGCCACATCACACATGGAGTGTCTGTCTATTTGTCTATACAAATGTACCAAAATACACCCACACGCCTCCATTCATCCATGCATCTATCATGTGCCATGACGGTAAGCGTGGACCGTCATGTTTTGCCATCTCACTCGATCACCAGTGTCGTGGATCAGCTCAGTGTTTTTGTCTCGACCATGCCACGCGACCAAGCCATCCAGGCCTCAAGGCGAGTAAAGGGGATTACTTAATGTTGACTTCTCCTCCTTGACATGGAGACGTAAATTATAAGTACTTCAGAAGTAGGTTCGCCTGATTGCGAGGGACACTAATAATAGGTAAAGCTAATCCACACGCAAAAATCAGCCCAATGCACTCGAAGTAGCAACACGTGAATAGACTACGATAGAGTTCAAAACGAGAGAACGCAAAAAAAAAAAAAAAAACGTAGCGATGATACTGGACACTACTGGTTGCCAGTATCGTCGCTATGTGTTTATTTTTTTTTTTTTTTTGACATTTCTCTGTTCCAGTTAACTATGGTGTATTTATATCAGAGACATGGAAAACAGAATAAAACTGTTCTGGCAATATTGAGGATTGACCTCGAAATACTGTCTTGGTAAACGGCCACAACAATGGCATCGTCAATATCATCATTATCATCATCACTACTAACAACAACATCATCATCAAGTGTTTGTCATCTGACGAGAGTGATCATGCTTCTCCATACCTCACGTACTCCAACAGCACTGGTTTACACGTTATGTTGAAAGACTGCCAGGAACACTCTCTACTGTCTTCCTCTACCACTTACTCCATGTATTTTCAACTGCTAGAATATGCTCTAATTTTTCTTCTTCTTATCATGTGACCAAGCAATGCCGACTATATCTGTCAGTTGTTTGTGATCAGTTGTCTATGTGTTTTTATATGTATGTTTCATCGTTGCATGAAATTTCTAGAGTTGTTCCCTGTGTGTTTAGCCAAAAGTGGGAGACACTTTTGATGCCACCGTATTCAATCTGTTAAACACAATTGTTGCAACGGGGAATAGACAAGAGTTGTCTAAAAAAAAAAAAAGCATTCAAGTGTTGGCTTCATCTGATCCGTTTCGTCTCCGTTGTGTCTCCGTCGTGAAATGGAGATGGGTTTGCGTGATCCATAACTCCAAGAGATATGCCGTCGGTAGCGCAGCTGCTTGTAGCGTCTCCTATATCGAAAAGGTAAAGAAATAGGTAACAGACTAAATAGACACACTCCTAGTGCTATGTTGGTAGACTGGGTTAGTCAAAGGGTAGAGAAAATAAACCCTGGAAAATACATGTCGAAATCGGAAGTACTGAGCCACAAAGGCGAAAACAGGCATACTTTGGGCAGAGTGGCAAGCTTCCATTCAACATTAAAAACTGGAGAGGATATGTTGGATTTTCCCCCAGAACATGCTGGTGTGGTGGGAAACGAGCATGCGGACAATTGGTTGGGTCTGTACTCCTTTGTGGGGTATTGGTGCATAATACGGCAGATGTGATCAGGGCCCTTTGAAATCGTGTCAACAGTACAAAAGAACGGGTAGATCATCACGGCTATAAGACAATGGTGCTTCAGGGATTTACCCTGGATCTGGCGGACACTCAAAACTTCGAAAAAAGGCCAAACAGACATGTTATGAGACTGCTATAGGTACGATTTTATTGGGCCTCTTCTCTGGCTTTTGCAGAAGAGGACGGAACACGCATGGGAGTGTCCTGAGTGCTGTATTGTTGGTTCTTGACCCACCTCAACTCAACTCACCTCACATTATATTGAAGGTGTTCATCGGGGCATCCAGAGATGTGCTGTTAAATTAGAACTAGAGAACATTGTGAGGTTCTGTTGCATCAACTTTTGGCTGAACATATCACAAGTCATCATTATCTGGATAGTCACGGGACATTTTGAGCGACAAATAATGATGCGATTTGGTGATGGGGTATCGCAGCCAACTAGAATCAGTTGTGGTCTACAGCACGGGGTTGTTTCTGTCAGCGATTCCCTTCAATGCATTCGCTGTTGGCATAACACGGGAACAAGTGACGAGCAGATATAGGAGATCGGCCTGTGGTGATGATGTGCTGGCTAATCGACCAGTGAAGTACAGAGATATGATAGGGGAGTTGTTTCACCACCTACCTCTCTCTCCGAAGGTTGTGTGGTAGAGACTACTGCGGGTCATCGCTGGAGCTACGGTATTCGTGCCTCTGAGTGCCGCTTTGGGCAGGCCGCTCTGCGGAAAGAGACCGACCCATTTGGGATAAAACCAGTGCAATGAAGACGATCCTATTTCCTTGTAAACACTTGAAAAAGATATAATAGTCGAAAACCTACAGTCGTACTTAGGGTGCATGACTGAATAGTGTGGTGCCTCTGGTGCAGTCGTCACTCCATACAAGGCTTGACGTAAATAAAAGCAATGGACACCCTTTCCACCCATAATGCCCATTGGGTATTTGGTGCTGCCCCATATTTGTAAAGTTGAAAGAATTTCCTTCCCAGATAAGTTTCCGATATCAATTTTAGGCTGGGTCGAGCTAAGATCCCCCCGTTATAAAGTAGTTTTCCCTAAGTAATCACACTCTCACTACACCTGCTTCAGAGCCCATGATGCGTGGCGACATCATTGAAAGAACACTGCCATTGCCGACCCAGTCCTCGGTTTCCCAGAGCCTATTCTTCATGTCGTTGATAAGTTCCGTAAAAGACTCTCTGCCATAAAGGTCATGAAAGTAGCTAGCTACCTGTCAACGACTTCTCTTTATGCTATTACAGGGACTAGCTGGCTAATGAAAGCAGGACCCTCTTCCTTCCACCCCCCCCCCCCCCCCCCCCTTTCTTTTTACTGCCTACAATACCTTGCGGTGTAGGATAGAAGGGTTTTGTGCCTGAGGTATTAAGGCCGCCTGGCTAGTGTAGTCTCCGCGTACCGAAAGCTTGCAAGACGCTGATACCAACCCCATATTAATGTTCACAGCATTTTTAGGTTCAGTAGTTTGCCATTGCCGGTCTACCTGGCTAGGAGTTAGCGACTTTCTCTGTAATCCCGTATACTCTTGTGAGTAACGTGGCGTGCGCGAGAATCGATGGCGGTTCGCGCCGCGTCGGTAACTTACAGGGATATGTGAGAAGGTCGCTCAGAAACCAATGGCAAACTACTGAGCGAAATCTTGCCAAAGAAATCAACAATCAGCTGAAAGTTGCTGATGTTGACAGCGATGTCCTGTAAAGGATATGCGAACAAAACAAAAATAAAGTTTGTCGTTGCTTTGTGAACGGGTTAAGATCAACTTACCGTTGTGTGGGATAAACCCATTACCCCGACAGCGATCAGGAAGTTTAAGCACTAGGGTCTTAAACCGTGCAGACCACACACACACGCACACACACGCGCGCACGCGCGCACACACACACACGCGCGCGCACATACACACACACGCGCGCGCACACACACTCGCGCGCGCGCACACACACACACGTAGGCGTTCGTGGCTCTCTACAGATCTCGACTTTGGTATTCTGCTGATGATATTCCTCCATGCCACCGTCTCAATCCGTCCAGCCTCATTTCTCTTGGTCTGCCCCTGCCTCTCTTCCCCTCGATCTTTTCAGTTGTCACGATGTTCTCCAATGTCTCTCTTCTCATCACATGACCAAAGAAAACTGTCTCTTTCTTCTTGTTATATATGGTGTTCTAGTTTCATTATCCTCTTTCAGGCAATCGTTGTTAGTAACTCTGGCAGTCCAAGGAATTCGCAACATTCGTCTCAAATACCACATTTCTGTTGCTTCTAAGCTCTTCCTAATTTGTTCACGTACATTCCAAGATTCACTACCATACAGCAAAACTGGTTCTATATAGCATTTTAGCAATCGCTTTCTTACATTCATTGATAGTGACTTATTGCATAAGATACTATTCATTTTCTGAAATGCGGCCTTTGTCTGCTCTATTCTGCTCTTAATCTCTGTTGTACATCTTCCCTCGTGTTATTACGAAAATTTTATCCCCAGCTCAGAAGAATTTCCCGGTCAAGGTGTTAATCGAGCCGGTTTCTAGGCCAGTGTTTTTTTCAACCTTTCTGCTGGAGCTTGCTTGCTTGCTTGTGTTCATTGGCTTGAGCTCCAACGCAAAGTCCTGTATGTCGGATGAAGGCATCCTGTTGTCCAACATCAGTGTGATGTCATACAGGACCTGAAGTTTCGCGTGAGTATCCGTTGTCCCATGTCTGGCTTATTGGTGCGCAGACTGGTGGTTCCTCGCCATACAGGCAGACACTCTCCGACTTCGGAGGAATCGGCGATCCTATTGACTTCAGCCAGGACCCCGAAGGGACCTGTTGCCCAGGACGCTCGACGAGGACGCGTCAATAGGTCTTGGCCAGTATATAACCCGGCCCTGGTGCCTTGGAAACACCTCTGCGTCCCTCTGCTGGAGCAGATCCTTACGCAAATGTTTACGTTGCTCAAGGAACTCAGTCCGATTATCACAGTGTCTGTCCTTTTTTTTTTTTTTTAGCATATCCTTTACAGGACTTAGCTGTCAACACCAGCATCTTTCAGCTGTATGTTGATCTCTTGGCAAGATTACGCTCAGTAGTTTGCCATGCTTTCTGAGCGGCCGGCTCAGTATCCCTCAAGTCACGATCGGGGCGTCGAACCGCCTCAGCTCTCGCTCCGCTACGAGACTCTGCGTGATAAACGGGATTACAGAGAGAAAGTGTTGTAACCCCACAGCCAGAGAGACCGGCCTGTGTCTGTCCTATTTTATGCAATAAACCAGATGGGCAGAAATGTTCAATTTGGGCGAGTTTCGCCGGTCTATTTCGGCGGAACCCCTGGCTGCCACTCGCGGAACCCCAGTTGAAAAACTCTGCTCTAGGCTGTTTATTTAGGCCGGCCCTATTTATATATTTTGCAAACCTCATTATGAGATATATTCTATTACCAAAGATACCTATACAATTTATATAAACTACATGTTCGGAACAATGGCTACCGGCTGTTGCTGAATTGAGTGATTTGCCTTTTCGGTTCACGAGTGCATTTTTCGGGAGACTTCTGGGTGTCGACGCTGGAGTTACGGAGTTCGTGCTTTGTACGGCGCTTTCGGCGGGTCGCCCTGCGGAAGAGACCGAGCCATGTGAGAAAACCCGGGTCAATGAAGTCTTTCTGGTGACTGCCGATTCCATCGACGATGAACTGTAATTTTCGTGGATGACTTATATGTTGGAATTCTTGCGGAGGCATTATGCACAGTGTACCCGTGCGGGCTGTTGGCTTGCCGAGATTCCTGTCTTAACCACTTTTCACATTGGACAGTGAGGAGCATATTGAGTTATATTCACAGCCACAGGAACGGAGCATAATGGGGACAACCCGTTGCCGTGAAGCTGGAACCTCAACTAACTAACTAACTAAACTAACTAACTAAACTAACTAAACTAACTAAACTAACTAAACAACTAACTAACTAACTAACCAACCAACTAACTAACTAACTAAACTAACTAACTAACTAACTAACTAACTAACTAACTAACTAACTAACTACCTAACGAAGCAACGAACCAACGAACGAACGAACGAACGAACGAACCAACCAACTATCTAACTAAATAACTAAATAACTAACTAACTAACTAACTAAATAACTAACTAACTAACGAAGCAACGAACCAACGAACCAACCAACCAACCAACCAACAAACCAACTATCTAACTAACTAAATAACTAACTAACTAACTAACTAACTAACTTTGGTGAGCCGTAGCTTCACCAGTGACCCCTAATCCACTGCTTTTCTTGTTTTTCAATATGATTTTAATTATGTTTCTAATTCAATGTCTTTTTTACTTTCAGATCCCGTGTACTTCACCCTTCATTACGGCTACCAAGAAAAGAAAAATGGACGCCGAGTGTTGCGTTTTCAATGAAAAATGGGGAATACAGTACTTCTTTGTGGAAATAAAGGACCAGTAAACCAGATGCGTAATATGCAGGGAAAGTGTTGCCATTTTGAAAGAGTACAATCTTCGGCGTCACTACGAAACAAAACATCTATCAACATATCTAAAGTTTTCTGGATAGCTACGCTCTGAGAAATATGAATCCATGAAGCGTGGTATAGAAACACAAAGAGATCTCTTCACGAGAAAGTTTGCTGAAAATGAATCTGTCAGTAATACAAGTAACAAAATAGTGCATAAGATGGCAGAACGAAGAAAACCGTTTACTTGTGGCACTTCATCAAAGAGTGTATGCTGGAAACAGCAAATGACTTGTGTCCTGAGAAAGCCGATTTGTTTGGAACTATCAGCCTTTCGGCAAGTTCAGTTGTGCGAAGAACAGAAGAACTTGGAGAGAACATAGTGCTACAGATACGCGAGAAAACTAGGAACGTGTTGTGATATTCTCTGGCGCTGGGTGAGTATACTGATCTCTCGAGTACGTCAAAACTTCTCGTGTTCATTCGTGGTGTCAATTTGGACTTTCAGATAAAGGAACAGTTGGCATCCCTTTGAGCATGCATGGAACTGCTACTGGAAAAGACATTTTCATGGAAGTGCAAAACGTTTTGCAAGACTATAACCTTCAGTGGAACCAGCTTCGAAGTGTTAAAGTTGATGGAGGAAAAACATGGCTGGGGTGAGGAAGGGTCTGATGGGGCAGATCAGGACTCAGTTGGAAGATTTGCAAATTCCTGGCGCTATGTTCATACATTGCATCATACATCAGTAAGCACTCTGTGGGAAAGACTTAGATATTTCTTGTGTACTGAAAACAGTCTTTTCTGCTGTGAACATCATTCGGGTACATTCACTCAGTCACCGTCAGTTCCAGGCTTTTCTTGAAGAAATTGATTCTGAAATCTGTGGCTTGCCTTATCACACATCAGTGAGGTGGCTCAGATGCGGTAAAGCCCTGTTTAGTTTTTACAAGCTCCGAAACGAAATATATGTTTTCTTCACTGAAAAAGATAGAGCTGATCCACAGTTGTCTGATCCTACCTGGCTGTCAAAGTTGTCATTTTTTGGTGGATATCACATCCCACATGAATGAACTGAATTTGAAACTTCACGGAAGAATAACCTCGTCTGTGATCTCTACAGAATCATCAAGGATTTCTGAAGAAAGCTGTCATTGTCTTGAAGCACAACTGGAAGGATGAAACTTTTTTCTTCATTTTCACTGTTTCACAAGAGTTTTGCGCTCAACGTCCGAAGATGTCAACCTCGATGTTCCTGGGGAGAAAAGACTTATTCGTGACTTGAAGAAGCATTTTTAGGAGAGATTTTCAGATCTTGAACAGAATTGAGAGTGACATTCTTCTGTTCCAGAATCCGTGTGATTGTAAACCTTGATTATGTGCCAGTGAACTACAACTGGAGCTCATTGATTTGCAAGCAAATGACTTGTGAAAGAGAAGCACAGAGAAGGAAAACTTGTGAATTTTACGCTGCTTACCTGATGTTGAGTTCCGAAACTGAAGAAATTTGCCGCTGGTATGGCATCAGTGTTTTGAACAACTTATGTCTGTGAGCAAACATTTTCAAAGATGAAGTATGTGAAGTCAACACATCGAACGAGATTGACTGATAAACATTTGAAAGGAATTCTCTTGATTGGATGCAGCAATTCCAAATCAAACATAGATGATGTCTTGAAAGCCAAATATCAGTTTCACAAATCTCACTAATCTTTTAGGCTGCTTAGTTTGTGAGATTCGGATTGTGAACACTAGGTCTGATGTAACTATCTTTTTGCTAAGGTCGCCTTCTTTGATAACTTTTTTTGTAAATAATATGTTGCTTGTCTTTGTTTTTTGTGCATTGCACGCAAATCACCCATGATTAACTTAATTTTTCGCCTTTTTCCCCCAGAGCTTTCGTTCTGGCTTGCAAGTATTGTTAAAGTTAGTTGCATATCCTTTACAGGACTTTTGCAGTCAGCATCAGCATTTTTTGCTGTTGTTGATGTCTTGGCAAGTTTACGTTCAGTAGTTTGCCATTGCTGTCTGAACGACCGACACCTATACCATAGCGTAAAAACCAGCGCAACGCAGTCTGTTGGCAAATCACGCGCAGCTGTGTTTCGAACGTGGGTATCCGGGATTACGAAACGCGTCTGTAGGACCTACGCCACGGAGCAGGCGCAAATATTGTACAGAATGAGTATCCGGCCCGCGCTAGTCATTTTGTCAGTTATCCGGCCCGCCGTGAAAAATATTTTTGTGACCCCTAGCTTGTGGTATCAAGTCACCGGATCAACATTTTATTCAACGTTGTTAGGAAACAGTAAGCCATGGGCAGGTTGAACTACGTGAGAAAGAAAGCTCAGTTTCAGGATGTCAACTTGTGACTGCGCACAACTGTTTACACAGTCTGGTCTAGCTTAAAATAAGCACATCTACTGCTCGGGCTCTTTTCAGTTTGTTCATCAGTTGTCGCATTCTCACATTTTGGGTGACACGAAAATTTGCGTAGCGGAAGTAACAAGAGAGCCTCTCCACCACTAAGAATAAATTGATGGAGCCACAGTAGTGTAGTATCTATAGGGTGTATTTTTAACGACTGTATTGTTTGAAAATATTGCTGTTCCAACTTTTGTATTCACCCTCTGTGGAGTTCATGAAACATAAAAGGTAAATACAAAACTTGGAACGGCAATATTTTTAAGCACGACACAGTCGTTAAAAATACACCCTCGAACGCCATTCCCTCTCGAGGCGAGGAGATTGAAAAAAAAACTGGCATGGTCTTCCATATCGACCCAAACTAAAATAGTACAAGAAACTAGCCTCAGAAGTAAAGGCGGCCGGCATAATACTGGTCATATTAACCATAGTGCTAACCATTTGGTCTATGAAAATATCGATATGGCATCATTTGCACAACACGCTTCAATGTGTTGAAAAGCCTCTTACTTTTACTTGAGCTTATTGACAATAAATGTTTCCTTCCCAGCTTCCAGTTTATACTTGTTAAAGAGAGTCTCTTACTTGTACTTGAGCTTATTGACAATAAATGTTTCCTTCCCAGCTTCCAGTTTAACAACAACAATTCACCTAACCAAACATCCCTTGAAACAAGTAAAGAGTTTCAAGTACCTTGGAAGTATAATAACATCAAATGGCAGATCAGAAGACGAGATCGAAAATATGTGCAATAAGGCAAACCAACTCATTGGACAAATGGCACCAATACTGAAGAACAAACATGTATCAATAACTACCAAGAAAACACTTTACAACACAATTTTACAGCCAACTCTATGTTACCAATGTCAAACCTGGACAATGACAGAAAAATAAAAAATAAAAATTACAGCAACAGAAATGAGATTCCAAAATCAGGACTAAATGGGGTCTATAGCAGCGCTAGATTTTATTAAAAGGCAGCAAGTCAAATGGTTTGGCCTTGGAAGTAGGTTACCAGTCACCAGCATACCACAACAAGCAATGATGTACAGACCAGATGGAAGCAGGGGAAGAGGCCGACCACGTAAACGATGGACGCAGGGAATAACAGAGTCCGTGGAAATATGGATACATGAAGCCCATAAGCGGGCACTCTCCCGCGGTTTATACATCACCTCGACACCACAAGGTACAAGAGGAACATGATGAGATGAGATGGGATGAGATGAGATGAGATGAGATAGATTTAATGTATTTACATTTTTCAACCGATAACCTCTCATTTCAGCAGCAAATTCCTTTATTGTCATCTTTGGGGAAAAGTGGATTATTTCTTGAATACTTCCAATTGTTTTCCAGCAACATACAGTTTATTAGTGAGTTGTGGTATCCTAGTGGCTAGACGCTCGCCTGTCGGCCTAATGGTCATAAGTTCAACCCGCTTAGGGCAGGATTCCGACTTCTAAAATTTACATGAGCACCAAGTTCGACCCCTCTTAAAACGGGTACCAGGAAATGGCCTGGGAAAGTACAGGCGACCGGCGTGATAATGACACCACCCCCAGCCTAGTCCTGATATGTGGGTCGAGCACCATATATCCATTGCGCCTTAAGGTGTGTAAAGAGGTCCTGAGCCTTTACTGCCTGTACAGTAACTGATTAATTAATTGGACAATTAAGCAGACCAATCTGGTCATTTTAAGGGAAGCTCAGTCGCAAAAACAACTTATCACAAACATCAGACAGAAGCAGTGATGTATTTTTTTTTTTGGGGCCGCATTATGAGAAGACCAAAACTGGAACACGTCGTAACAACCGGGCAGATTTGCTGAAAGAGAGATGGAGGAAGACAGGGTGAAAAGATTCTTCACAGTCTTGTGTCATGATACTGAAGGGAGTCAACACACGAATTGATCAAATTCCCGTTGGGGATCGCAATTTGTGGAGAGGCATGATTGTCCACGCCAGCCGACTAGGCACTGGATGATGATGATGACAGTTTAGTGGTGTGAGAGGTGTATGGTATGGTATATAGTGAGTTGCAGCCGTGATTCCAACAGCATCTTGGTACATGACGGGCCACTAATACTGGCCCCCCAGCAATGCTTGACTGGATGTAGTAAAGTAAGTAACAGACACTTGTCTCACCTGTAGGTGTAATAGGTACATGCTGCTATCCCCATATTTTATAGACCAATCGGCACTTGGTTGTACTGGAATTGGACAATTATTGCATCAGACAGAAGAAACATAATAGAGATTACGAGCAGAACAGGCCAACGAAAAGCTGCATTTCAGAGAATAAACAGTATCTTATGTTATAACTCACTGTTAAAAAAAAAAGTCGCTTAAAAGTCGACAGGGTCGACTTCATTGCACCGGGTTTTATCCCATATGGCTCGGTCTCTTTCGGCAGCACGGAAAGCGTCGCACAAAGCACGAGCTCCGTAGCTTTTAGCGACGACCCACAGGAGTCTCCGAAACATTTAACTTGTAAACCGAAGGACGCGGCCCGGAATCGAACCCACAACCTATGGAGCACGAGTCAAACGGCTTGACCACTTCGCCACAGAGACTCAGAAAGACAGTACTGAAATGTTATACGGAACCTATTCTACTGTGTGGTAGCGAATTCTGGAATGTAAACAGATAAATTAGGAAGAACTTGGAGGCAATGGAGATGTGGTTTCTGAGAAGAATCTGTGTGGGAATACCTTCATTTGACAAAGTAATTAGCAACGATTGCTTGAACAGGCCAATGAAAGTAGAACATTAAATGTAACTATAAGAATGAGGAAACGTCTACGTGGCTTAAATGATCAGAGCAGTCGCTCTAAAACTTCCCGTGCGGCGGGGTAGGGGTGTTCATCACCTACACCGGAATTAAGTTGGACTTAAACGTTCATGTTACGTTCAGAAAGCAATGGCAAACTACTGAATATAAAATTGCATAGAAAATCAATGTTGGGCTGATCGCAACGTCCTGCAAAGGAGATGCAACATTTGCCATAAGAAAAAGGCAAACCATGTCCTTGAATCACGTGATGTCAAGAGAAGCATTGGACAACACTGTGACGACTGGAAAGGTTATCAGTAGAAGAGTCAGAAACAGACAGATAGAAATGATGCCGGAAAGCTCACAAGGTGGCTTGTGTGGGAACAACATCAATAGAGTTGACCCAGAACACAACTGTAGAGATAAATGAACGCCTGGGCCATTCAGCAGGGCACATGACGATGACGATGATGATGACGTACATCTTTCTGTCTTCCTCTGCCTCTCTTGCCGGGTATTTTCCCACTAAGGTTAACTGATCTATCCAACATCTTCTGTTGATGTACCCCATAAATATCTGGTCTTTATAGAAGAATTGAATGTAATGTATGCATAAATGTTTGTCTTTGCAGAAGAGTTATAGGTAACATGTACATAAATGTCTGTATTTGCAGAAGAGTTATAGGTAACATGTACATAAATGTCTGTCTTTGCAGAAGAGTTATAGGTAACATGTACATAAATGTCTGTCTTTGCAGAAGAGTTATAGGTAACATGTACATAAATGTCTGTCTTTGCAGAAGAGTTATAGGTAACATGTACATAAATGTCTGTCTTTGCAAAAGAGTTATAGGTAACATGTACATAAATGTCTGTCTTTGCAGAAGAGTTATAGGTAACATGTACATAAATGTCTGTCTTTGCAGAAGAGTTATAGGTAACATGTACATAAATGTTTGTCTTTGCAGAAGAGTTATAGGTAACATGTACATAAATGTCTGTCTTTGCAGAAGAGTTATAGGTAACATGTACATAAATGTCTGTCTTTGCAGAAGAGTTATAGGTAACATGTACATAAATGTCTGTCTTTGCAGAAGAGTTATAGGTAACATGTACATAAATGTCTGTCTTTGCAGAAGAGTTATAGGTAACATGCTACATAAATGTCTGTCTTTTGCAGAAGAGTTATAGGTACCATGTACATAAATGTCTGTCTTTGCAGAAGAGTTATAGGTAACATGTACATAAATGTCTGTCTTTGCAGAAGAGTTTATAGGTAACATGTACATAAATGTCTGTCTTTGCAGAAGAGATATAGGTAACATTGTACATAAATGTCTGTCTTTGCAGAAGAGTTATAGGTAACATGTACATAAATGTCTGTCTTTGCAGAAGAGATATAGGTAACATGTACATAAATGTCTGTCTTTGCAGAAGAGTTATAGGTAACATGTACATAAATGTCTGTCTTTGCAGAAGAGATATAGGTAACATGTACATAAATGTCTGTCTTTCCAGAAGAGATATAGGTAACATGTACATAAATGTCTGTCTTTGCAGAAGAGTTATAGGTAACATGTGCATAAATGTCTGTCTTTGCAGAAGAGATATAGGTAACATGTACATAATGTCTGTCTTTGCAGAAGAGTTATAGGTAACATGTACATAAATGTCTGTCTTTGCAGAAGAGATATAGGTAACATGTACATAAATGTCTGTCTTTGCAGAAGAGTTATAGGTAACATGTACATAAATGTCTGTCTTTGCAGAAGAGATATAGGTAACATGTACATAAATGTCTGTCTTTGCAGAAGAGATATAGGTAACATGTACATAAATGTCTGTCTTTGCAGAAGAGTTATAGGTAACATGTACATAAATGTCTGTCTTTGCAGAAGAGTTATAGGTAACATGTACATAAATGACTGTCTTTGCAGAAGAGTTATAGGTAACATGTACATAAATGTCTGTCTTTGCAGAAGAGTTATAGGTAACATGTACATAAATGTCTGTCTTTGCAGAAGAGTTATAGGTAACATGTACATAAATGTCTGTCTTTGCAGAAGAGATATAGGTAACATGTACATAAATGTCTGTCTTTGCAGAAGAGATATAGGTAACATGTACATAAATGTCTGTCTTTGCAGAAGAGATATAGGTAACATGTACATAAATGTCTGTCTTTGCAGAAGAGATATAGGTAACATGTACATAAATGTCTGTCTTTCCAGAAGAGATATAGGTAACATGTACATGAATGTCTGTCTTTGCAGAAGAGATATAGGTAACATGTACATAAATGTCTGTCTTTGCAGAAGAGATATAGGTAACATGTACATAAATGTCTGTCTTTCCAGAAGAGATATAGGTAACATGTACATAAATGTAAGTCTTTCCAGAAGAGATATAGGTAACATGTACAAAAATGTCTGTCTTTGCAGAAGAGTTATAGGAAACATGTACATAAATGTCTGTCTTTCCAGAAGAGTTATAGGTAACATGTACATAAATGTCTGTCTTTCCAGAAGAGATATAGGTAACATGTACATAAATGTTTGTCTTTGCAGAAGAGTTATAGGTAACATGTACATAAATGTTTGTCTTTGCAGAAGAGTTATAGGTAACATGTACATAAATGTTTGTCTTTCCAGAAGAGATATACTTAACATGTACATAAATGTCTGTCTTTGCAGAAGAGTTATAGGTAACATGTAGATAAATGTCTGTCTTTCCAGAAGAGATATAGGTAACATGTACATAAATGTATGTCTTTCCAGAAGAGATATAGGTAACATGTACATAAATGTTTGTCTTTGCAGAAGAGTTATAGGTAACATGTACATAAATTTCTGTCTTTCCAGAAGAGATATAGGTAACATGTACATAAATGTATGTCTTTCCAGAAGAGATATAGGTAACATGTACATAAATGTCTGTCTTTCCAGAAGAGATATAGGTAACATGTACATAAATGTCTGTCTTTCCAGAAGAGATATAGGTAACATGTACATAAATGTCTGTCTTTCCAGAAGAGATATAGGTAACATGTACATAAATGTCTGTCTTTCCAGAAGAGATATAGGTAACATGTACATAAATGTCTGTCTTTGCCAGAAGAGATATAGGTAACATGTACATAAATGTCTGTCTTTCCAGAAGGATTATAGGTAACATGTACATAATGTCTGTCTTTCCAGAAGAGATATAGGTAAGCATGTACATAAATGTAGTCTTTCCAGAAGAATATAGGTAACATGTACATAAATGTCTGTCTTTCCAGAAGAGATATAGGTAACTATGTACAATAAATGTCTGTCTTTCCAGAAGAGATATAGGTAACATGTACATAAATGTCTGTCTTTCAGAAGAGATATAGGTAACATGTACATAAATGTCTGTCTTTCCAGAAGAGATATAGGTAACTGTACATAAATGTCTGTCTTTCCAGAAGAGATTACATAGGTACATGTACATAAATGTTGTCTTTCCAGAAGAGATATAGGTAATATGTACATAAATGTCTGTCTTTCCAGAAGAGATATAGGTAATATGTACATAAATGTCTGTCTTTCCAGAAGAGATATAGGTAATATGTACATAAATGTCTGTCTTTCCAGAAGAGATATAGGTAATATGTACATAAATGTCTGTCTTTCCAGAAGAGATATAGGTAATATGTACATAAATGTCTGTCTTTCCAGAAGAGATATAGGTAATATGTACATAAATGTCTGTCTTTCCAGAAGAGATATAGGTAATATGAACATAAATGTCTGTCTTTCCAGAAGAGATATAGGTAATATGTACATAAATGTCTGTCTTTCCAGAAGAGTATAGGTAATATGTACATAATGTCTGTCTTTCCAGAAGAGATATAGGTAATATGTACATAAATGTCTGTCTTTCCAGAAGAGATATAGGTAACATGTACATAAATGTCTGTCTTTCCAGAAGAGATATAGGTAATATGTACATAAATGTCTGTCTTTCCAGAAGAGATATAGGCAATATGTACAAAAATGTCTGTCTTTCCAGAAGAGTTATAGGTAACATGTACATAAATGTCTGTCTTTGCAGAAGAGACAAAGGGAACATGTACATAAATGTCTGTCTTTGCAGAAGAGATATAGGGAACATGTACATAAATGTCTGTCTTTGCAGAAGAGTTATAGGTAAATGTACATAAATGTCTTTTCTTTGCAGAAGAGTTATAGGTAACATGTACATAAATGTCTTTTCTTTGCAGAAAAGTTATAGGTAACATGTACATAAATGTCTGTCTTTGCAGAAGAGTTATAGGTAACATGTACATAAATGTCTGTCTTTGCAGAAGAGATATAGGTAACATGTACATGAATATCTGTCTTTCCAGAAGAGATATAGGTAACATGTACATGAATGTCTGTCTTTCCAGAAGAGATATAGGTAACATGTACATGAATGTCTGTCTTTGCAGAAGAGATATAGGTAACATGTACATGAATGTCTGTCTTTGCAGAAGAGATATAGGTAACATGTACATAAATGTCTGTCTTTGCAGAAGAGATATAGGTAACATGTACATAAATGTCTGTCTTTGCAGAAGAGATATAGGTAACATGTACATAAATGTCTGTCTTTGCAGAAGAGATATAGGTAACATGTACATAAATGTCTGTCTTTCCAGAAGAGATATAGGTAACATGTACATAAATGTCTGTCTTTTCAGAAGAGATAAAGGTAACATGTACATAAATGTCTGTCTTTGCAGAAGAGATATAGGTAACATGTACATAAATGTCTGTCTTTGCAGAAGAGATATAGGTAACATGTACATAAATTTTCTGTTTTGCAGAAGAGATATAGGTAACATGTACATAAAAGTCTGTCTTTGCAGAAGAGATATAGGTAACTGTACATAAATGTCTGTCTTTCCAGAAGAGATATAGGTAACATGTACATAAAAGTCTGTCTTTTCAGAAGAGATATAGGTAACATGTACATAAATGTCTGTCTTTGCAGAATAGATATAGGTAACATGTACATATTGTCTGTTTTTGCAGAAGAGATATAGGTAACATGTACATAAATGTCTGTCTTTCCAGAAGAGATATAGGTAACTGTACATAAATGTCTGTCTTTCCAGAAGGATATAGGTAACATGTACATAAATGTCTGTCTTTTCAGAAGAGATAAAGGTAACATGTACATAAATGTCTGTCTTTGCAGAAGAGATATAGGTAACATGTACATAAATGTCTGTCTTTGCAGAAGATATAGGTAACATGTACATAAATGTCTGTCTTTCCAGAAGAGATATAGTAACATGTACATAAAAGTCTGTCTTTCCAGAAGAGATATAGGTAACATGTACATAAATGTCTGTCTTTCCAGAAGTGTTATAGGTAACATGTGCATAAATGTCTGTCTTTGCAGAAGAGATATAGGTAACATGTGCATAAATGTCAGTCTTTCCAGAAGAGATATAGGTAACATGTACATAAATGTCTGTCTTTCCAGAAGAGATATAGGTAACATGTACATAAATGTCTGTCTTTGCAGAAGAGTTATAGGTAACATGTACATAAATGTCTGTCTTTGCCAGAAGAGTTATAGGTAACATGTACATAAATGTCTGTCTTTGCAGAAGAGATATAGGTAACATGTACATAAATGTCTGTCTTTGCAGAAGAGTTATAGGTAACATGTACATAAATGTCTGTCTTTCCAGAAGAGATATAGGTAACATGTACATAAATGTCTGTCTTTGCAGAAGAGTTATAGGTAACATGTACATAAATGTCTGTCTTTGCAGAAGAGTTATAGGTAACATGTACATAAATGTCTGTCTTTGCAGAAGAGTTATAGGTAACATGTACATAAATGTCTGTCTTTGCAGAAGAGTTATAGGTAACATGTACATAAATGTCTGTCTTTGCAGAAGAGATATAGGTAACATGTACATAAATGTCTGTCTTTCCAGAAGAGATATAGGTAACATGTACATAAATGTCTGTCTTTGCAGAAGAGTTATAGGTACATGTACATAAATGTCTGTCTTTGCAGAAGAGTTATAGGTAACATGTACATAATGTCTGTCATTTGCAGAAGAGTTATAGGTAACATGGTACATAAATGTCTGTCTTTGCAGAAGAGTTATAGGTAACATGTACATAAATGTCTGTCTTTCCAGAAGAGATATAGGTAACATGTACATAAATGTATGTCTTTCCAGAAGAGATATAGGTAACATGTACATAAATGTATGTCTTTCCAGAAGAGATATAGGTAACATGTACAAAAATGTCTGTCTTTGCAGAAGAGTTATAGGTAACATGTACATAAATGTCTGTCTTTCCAGAAGAGTTATAGGTAACATGTACATAAATGTCTGTCTTTCCAGAAGAGATATAGGTAACATGTACATAAATGTTTGTCTTGCAGAAGAGTTATAGATAACATGTACTTAAATGTTTGTCTTCCAGAAGAGATATAGGTAACATGTAAATAAATGTCTGTCTTTGCAGAAGAGTTATAGGTAACATGTACATAAATGTCTGTCTTTCCAGAAGAGATATAGGTAACATGTACATAAATGTATGTCTTTGCAGAAGAGATATAGGTAACATGTACATAAATGTCTGTCTTTCCAGAAGAGATATAGGTAACATGTACATAAATGTCTGTCTTTCCAGAAGAGATATAGGTAACATGTACATAAATGTCTATCTTTCCAGAAGAGATATAGGTAACATGTACATAAATGTCTGTCTTTCCAGAAGAGATATAGGTAACATGTACATAAATGTTCTGTCTTTCCAGAAGAGATATAGGTAACATGTACATAAATGTCTGTCTTTCCAGAAGAGATATAGGTAACATGTACATAAATGTCTGTCTTTCAGAATAGATATATTTAACATGTACATAAATGTCTGTCTTTCCAGAAGAGATATAGGTAACATGTACATAAATGTCTGTCTTTCCAGAAGAGATATAGGTAACATGTACATAAATGTCTGTCTTTCCAGAAGAGATATAGGTAACATGTACATAAATGTCTGTCTTTCCAGAAGAGATATAGGTAACATGTACATAAATGTATGTCTTTCCAGAAGAGATATAGGTAACATGTATATAAATGTATGTCTTTCCAGAAGAGATATAGGTAACATGTACATAAATGTATGTCTTTCCAGTAGAGATATAGGAAATATGTACAAAAATGTCTGTCTTTCCAGAAGAGTTATAAGCAATATGTACAAAAATGTCTGTCTTTCCAGAAGATATATAGGTAATATGTACATAAATGTCTGTCTTTCTAGAAGAGATATAGGTAATATGAACATAAATGTCTGTCTTTCCAGAAGAGATATAGGTAATATGTACATAAATGTCTGTCTTTCCAGAAGAGATATAGGTAATATGCACAGAAATGTTTGTCTTTCCAGAAGATATATAGGTAATATGTACATAAATGTCTGTCTTTCCAGAAGAGATATAGGTAATATGAACATAAATGTCTGTCTTTCCAGAAGAGATATAGGTAATATGTACATAAATGTCTGTCTTTCCAGAAGAGATATAGGTAATATGTACATAAATGTCTGTCTTTCCATAAGAGATATAGGTAATATGTACATAAATGTCTGTCTTTCCAGAAGAGATATAGGTAATATGAACATAAATGTCTGTCTTTGCAGAAGAGACATAGGTAATATGCACATAAATGTTTGTCTTTCCAGAAGAGATATAGGTAATATGCACAGAAATGTTTGTCTTTCCAGAAGATATGTAGGCAATATGTACATAAATGTCTGTCTTTCCAGAAGAGATATAGGTAATATGAACATAAATGTCTGTCTTTCCAGAAGAGATATAGGTAATAAGTACATAAATGTCTGTCTTTCCAGAAGAGATATAGGTAATATGTACATAAATGTCTGTCTTTCCAGAAGAGATATAGGTAATATGTACATAAATGTCTGTCTTTCCAGAAGAGATATAGGTAATATGTACATAAATGTCTGTCTTTCCAGAAGAGATATAGGTAATATGTACATAAATGTCTGTCTTTCCAGAAGAGATATAGGTAACATGTACATAAATGTCTGTCTTTCCAGAAGAGATATAGGTAATATGTACATAAATGTCTGTCTTTCCAGTAGAGATATAGGCAATATGTACAAAAATGTCTGTCTTTCCAGAAGAGGTATAGGCAATATGTACAAAAATGTCTGTCTTTCCAGAAGAGATATAGGTAATATGTACATAAATGTCTGTCTTTCCAGTAGAGATATAGGTAATATGTACATAAATGTCTGTCTTTCCAGAAGAGATATAGGTAATATGTCAATAATGTATGTCCTTTCCAGAAGAGATATAGGTAATAGGTACATAAATGTCTGTCTTTCCAGAAGAGACATAATTAATATGTCAATAAATGTATGTCCTTTCCAGAAGAGATATAGGTAATATGTACATAAATGTCTGTCTTTCCAGATATAGGTAATATGTACATAAATGTCTGTCTTTCCAGAAGAGATATAGGTAATATGTCAATAAATGTATGTCTTTCCAGAAGAGATATAGGTAATATGTACATAAATGTCTGTCTTTCCAGAAGAGACATAGGTAATATGTCAATAAATGTAATGTCTTTCCAGAAGAGATATAGGTAATATGTTACATAAATGTCTGTCTTTCCAGAAGAGATATAGGTAATATGTCAAATAAATGTATGTCTTTCCAGAAGAGATATAGGTAATATGTACATAAATGTCTGTCTTTCCAGAAGAGACATAGGTAATATGCACATAAATGTTTGTCTTTCCAGAAGAGATATAGGCAATATGTACATAAATGTCTGTCTTTCCAGAAGAGATATAGGTATATGAACATAAATGTCTGTCTTTCCAGAGAGATATAGGTAATATGTACATAAATGTCTGTCTTTCCAGAAGAGATATAGGTAATATGTACATAAATGTCTGTCTTTCCAGAAGAGATATAGGTATATGTACATAAATGTCTGTGTTTCCAGAAGAGGATATAGGTAATATGCACATAAATGTCTGTCTTTCCAGAAGAGATATAGGTAATATGCACATAAATGTCTGTCTTTCCAGAAGAGATATAGGCAATATGTACATAAATGTCTGTCTTTCCAGAAGAGATAGGCAATATGTACATAATGTCTGTCTTCCAGAAGAGATATAGGTATATGTACATAAATGTCTGTCTTTCCAGAAGAGATATAGGTAATATGTACATAAATGTCTGTCTTTCCAGAAGAGATATAGGTAATATGTACATAAATGTCTGTCTTTCCAGAAGAGATATAGGTAATATGTCAATAAATGTCTGTCTTTCCAGAAGAGATATAGGTAATATGTCAATAAATGTATGTCTTTCCAGAAGAGATATAGGTAATATGTACATAAATGTCTGTCTTTCCAGAAGAGACATAATTAATATGTCAATAAATGTATGTCTTTCCAGAAGAGATATAGGTAATATGTACATAAATGTCTGTCTTTCCAGAAGAGACATAGGTAATATGTCAATAAATGTATGTCTTTCCAGAAGAGATATAGGTAATATGTACATAAATGTCTGTCTTTCCAGAAGAGACATAGGTAATATGTCAATAAATGTATGTCTTTCCAGAAGAGATATAGGTAATATGTACATAAATGTCTGTCTTTCCAGAAGAGATATAGGTAATATGTCAATAAATGTATGTCTTTCCAGAAGAGATATAGGTAATATGTACATAAATGTCTGTCTTTCCAGAAGAGACATAGGTAATATGTCAATAAATGTATGTCTTTCCAGAAGAGATATAGGTAATATGTACATAAATGTCTGTCTTTCCAGAAGAGATATAGGTAATATGTCAATAAATGTATGTCTTTCCAGAAGAGATATAGGTAATATGTACATAAATGTCTGTCTTTCCAGAAGAGACATAGGTAATATGCACATAAATGTTTGTCTTTCCAGAAGAGATATAGGCAATATGTACATAAATGTCTGTCTTTCCAGAAGAGATATAGGTAATATGAACATAAATGTCTGTCTTTCCAGAAGAGATATAGGTAATATGTACATAAATGTCTGTCTTTCCAGAAGAGATATAGGTAATATGTACATAAATGTCTGTCTTTCCAGAAGAGATATAGGTAATATGTACATAAATGTCTGTGTTTCCAGAAGAGATATAGGTAATATGCACATAAATGTCTGTCTTTCCAGAAGAGATATAGGTAATATGCACATAAATGTCTGTCTTTCCAGAAGAGATATAGGCAATATGTACATAAATGTCTGTCTTTCCAGAAGAGATATAGGCAATATGTACATAAATGTCTGTCTTTCCAGAAGAGATATAGGTAATATGTACATAAATGTCTGTCTTTCCAGAAGAGATATAGGTAATATGTACATAAATGTCTGTCTTTCCAGAAGAGATATAGGTAATATTATGTAATTACAACCCGCTGTGAGTGGCAAAAACACTGTCATTTACTGCCTATAGTACCTTGCGGTGTAGGACAGGGGGTCTTAAGTCTGAGGATTCACCCCCCCCCCCCCCCCCCCCCCCCACCTATGCTAGTACAGTCGCCGCAAACTGCGCAGGTTAGGTTATTCTTTTATCCCCCGACAGAACAAAAAGGCACATCTTATCGGGGATTCGAACCCGAATACCGGAAGAAGAACTCGGGATACAGCCACTCGACCAGCGGCTGTGAGTAATAATGCAAAATACGTCATGGTTCAAGAATCAAGAAAGAACTGCGTGACAGGGGTTCAGAACACCTCCTTCTTCGGGGACTCTCAATGCGTCAGATGGAACTAGCCCTCTATCTGACCACTGTCTTCATTCGTACATGACACGAGATATGAAACATGGGCCATGTATAAAGTCACTAGTTGGGCTAAAATGTTGACTTCTCGTCCTTGACTTAGGAACGTAACTTTCAAGTACCTCAGAAATCGGAGTGGGTTTTCCTGACGGAGAAGGGCACTGGTAATCGGGAAAGCTAATCCACGAGCAAAAATCAGTCCAGTGCACTAAATAAGTGTTAGTACGTGTACGGACAACGCTTACGTTCAAAGCGAGCTATGGATAAAACACAACAACAACAACAACAACAACAACATTAATCCACCACAATCCAACATTGCATTAATAATATCAAACGTGCAGATTATAATATTCAATCGAGCAACAATTTTCAACTAATATATTACTTAGTATTTCTCACTTCAAATGATATATAACTTTGCAAAATGCACCCGGTGCAGCAAAAAAAAAAATGCCAAGCAAGAAATCGTGCAAAAATTTTGTTTATGGCGTCTTGTTTACATTCACCCTAGGTATACATTGATTTAAACGAAATGTCTTGACATAAATGATTTTCTGTTTGATACAAATGTCTCTTATCTCCACTGCCGCCAGTGTCATCAGCATCTCAGTCAGTAATGAAATGGTGAAGAAGCTGGAGGAGGTTGAGATGTGCCCGTTGAGATGTGCCCGTTGAGATGTGCCAGTTGAGATGTGCCAGTTGAGATGTGCCAGTTGAGATATGCCAGTTGAGAAGAATGTTGAGAATACTATAGGCAGAGAAGAAAGCAAACACAGAAGCATTGACAGTTGTAGGTATTGCATCAACACCATAGTGAATACATGGTTTAGAATTGTTAATGTACGGGCTGTTTGTAAAGTCTCACTTCACTGTGTATGTAGAATAAACTTGAAAAATTCTTTCTTCCTTTGATAACACCTTTATGTTTGGAGTACAAAGAATTACTCCAGCAGACGATAGCCATTCGCTGCATATTACTTCACCATGGACTGTGGAGAACATTTTTAATGACATAATGTACTTCATTTTTCAAATTTGTTTTACATACAAAGTATAGTGACACTTTTCAAACACCCGGCATGTCTTTATCGTTAAATCTTATGTTTTTATTACATGATTTCTTTGATGACAACTTTGTGGCAGAGTCCATTGTTGAATCTTCAAGGCGGCACGGTGACCCCATGTCTTGTAAAGCCAAACTGCTGTTTTGGATAACACATAACAGATTACTAATTCCTTCATACTCTTTGGTACAGAAAATGAAAATGTAAAAACAACACTTCTTTATTTTCAGTGATGATAAAATATTAGAAAGCAAAAATGAAATATTGTCGATTTTTTTCCCAGGGTAAATTTTAGCAAAAGAGTTTAAGGATCTCACAGCATTGGTGAACACTATACCGCTTCATTGAGTAAACTGTGAAATACCTCCTTAAAGAAAGACTTAGTAGCCGCTGTCAACTAATTAATTACTGCATAAAAAGGATGGGTCGACTGGAGGAAATATAATTGGAGAACAACCAGCGGGAATGACACATAAAAAGCTTGAAGCTGTATAAAACAAGCGTTGGTAGGCGCGATAGTTCATGATTTTACAAAGGCATACTTTCATTGTTAACGCAACGTCCACGATGAGATTTCTAGATAGGTATCTCATTACTCGTTAATGTTAGTGTTCCAGCCAAAGCTTTCGCCATTCGAATCGCGCAACTGGATGATAAATGTCTGTGTTTGTAAGCAGCTGATTTGTTATAGGTTGAGTAACACTGTCAGGTGCTAGGCACCCAAGGACGCGACAACCTTCTGTGTTATGCTGATCTATCCTACGTCTGTATTTGTAAGCCGTTGATTTGTTAGAAGAAAATGTGTAGACATAGTTGTCTAACATTGTCAAGTGCTGGGCACTCAAGGACGCGACGGCCGCCTGTGTTATGTTGAGTGATTTCTGCAGTATACACCTGACGAAATGCACGAAGTACGCCAGGCAGTAAAGTGTGCACCACGCTGTTTGCGTCATCATTATTCAACAGTTATGTGTTGTATACATCAGTAGAATTGGCTGGAGTTATCAGGTGACACTGTGAAATTATGTCCACGTGGAGGTTAATGGGAATTGACATTTTGAAGGTTGAAATATCTTTCCATTAACTCTCTCAGCTTTGATGTTGAATCTTTAAACTATCTGTATTTGCTTTGATGTTGAATATCTCAATTGTCTCCTTTTGTTTTGTAGCTATCTATTTCGATTGCAGCTCTGTGCTTTGAAGTTTAATCTTGCGATTGTTTCTATTTCCGTTGTTCTTCTTCTTCTTCTTCTTCTTCTTCTTCTTCTTCTTCTTCTTCTTCTTCTTCTTCTTCTTCTTCTTCTTCTTCTTCTTTCGTTCGCCTGAAATACGTTTATAACTACAGTATTGTCTCTTGTATGAAAATAAGTCTTTTTTAGTTCACTCAGCTGTCCATAGAGTTTTATCTTCCACTGTTGTCTCTCTCGGCCAGAAGTTTCGCCTAGATATGTTGTAGTTTGGGCAATCCTGGAGTGTGTGCTCTGCTGTCTGCGACGCCAAACCACATGTGCACATGGCTGAGTCACCATTCTTGAATTTTGTATACATGTGGTTGTGTAATCTATTGTGTCCTGTTCTGAGGCGCATAAGAATGACCTGCAATTGAATATTTAGATTGTCTCTGTGCTTTTGTAGCTGAATCTTCAGGTTGTTTGTCTTTGCTTCACATTTGAATCTTTTAAATGTTTCTATTATTTTGTAGTCGTATATCTGATTGCCTGTGTTTGCTTTGAAGCGGTCTACTGTCTGTCTTTGCTTTAAATGAATCTTTCGATTGTCTGTCTTTGCTTTGTAGTTAAACATCTAGGATTTCTGTCTTTCCTTTATGGTTGAACATCTCAGTTGTCTCTCTTCGCCTTGTAGTTGGATATCTCGGTTGTCTGTTTTTGCTTTGTAGTTTATTCTTTCAATGTTTTTATTTGCATCGAAGTTGAATCTCTCGATTGTCTCTCTTCGCCTTGTAATTGAACATCATTGTAACTTAGAGCTTAGCACTGCTCATACGCTGCACATAATCATCAAGAAACTGCAACCCTTTGGATTTAACACGAATATTAACACCATTCTCTACCATAATTGGCAACTGAAAGGACAGAAGATCTAACTGTGCAGGATCCGTGCTATTAAACATCACGTGTACCCTCCTCTGAGCCAAGCATTTGTACAACTCCAAATTGGCCTCACCCTTACTCCTGCGAGTGAGAACCGTCTCTGCTTCCTTCTTCCAGATTTCCAGGAACTCGTCGAATGTTCGCCCGTGATATTCGATATTGAATTCAAGCCAAAAGATGCCTTCCTTCGCCAGGCAACAGCTGCTGGGCTTACACAGGTCCGTGGCAACTTTCATGTTCTTTGCAAAAGTCTCGTAAAGGATGATCGGCTGACTGTCTATATCTACAGGTCCCAGTTTCCAGATGCACCTCAGCAGCCGTTCCAGGCCGGCGATATCGGACACCTCGATCACGACGATAATCTTAGCTTCTCCACAAATTTTGAACTTCTGAAGGATTTTAGTAGCAGCCGGATAGTCCACAAGAAAGTCCGAGATCTTGAAAATCAATTCTGTTACATCTAGTCCTTCCTTCTGAGGCAAAATGGAAATCGTCAGGAAATAAAATGCATTGCTGCTGGATGCCGTAGACATCTTATAAATACCTTTAAAAAGTTAAACAAGAAGAAAACACTGGCGTATTACTACACTTTATACAATCTTAAACAATCAAAGCCGTGTCTCCCGTTTATGAAGCTCAGAAATGAAAACTGCATGAACCCTATAGCCTTTTATAGCCGGATTCTGCAGAATCCTAGTCATGATTAGTTAGCACAACGTGAAATATCCGGCTCGACCTCACGCTAAAAGTCCGGTTCAGACGGGTATTTTCCTCGCTTACGTAATTAAACACCCGTGGCATGTTTCTGTATCCTCGCCGTTTTCAAGTTGCCGTCAAATATACGCGGCCCAGCCGCAACTTTAGGAATGGTGATGAATATTCGCCGTTTCTGTATGTGCGTATGTGTGTGTGTGTGTGTGTGTGTTTGTTGTATGTACGTGTGTGTGTGTGTGTGTGTGCGCGCGCACATACCACTGTTATAGAATGTCTTGTATGCACGTCGCACGCTTAAAAAAAATTATTATGCAGCTGTAGACCATGAAGAGTAGGCCGTAATAACTGCTGTCCTAGTAACACATCAAACTGAATGTTATCTACAGCAACATATTCACACTATGTATGGCTTTTAGTGTCTAGAGTCGGTTGGGCATAGTCAGGCTTTGAAACTTGTCCACGACTTACAACAACTTAACTCGAAGTAGTGCAACAATAACCTAACCTAGAGCAGCGCCCCAATAATCCAAACTAGTAGTGGCGCCCTCATAGACTAACTTGTATTTGCGCCTCAGTTACCTAACATGGAGTGGCGCCCCAAGAACCAAACCTGAATGGTGCCCCAAGAACCAAACTTGGAGTGACCCCCAAGAATCTTACCTGGAGTGACGCGCTAGATGCCTGTCCTGGAATGGTTCCACGGCAAAATATCGATGAGTGGCGTCTAATACGTTAACAGGAATGGCGCCACAATAACCTAACCTGGGGTGCTGCCCCCCAAAACTAACTTGGAAAGACGTCCTATTAATATACCTAGAGTGGGCCCCGGCAACCTAATCTGGAGTAGGTTCCAATAAGGAGTAGGTTTCAGCAACCTAATATGGAGTGGGTTCCAGCAACCGAATATTAACTGGATTCCAGCAACCTTACCTGGAGTGGGTTCTAGCAACCTAACCTGGAGTGAGTGCTAGCAAACTAATATGGAGTGAGTTCCAGTAACCTAAATGGAGTGTGTTCCAGCAACCTAACCTGGAGTAGGCCCCAGAAACCTAACCTGGAGTGGGTTCCAGCAACCTAATATGGACTGTGTTCCAGCAACCTAACATGGAGTGGGCCTCAGAAACCTAACATGGAGTGGGTTCCGCAACCTAACCTGGAGTGGATTCCAGCAACCTAACCTGGAGTGGGTTCTTGTAATCTAACCTGGAGTGGGTTACATGAACTTAACATGGAGTGGGTTACAGGAACTTATCCTGGAGTGGGTTACAGCAAACTAATATGGAGTGACGCCCGTTCAACCTAACTTGGAGTATGTTTTTTAACATGGAGTGGGTTACATGAACTTAACATGGAGTGGGTTACATGAACTTAACCTGGATTGGGTTACAGGAACTTATCCTGGAGTGTATTCCAGCAACCTAACCTGAAGTGGGTTACAACAATCTAATCTGGAGTGGCGCCCCTACAACCTAACCTGGAGTAGGTTACAGAACCTAACCTGGAGTGGCGCTCCTACAACAAAATCTGGAGTGGGTTACAACAACCTAACCTGGAGTAGGCTACAACAACCTAACCTGGAGTGGCGCCCCTACAACCTAACCTGGAGTAGTTGTTGGATTGTACTAAAGTGTTGGATTGTGTTAAAGTTTTTGAATGTGTTAAAGTGTAGGATTGTGTGGACATGTTGGATTGTGTTTAAGTGTTAGATTGTGAGAACGTGTTAGGTTGTGTGAGCTTGTTTGATTGTGTGGACGTGTTGGATTGAGTGGACGTGTTGGATTGTGTGGACGTGTTGGATTGAGTGGACGTGTTAGATTGTGTGGACGTGTTGGATTGTGTGGACGTGTTGGATTGTGTGGACGTGTTGGATTGTGTGGACGTGTTGGATTGTGTGGACGTGTTGGATTGTGTGGACGTGTTGGATTGTGTGGACGTGTTGGATTGTGTGAACATGTTGGATTGTAGGGATGTGTTGGATTGAGTGGACGTGTTGGATTGTATGGATGTGTTGGATTGAGTGGACGTGTTGGATTGTGTGGACGTGTTGGATTGTGTGGACGTGTTGGATTGTGTGGACGTGTTGGATTGTGTGGACGTGTTGGATTGTGTGGACGTGTTGGATTGTGTGGACGTGTTGGATTGTGTGGACGTGTTGGAATGTAAAATGGATCTGCTACATATGAATAATGAAGCCACGGTAGCCCAGTTGCTAGTACGATTGCTTGTCGTTCCGGTGTTCATGAGTACGAATTTCTAATGAGGCGGGGAATGTTTTAAACAAAATTATATGGTAATGATCTGGGCTCACGGGTGGGTGCAGCCTAAGATAGATATCAGAAAATGTTCTTGAAAGTAAAAGGGGAGGGATTTATGAAGCCCACATCGCCTATCGAGTGCCATTATTTTACAAAATACGGGGTTAGCATCATACACCCATTACGGTATATCGCTTGGGAAATAGTTCCTTAACTTTACGTTACCACTTCTTGTTTTGAATATGTAGATATTATACTATTTTTTTTTTTTTTGATGTTGATTTTTATTTTTTAATACTAAAAGTTATATTATATAGCGTCGAAAATTAGTTCCTTTACGTTACCACTTCTTGCTTTGAATATGTAGACTTTATACTTTTTTAAAATACTAAAAGTTATATTATATAGCGTGGAAAATTGTTCCTTTACTTTGCGTTACCAATTCTTGCTTTGAATATGTAGACTTGTACTTTATTTTTGGTACTAAAAGTTATATTATAAAGTGTGGAAAATAGTTCCTTTACTTTACGTTACCACGAATTGCTTTGAATATGTAGATTTTGTAAAAAAAAAAAAAATTGTTTGGTACTAAAAGAAATAGTATATAACTTAGAAAATAGTTCCTTTACGTTACTACTTCTTGCTTTGAATATGTAGACATTGTACTTTTATTTTGGGGTACTAAAAGATATGATTCTCTACCTTGTAAACTTGACCAAAAGTTTCGACATATGTGCCATTCAGATCCGCCCATTAGATCATACAGTCAACATGGAACCAGACCGACATACAAAGTTGAGTGTATTTTTACAAAATTATCACAGCTTGTGATACAGGAAAACCATCTTTAGAAGTTTTTTAGGGGCAAAATGAAGAAACGATCACCCTAACCATTAAAAAAAATGATGTTAGTCATCAACTTTCAAAGTAAGATCAGGTGATTATTTGTAGATTTCTCTCACTGATACAACAAATCTAAACATCATCTATGCAAACACGACACAACAGTTTGAAATATCATCTAGACAACGAGACACAACAGTTTGAAATATCATCTATGCATACACGACACAGATTAATATATCATCTATCGATACCACCATCCTCCGCTCCGAATGGATATACTGTATTCGTGCCTCACATCACGCGCCTGCTGACATGCAAGAATTAAACGTAATGAACGCATAGACAAATAATACACCAATACACATAGCAAGAAACATGTACAGGGCTGATTCTATCACTGAAGTACGGACTCGGCTGACCGATACTGACGAGACCCCGACGCCTGCCAGATTACACGAACTGAGGTTGTAGCCTGGTCAGGCATGTGAATTTGTTTCAACAGAAAGAGAGGAAATAGAATATCCAGCTTCTAATGGGAACAGTGAGCAGAAATACTTATTGATGACTGCTACATCGGAGGACTAGGTATGCATGGACATGCCCAAAGCGCAGTGACGTCGTTGGACATAACATAACATAACATCCCTGGTATGTTACCGTCTTGACAGATTATAGTTGGTTCATTGTGCTTCAAAAAGCGTAATAACTACAACCCATGGCGGGGACCAGGGATGAAGTTATACCTCTCTATAGCACAAAGTCTGTGCTGAATTGTAGAGACTATGTGTAGCCCATGCAGCATGATCTCTCTCTCGGCCGACCTAGTTTATTCCAGCGGAAAGGTAACACCAAAACATCTGAAAGAAGAGCTGCAGAAGCTGCCGGATCAGCAAAGCAGTGCTCTAATTATCCGCCTGTCAGAGCTTCGATCCTAGACCAGTTGCCAACCAAGGCTTAGGGCCAAGTCTGTCCTAGCATGACATTTAATCTTTAGGTTGCATTTCCTAGCACTAGGGTAACTCGTTTACCCTTCCAATTGCGCTCCTCCGCCCGAAGTCGTTGGCACAATGCGGGGTGTTGGGTTTGGTGAGCGCCACCCAGCTTTCGGCGCAAACAGAAAGCAGGTATTACCGTTCACTGTTGTATAGTAGTTCAGCCATATCTGACTGAGGCCTGATATTGTAACATAACATAACATAACATCAGCAGTTACTTCCAGCTCAGGTGTTTCACCTTCATGTTATCTCGCCCTGTAAAGGTAACCTTCACGTCTGTACCATTGTGTCAGAGCTTACATGTCAGTTTTATGTAATAATAGAGGATGTTTAGATTATTGATACACTAGATCTGTATCTAATGCATATCTAACGTAATCTAAACAGGTGTATCATCATCATCATCATCATGTTCATTGCCAGCTGGCGTATGCGTGATGTCTTTCCATAGCCATCGCTCACATTATCTCCAAGCGATGGTGGTGTATTTGTTTTTTCACACTATACACATGATCCGAAATGGCCTTGACCATATATGTGTCATCGAGCACTAGTACTCCCACCCAACCATGCAGATACAGCAATTTGTCCGCCTTCTCATTTCCCAGCATCCCAGAATGCCCTCAGGAAAAGATGAAACGAATGCTCCGTATTTTTGATTTTTTTGTATTGCAGCATGCCACTTTGCACGAAGCATGTCTGTTTTCACCTTTCTCGTCATTTGTGAGTCAGTTAGAATTATAGCGTGTGTGTAATGTTTATCATTTGTGAGTCAGTTAGAATTACAGCATGTGTGTAATGTTTATCATTTGTGAGTCAGTTAAAATTACAGCATGTGTGTAATGTTTATCATTTGTAAGTCAGTTAGAATTACAGCATGTGTGTAACGTTTATCATTTGTGAGTCAGTTAGAATTACAGCATGTGTGTAATGTTTATCATTTAGACAGTGGGAAGCTACCCCCACCTCCATTCTCAGACTAGATGTTGTGGTATCATATGCCAAACTCTCTTGCTCTAAACACCATCTATTAACCTTCGCTATGAACCCCTGGCACTTCTTTGCCCTTTAGCAAAGATCTATCCGTGCAGATCATTACATCACCTGGACGCGATTTTTTTGTGTATTAGTTGTTACCGCTTATCATTCCGCGCTGCCTGTTGGCCAATCCCTGATCGCCTGATTCAATTTGATACAGACTGCAGAAGTGTGACAATTCCTCTGGTATTCTGATCAACTCATCTCCTCTCCCACTGGTTTCAGGCTTACACACTTCTCTGATTGTATCCTCTACCTACTCCGTCTATGACTTTCCTTTCTCAGCCTGTGTCCAGGGCGTCATGCAGAGGGTGGTTGTTGTTCACGACTAATCGGAGATATGACTTAATCTGCGGTACCTTGAGCCTGTCCGTAATCGTTGGCAAAGCCAAGATGTGTATCATTTACACTATCGGCATATCCCGCACGCATCACATAATTACTTACACAGCTTTATTCTAAATGCGTTCTAGTTTTACCAGCTGACTCCTTGACAATGTGAGCAGTCCCATATCAAACTCAGTTACTGAGATAATCAGATGTAGATAGAGTATGAGCAACATTGTTTGCTCCATTTCCATTGCTGCCGTAGTCTTCAGAGCACCAAATCCGTTCTTCGATCTCATAACTCCTACAACATGATCTCTGAATGACAGGCTTCTATCGAAAGTAATTCCCATGTACCGTAGACTACTATCTCTGTTATTAATCTTGCCGTTTATTGTGAGACTTGGGACGTTAGCCTTAACAATCTTGTTGTCCAGGAGGACCATAACACAGATGTCTTATCTGGGCTAATGACATTATCGATCTCAGTGCACCAGTCGATCACTTTACTTACTGCATCCTGCAACTCTTGCGCAGTTTGTGTCCTGTCTCTCCCCTGCCTATACAAAAGGACATGATCTGCATATGCACGTATCCTTCCAATTAATGGAAATTCAATGCTTGAAATCTTACTTGTGTAAACATTGAATAGCACAGGTGAGATTGCAGTCTTATTGTGGTCCCAGAGCTACCGGTATATAATGCCTGTTCCTCCAAGGTTCCTAGATGGAGTGCTTCCCTTCAAGAGTGCAGGGTCGCTGCTATCTCTGTGGATATCTTGTGAAAACGAAACCCATTCAGCTACGGCTCTGACTATACAACTAAATGATGATCAAGAAGCAGACAGCATCTACAAGTGTATACTACGCAACTATAAAGCTTACATCAGACGGGGAGACATGTGTGCCCCAGGATACGCCAGTGTTTATCACACGGGGACAGATAACAGATAACAAATAGATGGATCTATAAGTAATAAGTCAACTGAAATACTTATCACATTTATGAACGACGTAAGGTGAAGAATCAAGACTCAAAACTATGACAGAGAGTGGATATAACGCACTGGGTAATCAGAATTTGGCGGATTGGGGTTGTGGATGAAAGGGATATTTACAAAACACAAAAGGATGGCATACAGTCCAACAAACCTTAGGGTAGCGGATTGAACATCTAGTCTTACCGGATAACGGCTGTAAATAGGACCACCCGTGTATACGTTGATCACGTTAAAAAATCCCGCGGCCAGGCCTTGTTGTAGTGAATCGGACGTCTAACTTTCTCGTATTTAAGACGGGGAAGGGGTGGGGGGGGGGGGGAATAGAAGGACCCATGTGCACTTTGAACAAGCTAAAACATCCCACGGCGGTTGGTGGTAGACACGAGCAGGCTGATTGGCTGGCGAACATACTAAATTGTATATCTCTAAACCTACCCATATAAAGAATGTTTATTGGAGGATGATTGGCTGGCAGACATGCTAAATTGTATATCTCTAAACCTACCCATATAAAGAATGTTTATTGCAGGATGATTGGCTGGCGAACATACCAAATGTTCCTGCAATCCTGAAATAATCTTGCAATAATCTTGCATCCTGCAATAAAGGCCAAGTGGGGTTTGGCTGCGATGCGGGTGATGGGGGCGGCAAACTGTAAGCAGCGCCATCTATGTCTTCTTTACGAGGGGCTGGTCCTTTCTGTTCTGGAGTATGCGATGGCGATCCTAACTCTCGGCCATAAGCAGATAGAAAGGATGGAAAGGATACAGAACGAAGCCATGCACATCAATCTTGGATGTACAAGAGATACAGCATGCAGGGCTATGCGCTACATTCTTGATTATCCAACCATGAAGGACAGAACACAAATTTGCCAAGCACGTGTCTATCTCAGAGTCAACGCAAACACACAATATCCACTGCATAGCGAGATTAAGAAGGTAAAGGGCAACAGGTTAAAAAAGGGAAAGTCGTGGGTGGGTCCAGCCGAAGACATTCTTCAGCAGGTGTGTTCACTTGAGGACTTAGAACCTGACGAGGAGTGGGTACAAGTGCCAACAGAGGTCTATACATCTTTTTCAGTGTGCATCCAACTAGACAGGAAATGCAGACACGAAAATCCAGCTGCTATGGCGGAAGTACAGGCTCTGATCTTCGAGAATTCATGCGATGTCGAGGTGAAGAATAAACAGCGGGAGAATGCCCATTTATGGGCTTCATGTATCGATATTTCCATGGACTTTGCTAGTCCCTCCGTCCATCGTTTTCGTAGTCGGCCTCTTCCCCTGCTTCCATTTGGTCTCCACTATACCTTGCTCATGTCAAAAGATAGAGTGTGTATGCAGTGAGTACATGTGTGTTAGTGTATTTGAGAATAGAAACATCGACAATAACAAGTATTTAGAGATGGGTAACGTAATAGCTACCAGATGCTCAAGAAGTGGGACAAAGAAAACATCTTGAAAAGAAACATCAATTACAATTAAGTAAGGGTTGGTAATAACGTAATGCGTAATAACAACCTAATGCTGACAGAGTGGAAGAGCATACTAAAACGTGTTTTGATCAAACACGGACCAAATGACATGCAGATGACGTGTTATTTGTCCCAGAAAGGGTGACATGGCCACGTCACTTGTGGCAAGTTCGAACAAAGATAAAACACACCAACACAGTAACTGTTCATGATAACTATTATAATTTGTCTGTCTGAATTGTGGTGGCCTAGATTTTAATCTGTGGTTACATATTGTTAAAAATTATTATTTACTGTAAAACTGTCTTTGCTCATTTCGGTTGGAAGATTGGTTATGTCATTATTTCTAACATATATGTCGTGAAAACTGTTTATGTTATTATTCCCAACATATATTTAAAGAAATATGTTTATGTTATTTTCAACTTATGTATATAGTGAACAACTTATTATTTTATTATTTCCACCATATATGTCACTAGCACTTGTTATGTTATTATTTCCAACACATATTTCATGAAAACTGTGTGTGTTATTTTCAACATATATGTAGTGAAAACTGTTTACGTTATTATTTCCAACATTTATTTAATGTAACACTTCCTATGTTACTTTTTATATGATCAGAAGAGTTCATTTGTCGATTTCTTTTTTATTTTATTAGTCCGTGTTAAGTCTTCTTTGTTAAACAATGTTATGTCTCTTTTTGTTGCATCATGTTATGTTTCATTTGTCCGATCATGTTATGTCTCTTTTATTACATCATGTTATAGTTATCTCTTTAGTTGTACCATGTTATGTCTCCGATTAGGACAATTTTCTGTTTCTTTTGTTGGATCATATTGTCTCTTTTGTCTCTTTATCTCTTTAGTTGTAACCATATGATGTCTATTTGTTTTTGGACAATTTTGTTTTCTTTTGTTGGATCAAAATGTCACTTTTTTGGGGCTATGTTTTGTCTTATTTGTTGGATCACGTACGTCTGTTATAATCGATCATGTATAGTCTTTTCATTGGATCATGTTTTGTCTGTCTGTCTCTCTCTCTCCTCTCTCTCTCTCTCTCTCTCTCTCTCTCCCCTCTCTCTCCTCTCTCTCTCTCTCTCTCTCTCTCTCTCTCTCTCTCTCTCTCTCTCTCTCTCTCTCTCTCTCTCTCTCTCTTATTTGTACATTATATCTCTGTCCCTTCTTGATTTTGTTCATAGTCTTCTACACCTGTGCCCTTCACGCTTCCAAACTATACAGCACTTTCTCTCCGTCTGCCTATACACCAGTTTTACGTCTGACTTCCTTTTTCTGGATCAAACAGAAGCCTCCTTGTACAACTTTCATTTTACTTCATTCCATTAATTTTCATGTCGACTGTCCACGTTGTGATAATTCTATTATGCCTTAATGTAATTATCTTAGTATCATTTCCGCCTATGTCTGATGTTGTTATTATTATTTTGAATGTGCTTGCCGATGAAAACTTGTCTCCGAAACGTTCTGCATTTTAATGACTGTGGTTGGTTAAAACTGATCTTCTGCAGGCCTCGTTTCCTGTATTGTTATTGTTATTTGTTTTTTAAATTGTGTCTAATAGGACAGGCTGCCCCAGCATTGTTGTCAGGGGATTATCTTTAACTGAATTGCCTGTGATATTAACCAGGACGAAGAACGACTAGAGAACCATTGTGTCCCCTTGCATGTGACTATGAAACAGGCTGACAATCCCATAATTAGAAACCCAGATAAGGATAGTTCCCCGTTATCACAGATAATAACCCTGACAAAGATTATTAAGGATTTAGTACTAACGTTAAGAGGACAGTGGTTTCAAGACTCAACGTCTGCCTCTCCCGGTTATCACAGGCAATAACCCTGAAGAAGCACAGGACGTGCTGTAGTGGTAACTTTAAGACGCCAGTGGTTTAAACGTACGGCAACCATCTCTCACTCTAGCAGACAAGGTAAGAGTAAAACTATGGTGTTGGGCGTGAGAGGTTGTCTGTCAGCACGATTGTGGTTAAGAGAATTAATCTAGAGTGTAGTTTTCAATTTCTCAAACCTAGCAACTTCAAATACGCTTGAGAAACGTAATTCACAAATTCCAAGGAACAGGTACATTTTCATGCTTGACATATTTATTTACTAACAATAATATAATGAGGGGATTGTGATTCGGTCCGATCGCCTAGCTAAATCTCTTTTATTCGTCGTCCCTGGTATTTTATTTTCTAACTGACAGTTGCCGGTCTCTCTGGCCAAGCGGTTACAACACTTTCTCCGTAATCCCGTTTATCACGCAGAGTCTCGTAGCGGGAGAGAACTGGGAGCGGTTCGACCCCCGCTGGTGACTTGCGGGATACTGAGCCGGCCGCTCAGAAAGCAATGGCAAACTACTGAGCGTAATCTTGCCAAGAAATCAACAGACAGCTGAAAAATGCTGCTGTTGACAGCGATGTCCTGTAAAGGATATGCAAAAAAAAAAAAAAAAAAAAAACTGACAGTTGCCGGTCTCTCTGGCCGAGCGGTTACAACACTTTCTCCGTAATCCCGTTTATCACGCAGAGTCTCGTAGTGGGAGAGAACTGGGAGTGGTTCGACCCCCGCTCGTGACTTGCGGGATACTGAGCCGGCCGCTCAGAAAGCAATGGCAAACTACTGAGCGTAATCTTGCCAAGAAATCAACAGACAGCTGAAAGATGCTGCTGTTGACAGCGATGTCCTGTAAAGGATATGCGAATAAAAATTTAAAAAATGACAGTTATAATATCTAGGTAACTGTATTCTCTTAAATACAATAGATTACTTCACGTATTCATAGCCTGAATCTCTTTTGTGGATTTAATCCGCCAGGCCTTCAAACATGTGTACACTGTGTACTGAACATCACTAAATAAGGCGTTTTTTCTGTCATTCAATAGCATCCAGCTCAGTGTAGTCACCCTAAACGTGGCCCCAAACTAGTCATAATGGCCTTCACTTTCCAGGGATTTCTTACTGAACTCGGGAGCCGGTCTCCTCACAACAAGTTCTTAATGTATAGTCGTTTATGCATATATTTCAATCACTGCACAGTATATCTTTACAAGTGTTTCCCCATAAATCACACAAGAATAATCTTAGCACAGTGAATTCATAGCACCGGTGACAACCCAAAACACGTGCATAACAGAAGCACCCTGATATACGCTCCCGGGTAGGTGGAACCCGTTAGCTTTGGACAGCAATCCATCTAAGAGACGGAAAACTCCAAATATAAACCCCCAAGTTCAAGGTGGACCAGCGTGCTGAGGAATTTGGATGGCCATGGGTCAACTGGTCGTGAATGTTGGACGTCTGGCAGGCGTGCGGGGCGGCACCAGGCGTATGGACTCCTGCGGGACATCCCCTGCCTCTTCCCTAGCAAGCAGGCAATGCTAGGGTGGCTGTTTATTTCCTGCAATATCCAAACTTTGCCTATGGATTTATTTAAACATGGGAATCGTCGCCGGAGCTACGGAGCACGTGCTCTGCGCTTGACACATCCCTCAGAGGCTAGCGAAGAGTGAGTGAGGAGGAGAAGACGAGGAAATGGTGTGAGACGACGGCATAGAAATGGGAGGGCAGGCGCCAGGAGAAGAAGACAAAAAGTGGAGCGACTAGGTTTCAACTATGTAAGAGTGGGATACTGGAATTGTCGCAGTGCCAGACAGAGAGGTCCTGTATTGGAGAGACTAATATATGATTTTGACGTCCTCATGCTCCAGGAGCTAAATACAGACAAATACCATTACCCTGGGTACGCCAGTTATATAAACCCACCCAACTGGGCAGAAGAGACATGGACATGGTCTGCTGGTGAAGGAAGGAGTGAAGCATGTGGTACTGGAATCACAATGCAAGAGAGGTCCAGGGTATACAAATGGAGATTGGTGGCTTAAGTAGGAACATCATAAATGTATATGCCACAGTGGACTGTTTTGTCAGAAAGGAACATTGGGACTGGCTTAAGGAACTGGAGGAATTACCAGGTGATAGGCTACTCATATGTGTAGACTTCAATGCAAGAAACAGAGATTGAGACAGTAGTGGAGAAAACCGACAGGGAATTGCCCTTGCAGATGCCATGGTGGACTCCGATGTGGTCTGCATAAATGATGGTAGGCCGACAAGAATGGCAATGAGGCCTGGCGATGCAGACACAGCTATTGACTTGGCACTTGTCTCCCAGTCATCAGTCCTTGATGTAAAGTGGAATGTTTTGAATGACCATGGGAGTGATCACATGCCATGCTCAGTCCTGATCTCTAAACCCAGGAAAGTTAAAGCTGGGAGAGCGCGCAAGACTTCCGTTTTTGCATCCCCCATGGTTGACCCCAGAAGTAGACCATGCTTGGAAAGCAAAGAGAGCTGCAGTGAAGCAGCTAAAGAAAGTGCGACAGACACTTCGAAGCTCACGAGAGGAAGTGGACACAGCGGAAAATGTCAAGAAAGACAAGGTGGAGGTTTTCAAGCGCTGTGCTGCAGAGGCCAAAAAGGCAAAATGGGAATGTTTCATGAAGGAGAATGGAGGGGATAAAACACTGCAAAAATTATGGAAAATGCACAGGCAAATGCAGAGAAAAGATCGGCCGATGACAGTGGGAACAATCTATAGAGATGATGGTGTTGCGCGTGACACAGACAAAGAGAAAGGGGAGGCGTTTCTCCAGAGATGTTTATAGCAGACCAATCATAATGATGCGGACACGAGGGATGCAGTTAGAGAGGAGCTATCTGGCACCACGAAGAATATGCAGTATGAAGACATAATACGGGTGGAAGATGTTAAACACATTTTGAAAAAGGCAAAAGACACGGCACCAGGGCCCGATGGGGTCAGGTATGGCCACATGAAGGGTTTGAGCGAACAGACCTGGAGGAGATGACCGTCTGCTTTAACCAGAGCATTAGAACAGCATCAGTACCGCAGGATTGGGTGCACAGCTATCTCATCCCTCTCCCAAAGCCATTCAAGGATAAGTCAAAGCTTAGCGGCTTTAGGATCATCACCCTTCAAAATACATTTGGGAAGGATTTAGAGAAGATAGTCGCAGTCAAGCTGCAAGAGTTTTTGGAAAGCGGGAAGCTTCTTACAAGAGGTCTGGGGAACTACAGGCCAGGAAAAGATACCTATTCAAATGCAGCCACTTTTGCCTTTGATGTTTATGAGGGGTTCCAGAGTAGACAGGAAACGATGGCGGTAGCGCTTGATCTCGAGGATGCGTACAATAGAGTTCGATATGATATTTTGATGACCGCACTGATGGAGAAGGGGGTCAATCCCTGGTTGGTGAACTGGATAGCAGCCGTCCTGCACCCTCGTCGGGTTGCTCTCCGTCTGGGCGCATGGACCTCAGAGCCACATATGTTAACCCCGGGACTGCCACAGGGATTTGCAGTCTCACCGGCGCTCTTTAATGTGTATACTAGCAAGATTGCAAACCTAGAAGCACCAGGGGTTGGAAGAATACTAACATTTGCAGATGATATTCTTGCATATAGGCAGGGGAGAGATAGGGAGCAAACAGCCAAGGAGTTACAGGCGACAGTAGATAAAGTGATTGACTAGTGCACAGAAATGAGTGCTGTCATCCGACCGGAAAAGGCGGCCGTTTTGTGGTGCTCTCTGGACAACAGGATTGTAAGTGCTGATGTCCCAAGCCTCGCGATAGATGGTAGAAATGTCAGCAGAGAGAAAAAACTGAAGTATCTGGGGATCACATTTGACAGGAGCCTATCCTTCAAGGACCATGTGTAGACGGTCGTGACAAGATCTCAAAAGGGACTCAATGCTCTTACAACTATGGCTGCAATGGACATAGAGCAGAGAATGCTTTTCACACTATACCAGCACTTGATCCTCTCAGTAATTGATTATGGATTAGGTCTGCTCACTGTCTCAGAGAGTCAGCTGGTGAAAGAGCGCATACAGAACGAAGCTATGCGGGTCATTCTGGGATGCACTAGAGACACTCCAGTAGTGTGTATGCGTTACATCCTTGGTCTGCCGACTGTTGCTGGTAGGCTCAAGGTGATGCAGGCGAAGGCATACCTCAGAGTAGCTGCAGACACAGACCACCCACTGCATGAGGCGCTGGACGCAGTTAAGGGTCAGCGACTGATAAGAGGGAAATCATGGATGGCTCAGGCGGAGGATACTATTGTATGTCATCATCCCTCAGTCTTTTCCAGCAGACGTTGCTAGGATGCGCTACCTGAAAAGTAAAGGCTATTAAAAAGCCCGACGAGAGAATCAACGTAACTAACTTTCGTTTGAATTAAGGCCATTGATTGGCCGAGCCCCGAAAACAACGGCTTAAGCGAGACAAAGGCTTGGTAGACAAAGCCGGCCTCGTCAATCGCCATGTTATCTTCAAGGTAGCGAGGGACCCATTGTTAATGGGTTAATTAATAGCCACTTATTCTCTGCGTTTTAGGCGCTAGAGATGCGGCTGGAGTATTGGAACTGAAGTTATGGTCAACTTATTTGGATTTAGAGGCAGGAAACTGGGTTATCAGCCTACCCCTAATATTCTACAGAGAGTGCTGGTTACTGCCACACACCCTGAACCTGAATGTCAATGCCTGGATAATTAATGGATTTTGAATATGCTGAAGTGGATTCCCTACCTCTGGGAACTTACAGATGGTGTTAATCTTTTCAATGTCTGCAAAGACATGAGGCATGCCTGGCCTAGATGGTTTTCAGCGTATACCCTCTTCTAAAAGTCACCGCCTGATTCCACAGTTCAACTGTCATATACCAGAGCTCATGGATAGTCTGGGGTTCACCATCATTGAACAGTATGGATTTACCAACTGCTTTTGGTGGACTTCCAGCTTCCTTTGAATCTTCTCATCCATCATATCCCAGACATGGACAATCAAGCACTATACCACCTCCCGGTCAATCAAGTCGTGTATTAAGCTGAAGAAAGATAGAGCCTACATCTTAACCCAGAAAAGGGCTGGAATATTCATGCCCAATTCAAGTTAGTTCTGTCAGGAAATACTATGGATTATGTGATGTCCTTCCTCATCCGAAGATGCTGAAAGTTGCTGTGCCTGATCCTAATCGAATCAATCACCTGGACACCTGTTTGTTACACCATGCCAGAACGCTTCAGACTTATAACTGTCTGATATACCAATCCGGAATGCCCCTAGCCCAGTTGCTTAGCAGCTGTGACTTGGTGGATTACAGTATATTCACTTTGGATTCATATGGATTACTCCTACATGTTTTTCGCTTTGGATATATGATCCGGAAGTGGAAGCTCCGTGTGTGTGTGTGTGTGCAATCCCCAATTTTCTGAATAGGTGGATATATGCAAAGCAGCTGTTTCCTGGATTATAGAGAGTGTGACTATGGCCAGACTTTTTTTCTAGTGGATAATGAAGGAGTCATCAACAGACCCATAGGATATTTCTAGAGACAGATTAGATAGATTTTCTTTATCTATTTCTTTGTATGGATTATTTACTTTGTTTGTGTGTAACACATGTATTTGTTGTGAACCTTTTTGGGGGATTTTTGGGGACTTCTGTTATGGTTGTATACTTTGTGTGCATTGCCTGAAATATGATAATTTTTTCATGTATATGTCACCATAATGTAGCCAACAGGGTTTGCCCAGGAACCAAATGTTTTCACAATACAGTTGTTGTTTTGGTTTAACCAAGCCTTGAAGTTACTTCATTGTAAACCTGTTGTTCCAAAATTGATGTTTATAGTCCAGTTATGGTTACTGTTATGTGATACAGTGAGTCATTGTACTGTTTTTGTCTAACAGTGGCTGTTTTCCTCTGTCATGTAATCCAGTTGTGGTGTCTAACATTGTTGTCCCTCTGTTATGTAATACTGTGGATGTGCATGACAGTGGATACTTGTCATTGTTTATATATATGTGGGAGATTAAATGTGGGGCGGGGCACTTACAAATAGACACACCTTTTGGGTAGAGTGATTAGTTACTCGGGTGTCTGTGGTAGAACTTCCTGGATCTCCCAGCCTTCTGTGGGAAACATTTCTTCTATATTAGTGTTGAACTTGCACCCTTTTCTGCCTTGTTCAATGCTTGGGGGTTTAACGAGCCAGTATATTATTTCCTATAGAGGGCGCGTTTGGGATTTAGACCCCATTCATACTGAATACCCCTTGCGAACTTGTCCTTATTCTAATTTATTATATTTACCACCCACATGCCCCTTGGAGAACATTAGGCGTGGAGAGGAGTGGGTCAGAGTGCCAGCGGAGCAGTCAGACTTGTGCAGAGTTATAATCACATTAAGCCGGGAGTGCAGGGAGTGGCCAGCAGGGGCCACGGAAGTGGAAATCCAGCAACTAATTCAGGACAATGCTCACTCGAGTGATGTGATTATCTACACAGATGGTTCGGTGTCAAGAGGTGAGAGAAGTGGCTGGGGGTTCATAGCCAAAGCTAATGGTCGATGTTTGGGGCAGGAGAGCCTGGCATATGATACCACAACATCCAGCTTAAGAATGGAAGTGGAGGCAGTCACTGCGGCTCTCCGCTGGATGGAGAATACGACACACACACACACACGTCGTGATTGTAACTGACTCAGAAAGCATGCTGACGAGGGTGAGGACGGGCAGACTTCGTGCTGAGTGGCTTGCTTCGCTTCGGAGGTCACGGGTGACAAGCATCGCCTGCATCTTTTCTCCGGGGCATGCCGGTGTGCTGGGAAATGAACAGGCGGACAGATTGGCTGGCTCTGCAGAACTTGGTGGAGTATTGATACATGACAAGGCAGACGTGGTTGCGGCCTTGTGGGAGCACGTGCACACGTCGGAGGAGCAAATGGATTACCATGGTCTGGCAAGAATGAGACAACGAGGATTGACGAGGGGATCTGGCCGACGCTCAACGCTCAGGGGAAAGGCGAGACGGACTTATAATCAGATTGCTACTGGTACTATTAGTGTTGGAATTCTTCGCTGGCTGCTGAGGATGGGGACGGAGCACTTATGGGAATGCCCCAAATGCTGTGATGTCGATTCCTAAATCAATAAATCAATCAATCAATCAATCAATCAATCAATATCCATAATCATTTATGGTTAGGTTATCTAATTTTGAAATGCAGTGTGTCGGCAGCAGCCTATTCAGACTCATATTTTCTATTTCCAACTTAAGACAATTACCAGTTTATAGACAAACCAGAACAAATCATTATTTTGCGCCCCAGAACAAGACACAATATATTACGCAACTGCATGTATACAAAATTTAAGATTGGCGAATCAGACATGTGAAAACATATGGATGGGCGCCACAGACAGCAAATTACAACATACTTGAAGACTGTCTAGAATACGACATATCTAGGCAAACTTTCTGGCCTAGAGAAATAACAGTGGAAAATAAACACATGGACAACGGTGTGAACTAAAAAAGACAGGGTGGTTCATGCAAAAGACAACATTGCAGATATAGACAAATTTCAAGAGAACGAAAGAAGAAGAAGAAGAAGAAGAAGAAGAATAAGAAGAAGAAGAAGAAGAAGAAGAAGAAGAAGAAGAAGAAGAAGAAGAAGAAGAAGAAGAAGAAGAAGAAGAAGAAGAAGAAGAAGAAGAAGAAGAAGAAGAAGGCGGATGAGGAGGAGGGGAGGAGGAAGAGGAAGAGGAAGAAGAAGATACTACTAATCTATCCCCTATCATCACTACCTTTCAATTAATCATCATCATCATCATCATCACTAACATCACCATCTACATTATCACTATCATTACCATCATCATTACCATCTCCTTTGCAGAACGTCGCTATCATTACAGATTCTCGATCATTCGTTAGTCCCCCTGTCCCATGCAATGGTGCCTTTATTGCCCCGTGTCTACAGTCATATTTGTCTACCCCAGACTTTCTTCCAGACACCATACCTTTTATTACTGTTTTTGATTTGTAAACCACCGCCACGTTTAAAGTATTTTATTTCCGAAATATGACGCTGCTCATGAGCCTGTTTTCTTCGATGGTCATGTCTTTTACAGTGTCAGAATATTTCTTGTAGAAATGTCTTTAGAAATTGAAACTCTATATCTTAATTACCATTAACACATTAATAGTTAGTTACAGTAAAGAAGTAATCCCATTAGTAGATTGTTACAGTAAAGAAGTAATCACATTATTAGATTGTTACAGTAACGAAGTAATCCCATTAGTAGATTGTTACAGTAAAGAAGTAATCACATTAGTAGTTTGTTACAGTAAAGAAGTTATCACATTAATAGATAGTTATAGTAAAGAAGTTATCACATTAATAGATACTTATAGGAAAGAAGTTATCACATTAACAGATAGTTACAGTAAAGAAGTAATTCCAATAGTACACTGTTACAGTAAAAAGGTTATCACATTAATAGATAGTCATAGTAAAGAAGTTATCACATTAATAGATACTTATAGTAAAGAAGTTATCACATTACAAGAGTAATAAATGGTTACAGTAAAGAAGTAATCCCATCAGTAAATTATTACAGTAAAGAAATGCCAAACAAGAACACTACGCAGGAAGCCAAAGAAGATTGATAAACCAACACAGAACTGGCGTCGTTAGCGGCTACACGTTGCGGGATTTGCTGAGGAGGGGATCCGAGCACTTATGGACTGAATGGTTCGATGTGCAATGAGAATGATCTGTCGACTAACTAACTAACTAACTAGTAAAGAAATGAAATTTTACAAATGAAAACTGTAAAAATTAAATATGGCCAGCATTAATGAATGTAGTTGGTATGGCTTAGTGAAATTAGTTGATAAGGTATGGGTGGCGGTTATCACATTTATAGATAGTTACAGTAATTAAGTAATTCCATTAATATTTACAATAGTTACAGTAATGAAGAAATCAAATTACCAGTTTGTTACAGTAAAGAAGTAATTACATTAGTAGTTTGTTACAGTAAAGAAGTAATTACATTAGTAGATAGTTACAATAAAGAAGTAATTACATTAGTAGATGGTTATAGTAAAGACGCAATGGCATTAGTAGAGGTTACAGTGAAGACGCAATGACATTTGTAGATAGTTACAGTAAAGAACTAATGTGTTCAGATCTGATAATGTAATACCCCGAACGGTTTGATAAATACGATTACAACACAAAGATAACAACCAGTATTTGAACATATGAACCACAAACTTAACACAGATACCGCATGCAGTCAACAGCCCAGGATTACACTCTTATCAATAATGAATTCAACTCGCAGTTAAGCCCAGTAATACGGAACACTGGAATAGTTCCCAGTGTTGTTATGTTGTCCAGTGTTGCACACTATTCTTTGGTGGACTGTTGTTACAAGGCAGTGATTTGTTTTATTACTTTAAAAATGTGTTTCTCGTAAATTCAAGAAGTAGCGTGATTGCTTCTATTTCTAAAACCACATAGCAGACGATAATTGTGGTATTACAATGGACTATAGTAAGTTGACTAAATTCACTGTGATCTTGCTAGACTTGAGCGTCGCTTGGGAGGCCAAAGAAGAATTGGCAGCCAACGCAGAATTCGTGTCGTCTGTCGCTACATGCTGAAGGTGATACTGGGACGGGGTCTAATCACTAATGGCATAATAGTTTGGTGTGGAACGAGAATGATCTATTAACTAACTAACTAACTAACTAACTAACTAACTAACTAACTAACTAACTAACTAACTAACTAGCTAGCTAACTAACTAACCAACCAACTAACTAACTAACTAAATAACTAACTAACTAACTAAGTAAGTAACCAACCAACCAACAAACCAACCAACCAACCATCAAACCAACTAACTAACTAACTAACTAACTATTCATTGGCACCTTGCCGTCTTGACAGACGATAGTTTGTGCTTCAAAAAGGCATAATAACTTTTACCCATGGCGGTAGCGAATGTGACTGGTAAGGCCAATTCGCGCTGCAAATGTTCGTTCACAGTGGGTGCATGTGAACACGTGGTTATTTCCACCATCATGCACCATCTTACGTCTCACACGCTCGGTGTGTGACTTATCTGCAATAATTTTCTCCTTTGTCTTTATTCCATTTCTGATGTTTGTCCTCCATGCAACACGTTCAGCGGCGACTTGCTCCCAGTGTGCATTATCAATGCGTGTATCAATCATGTCCCGCTTACACACATCTTTGTATCGTAGTAGAGGCCGACCCTGAAATCTCTTACCCATCTGTAATTCACCCAAAAAGATGTCCTTTGGTATTCTACCATCATCCATCCTCCTAAGATGTCCTATCCATCTAAGTCTACGAAGACTGAGCATGGAATGCGACATGAAGTATCTTGGAGAGACGGGCCTTCGTCTTGCGGACAGATTTAGACAACATTTATCCGATATCGACAGTGGTGCCAAGAAACCGGTACCCCTACACTTAACAGTTCCGACCACTGTGGGGTTGCCGACATACGTGTTACGGCGATAAAATCGTGCACATCTCACGAACGCGATCGCAAGATATTGGAAAACCGTCTTATCTTCCAGTTGGGTTCACTTTCCCCTCACGGCCTCAATGTCCAACACAGTTTTATTTAAGTCCCCCACGCCCCTTATCCACAACCCCCCCCCCCTCCATCTCCGCCATCTTATAGTCCACTTCATAGCCATTTGTATGTCCTTCGCAGGACGTGGTAGTCACCACTAGCATTATCTCTGCTTTCTGTGACTTCTTGTTTGGTTTGCATGGGGTCGTTTCTCATTGCGTTCTTAACTACCGTCACTTGTAACTTGGCGGAATTGCGTACTGCATCCGTTACATCGTAACAGAGTTTACACATCCATATTTTTCTATTCGCTCTCCTGGGCGCACCCTGATCCCCCTAGCGCGGTGGCCCTCACCGGTTGAATTAACCAATCACCGTGTTTCTGGCTGTACTGACCTTTAGGCAGTTGACCCCTTTACACTACATCCGTTCCATTCCAGACTTGGATAGCCGTCTCAAGCTTTGACGCAGATAAGTTGATATTTAGACATTCATGTAGTGTCGATCGTGTATTAGTTAATCTATTTTTGTTTGTTTGTTCTGTGCTGACGAAGGCCTTGGCCGCAACGTCCATTGTTTTTTGTAGTTGTGCTTTGGTAAAACTCTCAACCTACTTCTCGTTTTTCAGTGATTCATTCATCACTTAATGCCAAGAATTCTTCGCAGACACCGCATATGAAAGCTGTTTAAACGTATCTCTTGGTGTGAGTAAGTTGTCCAGGTTTCACTGCCATAAAGAAGAATACAAAGGAAAAAAGACTTGATAGACAAGGACTTTTGTTTTGGCAGTAAGCTTCCTGTTCGTGCACACTCTTTTTCTTAACCTGTTCATTGTTGTTGCTGCCTTACCAATCCGGATGTTGATTTCCTGATCTAGGGATAATTTGCTATTTACCACTGATCCTAGATATGTAAAATGGTCTACCATCTCTAGTTCGGCGTCGTCAATAAAAATTGATGGTACCCCATGTGCACCTTGTGACATAATCTGTGTCTTCTTTTTGCTAATTGTTAGACCGAATTCGGAACAAGCATTGGAGAATGCAAATAGTAGACATTGTAATTCTTCCTCAGAGTGGGTCGTAACTGCAGCATCATCTGCAAAAAGCAACTCTCTGATCAGTACCCTCCTAATTACGGTCTTTGCCTTCAATCTCTGAGCATTGTAGAGGCCGCCATCTGAGCGTGAGTGAATGAACATACCACCATCCTGATCACGAAAGGCATATTTCAGTAGAAGTGAAATATATATTCCAAAGAGAGTGGGAGCTAGTACACAACCTTGCTTAACTCCACTCTTGATTTCAAACTCTACAGAAGTTGCACCATCAAACTTGATTATACCCTTCATGCCTGTGTGGAACGATTCCACAATGGACAGAAGAGTTGGTGACCCACGCGTCTGACCAAATCAAATGCCTGTGTGACGTCGATGAAGGCAATAAACAGTGGTTGACAACTAACTAATAGTGTTGACAACTAATAAACAGTGACAACTAACTAACTAACTAACTAACTAACTATCTAACTAACTAACTAACTAACTAACCGTGATCTAAGATACATTACTTGAGAGGGAGTCTACTGGGCGAAGTAGGTACCGTCTGACTCACTCTCCGAAGGTTGTAGGTTCGATTCCGAGCGACGTCGTTCGGTTCACGAGTTCAGTTTTCTAGGAGACTCCTGTGGGTCGCCGCTGCAGCTGAGGAGTTCATTTTTTGTGGGATGCTTTCGGTAGGCCACCCTGCGGAAAGAGGCCTAGCTATGTGGGATAAAACCCGGTGCAATGAAGTAGATCTTCTTGCCTTTAAGCCCTTGTTAAACATTACTTGAGCGCTGATTAAATGTATTTTATTTTAGACTTTCAACTCCACTAGAGAGTTACGGAACCTTCATGATTAAAGTATAAGAAGACATTGATTTTTCCTTTACTTAAAAATATATATCTTTTACATTAAAACAGAAGCTTGGTAGATTCTGGCTTCTAAAACCTTTAACATCATCATCATCATCATCATCATCATCATCATCATCATCATCATCATCTCATCATCATCATCATCATAATCATCATCATCATCATCATCATCATCATCATCATCATCATCATCATCATCATGCAATGAACAGCAAGCGCTTAAATTTATTACATGTTCCAAAGCCTAGATTTGGCTTATATTAAACATGTTTTGCGTATTCTGGTGCTCACTTATTGAATGGCATTCCAACAGATATGAAAACTCCAATGAGTCCCTACACATTCAACCGAAAACTCTTTCAATACTTACTCCATACCGACTATATGCCCCCTTAAGTCACCTACTGGCACCATTTTTTCATTATCATTTTTCATGACCACTGACAATAATATAAGATATGCACATTGTAACACTAACAGATATGTGTAAATAGTTCAGTGTGTGTGTGTGGGGGGGGGGGGTTGTTTTGTAGGGGGTGGGTGCACGGGTGGGCGAATGAGGATGTGTGAGTGGGTGGTTGCGTGGGTAGGTGTCTGTGTGAGTGTGAGTGAGAAAAGTGAGTTGAACGTGTGAGTGTGAGCGGGTGTCTGTGGGGTGGGTGTGTGTGTGAGGGTAGGTGGGTATATCTGTGTTGGTGTGGGATGTGGGGGACGTGAGTAAGTGTGTGTGGGGGGGGGTGAGTATATGTATTTGGGTGAGGGGTGTGGTGGGTGTGAGTGGGTGTGTGAGTGAGAGAAGAGTTAAACGTGCGTGTATATGGGGGTGAGTGGGTGTGGGTGTGAGTGTGAGTGAGAAAAGGGTTTTTTCGCTATGTGAATGTAACATGCAAAATAGTTAATTGATGAATGAATGATGATTGATTGAAAGGGCGAATGTAAGACGGGCCTGTGTGCCCAATTTGTGACCCTTTGACAATAAAGTTCGTTCGTTCGTTTGTTCATCTTCAACTTTTGCCGTCAAGCGTCGTGGGGAGGAATAATTGGCGCTCCTTGAGCAGTAGTACGTGAACAAATAAATTCCCTACAGCTTGTTGGACCAGTCGTAGGTTCATCCTTCTTTGAACACACTGATCTGAGAAAACACACACGAAACACATATTTAACCTCCAAATCACAGCGAACACAGCTTTCTCCGCCATGTCGACCTACACCAACTTTAATAACATAAATTCAGTGTTCTATTACTTGCCGGGTTGTCCACTTAAATGTGTTGCTCCAAATACATAACACACATATAAAAGCTTCCTCTTCTTCTTTGTTCAACTTCAACGTCAAGATGAAAGAATGCAAAGTTAGGATAAGTAAACTTAACCTTGTTGACATCTTCATAGTCTGTCCTGAAATGGAGCGAGTGTAGACAAACATCGTTTTCTCTGTTCTACGAATGTCGGACAATTCGGCCAGAAATATTTAGCTTACCGATAAATGCAATGCAAATAAATCTCTGAGAATACCATAATAACTTGAGATATACATTCGCAGGTATTGATCGGCTTCATAGAGGTAAGTGAAGTAAGCAGAGTTCATAAGCACCTTGACAATATAAATATTCAATTCTGTAGGCGCTAACAGATTAGAACCTTCTTGAGCAGTAACCGCTATGGGACTATGTCACTTAACACCACACTCGCATGTATCTTATATGTGAGAATGACTAATTTAGTCGTTTGAAAATTGCAAATATTAGAAGTAAAACGGAATATATATATATATATGACATCAGACTTGTTAGTAACCTGTACTGGGAACAAGTGCGAAGCGTAGTGTCCCCAGTTTTTTCAACTTATAGATAGAAAGAATATTTAAACAAGTTGGAGAACTGCCTGGACTTAACATCAGTGGAAGAATCATAAACAATCGAAGGTATACTGATGATAACAATGAACAAACGAGCGAACTTTATTTTCAAAGGGTCACAAATTAGGCGGGCAGGCCCGTTTTACACTCGACCCTTCCAACCACTCATCTTGCGTTCATCAATTATCTTTTGTGCATATTACATTCACATAGGGGAAAAACATTGTCAAATGAATGCTGTGAAATAAACAATGCATATTACCATGTTATGAGACAGTCAGGCGGACAGACACACGTACACACGCCTACACTGTGAGAATTACCAGCGAGCAGATCACTGGGCCGGGGAGAATATTGCCGACGATGTTTTAATGTATCGTCAGGGTAAGTATAGATATCGGGTTTCTGTGGAACTACAAACCGAACTCAATCGCATAAGCGCTTGGTGTGTGGAATCTGGGGCAATGGTCAACCCAACGAAAGCAGCAGTGACAAGGTTTTCTTTGAATAACCATATTGCCAACACTCCAACACCAACTGTAAATCTGTGTTCAGAGGCTGAGGAAAGAACGCAGGAAATGAATTATCTGGGGATACGTTTTGATCGAAGCCTTGCGTATAATGAGCACATAGACCAGGCGATAACAAAGGCCAAGCGGGGGTTGGCTGCGATGCGGGTGACGGCGGCAGCAAACTGTGAGCAGCGCCATCTATGTCTTCTATACGAGGGGCTAGTCATGTTTGATTTGGAGTATGCGATGGCGATCCTGACTCTCAGCCGTAAGCAGATAGAAAGGATGGAAAGGATACAGAACGAAGCTATGCGTATTATTCTTGGATGTACAAGAGATACAGCATGCAGGGCGATGCGCTATCTTCTTGATTTTCCAACCATTGAAGACAGAATACAACTTTGCAGAGCACGTGCCTACCTCAGTGTCAATGCAAACACACACCATCCACTGCATAGTAAAATTAAGAAGGTTAAGGGCAGCAGATTAAAAAGAGGAAGGTCGTGGATGTGTCAAGCCGAAGACATTCTTCAACAGGTGTGTTCACTTGAGGACTTAGAACCTGGCGAAGAGTGGGTACAAATGCCAACAAATTTCTGTAAGTCTTTTTCAGTTTGCATCCAATTAGACAGAAAATGCAGACAAGAAAATCCGGCTGCTGTGGAGGCAGAAGTACAAGCTTTGATTTTCGAGAATTCGTTAGACGGTGATGCTGTCATTTACACAGTTGGGTATGTCGTTTGACGTGTGAGACGTTCATGGACCTTTACGGCTCAGACGGAGGGAAGATTTGAAGGAGGATTCTGGTGCTTTTGTTGTGACCACAAGTAGCCTGATTATGGAAGTCATGGCAGTAAGTAAAACAATAACATGGCTCGAGACGCAGACATTCACTAGGGCATGTTTCCTTAGCGACTCGATGAGCATGCTCAAAAGGAAAGAGATGAGGTGGATCCGAAGAGAGTGGTAGGTGTCTCTGGGGCAGTCTCGGCTGGCAAAGTTTAGTTTCATTTTCGTGCCAGGAGCGAGCTGATAAGCTCGTAGGTAAGGCTACTGTGGAGGGCGGACGCGCTATGGACCAGACTGACATTCTGAATGCTTTTCACGAAGTAAATCGTTCGCAAGAACCAAATCATGACTGTGAATCTACAACAATGGTCAGGATGCGAGAACAGCAAATTAAAAGAGGTGTGGCCAAATAAGAACACTAAGCAGGAAGCCAAAGAAGATTGATAAACCAACACAGAACTGGTGTTGTGAGCCGCTACACGCTGCGGGATTTGCTGAGGAGGGTATCCGAGCACTTATGGACTGAATGGTTCGATGTGCAATGAGGATGATCTGTCGACTAACTAACTAACTAACATACGTACACAAGTACTTACATTAACACATAATACATACCTACATATTTACTTACATCATTTACACAAATTCTCACAGTTACGCCGCACCCACTCAATAACACACCAACACACATACCCGTTTGCCGGTCCGGTAATGTAATGGCTAGACACTCGTCTGCCGGTCCGGTCGTGTAATGGCTAGACACTCGTCTGCCGGTCCGGTAGTGTAATGGTAGACACTCGTCTGCCGGTCAGGTATTGTAATGGTAGACACTCGTCTGTCTGTCCGGTAGTGTAATGGCTAGACACTCGTCTGCCGGTCCGGTAGTGTAATGGTAGACACTCGTCTGCCTGTCCGGTAGTGTAATGGCTAGACACTCGTCTGCCGGTCAGGTTGTTAAGGGTTACCGACCACATCACCGATTAATCTATAAAAATATGGTACTTGCCCATTGTCCCTTAAAACGTTTTAAAGGATCCTTTTATTTTATAAAAATACTGTTTGGTCGACTCGGCCCAAAATAATGATGTATCACTTAATGTGCTGGAAGTTAAAGCCAGTTGGAGGCATTCTAGACGTGTACCGATGTGTCGGCAAAATGTGGGTCTAGTACCACAATCTCAGTACGTCATATAACACAGAAATGGGATGTTTAACTTCAACTAACTTCTCTCTTTTCACTGCAGGACCCCGATATGTGGAATGACTAACCGTGTCTTTGTGTTGAACTGTCTACCACTTCAGGTGGTTAGCAGAATACTAAGAACGGTAGAACAGAACTGTGAAGAACATCGCTTAGACACTTAAAGGATTACATATTCTGGGGATAGTTTCTGCCTCGTTGAGTCGTGACTTTGGTATGGATTCATCTCTTTCTGGAAGCGATATAGCCGAGACTGCTATAGATTTTCTTGAGGATGACAGCGATGCGGTTGTGCCCATAGATGTACATGTGAAAAATCTCAACTACACGATCACTGACAAACCCGGCAGTTGGTGGCAGAAACTGACCAATCTGCAGGTACGTCTTGTGGTGTTGTTGGGCCGTACGCCCTTAAAACTATTCTGTACAGGTGTTCTATAGTAGAAGTTAGTTAGTTAGTTAGTTAGTCGACAGATCATCCTCATTGCACATCGAACCATTCAGTCCATAAGTGCTATAGTAGAAGTATTATTGACGAGTCTGTTTTACTGTTTTTGTTTTCTACGTCACTTAAACATATGCGTTACGCTGTGTTGTTTTGGAAGTCACTCTTTAAACTTCCGGTGCGATGATGACGGTACAGTGGGTTCTCCCCCTATAATGGTCAGTTTGGTCTGAAACATTGACGTTCCGCCCTTCCCTTGGGGATGTAAATTGCAAGTACCTCAGAAGTCGAAGCGGTTGTGCCTGAGGGTTAGGGACACTGGTAATGGTGAAAGCTGGCCTGCACGCCAAAAAAAAAAAAAAAAATTCAGTTCATTATGGACTACAGTCAAGTTCAAAGCGAGCCAAATAAAAGAAAAAAAAAAAAAACAAAAAAAAAAAAAACATAAAAAATAAAAATAAAAACAATATGTTGTTTCGTATGTAGAAAATATAAGGGAAAATCATGGATCATTTGTTTCTCTGTTCTTCTATTCTACGTTACTTAGCAATGTGCATTACAAGTGTTGTTCTCTTTGCTAGTCGTTAGTCATGGTTCCAACTTCATGGCAAAGGGTCACCCCATAATGCTTCGTTCCTGTGCCAGTGAATATCATACAAAATGCTCCACACTGCCCCATGTGCAAAGTGGAACAGACAACAGTCCCAAAAACACCATCAGCACGCACAGGTATACATGCATAAGGTCGCTGTTCAAAAGAACAGACCGCCACTAACATTACAGTCCATCGTTGATGGAAGCGGCAGTCACTAGAAAACCAGCAGCTGCACACACACTACTGCATAAGGCAATACCAGCTAGTTCAGCAAATGATCGTCCGTAATTTTGCTGAAAATGCAGTACACAATACAAACCACCGCGGACAGATGTAAAAGCACTCCGCGTGAAATCTATAACTCTCAGTATCGCTCCACGCACTTAACCCAGTAGCCGAGCGAAGGAATCATGTACTACCAGTCCAGCATGAGGAAAATGCGTAAGGAAACCGTAGCCAGAAGCAAAAACACTTCAGAAAGTAACAGCTCAAAAGCCTATCCACCATATTGGAACGGTTGTCAAATTGTCTGTGTGTATGAAGTATTTGTTAGGTAGTGTGTTGGTTGTCAATAAAGCAATAATTACTCTTTTTTTTTAATACTGTATGTGACGTATGCTTGACTATTGGTGTGGTATTCTACATCAGATAAAATACTTTAACAGTGTTGTGCTTTATGAATGTAGTATATTTTATGGTAGTGTGTTCGATGTTACTAAAGCAATCCTTACTTGTTTTGCGTTCCATATAAGATGTATGCTTGACAGGTGGTTTAAAAGACAAAAGGATGGATTTCATTGCACCGAGTTGTATCCCATATGGTTCGGTCTCTTTCCGCAGGACGACCTGCCCAACGCGTCACACAAAACACGAACTTCGTAGCTTCAGCGAAGACCGCTAGAAGTCTCCTAGAAAATTGTACTCGCGAACCGAACGACGCAAGCCGGAATCGAACCCACAACCTTCAGAGTGCGAGACATGAGGGGTATTTCGACACGCAGATCTCTTTGACTGGTGATGTGTAACAGAAAAGTCCTTCAAAAGTGTGATGTCCATGCAAGAAGATGTCCACAGGACATTGCGGACACCTTCACCATGAACATGCATGAGGCAGAAGAACTACTTTTCGGCGGCGTTGAGAGCGTCGTTCAGCTAAGGACTAGCTATATGATGAAGAATCACAGATAGCGCAGCGGCTTGTACACGTATCTGCTGGCCTTGTGATCATGTGTTCGAATCTTTATCCAAGAAGGACATTTTTGGTTTTAATTGACTTAGGATCCCAGCTTGGCCCAGTCAAGTAACGGGTACTGGGAAATTTTCTGGGAATCAAAGGTGGCCGGTGTGAGAAAAACTATATCACTCATGAAGTGCTCATTGGTCTAAACAAATATTGAGCTACCATCATACCATGTTCCTTATAATCATCAGAGCTTTATGTTTTACTTAATTATTTTTTTCAGTGCCATGACGGTTGGTGCCGGCGTTCATGACTTTCCACAGATCTCGGTCTTTAGTTTTCTGCATCAACTCTGCTGATGACATTCCTCCATGTCGCCGTCTCAATCCATCCAGCATCATTTCTCTTGATTGGCCTATGTCTTCCTCTTCCCTCGATCTTTCCAGTTGTCACGATGTTCTCCAACGCCTCTCTTCTTATCACAGGACCAAAGAAAGCTGTTTGTCTCTTTCTTATTGTTGTATATTATGTTCTAGTTTCATTAGCCACTTTCAGGCAGTCGTTGTTAGTTACTCTGGCAGTCCAAGGAATTCGCAACATTCGTCTCAAGAACATCTCTGTTGCTTCCAAGTTCTTCCTAATGTGTTCATTTACATTCCAAGATTCACTGCCATACAGCAATACAGGTTCTATATAGCACTTTAGCAATCTCTTCCTTACATTCAATTATAGTGACTTACTGCATAGGATACGCTTCATTTCTGAAATTCGGCCTTTGCTTGCACTATTCTGCTCTTAATCTCTGTTGTGCATCTGCCATCTGATGTTATAAACTGTCCACTTGGTTAAGAATTTTCCCTTCTATTTCTATTTCACAATTTAGTGTCACCTTTTTCTTTGATATCACCATTGTTACTGTTTTCTTGATATCCAAGACGAGTCCTTTCTTTCCACTTTCTGTTACTATAATATCCAACAATAGTTGTAGATCTGTTGTATTATCCACAACCAATACTGTGTCATCTGCATAGTGTATATTGTTTTTATTATAACCTCTGATTAATATTCCTGGCTTCTCTTTGATCTCTCTCATTGTTACTTCGCTATAGAGGGAGAAGTGATCCGGTGACAAGACACATCCCTGTTGCAGTCCTAGCTTTATTTGTTCATAATTGCCCTCTTTATTTCCCATTTTAATTGCTGCTACTTGGTTCCAAGCTGCAGAAACAACCATCCAAAAAATGACGATAATAGGTTGCAAGAAATAGATGACGGAAGACATCTTAAAACTCATGGAAATAAGAATAAATAACAATACTAAAAAGGAAAAATATGAAGAGATTCACAGGAAAATTAGTCAGCTATGCAGAGAGGCAAAAGAATCATGGCTTGAGGAAAATTTCAAGGAAATTGAAAACCAAAACAACACTCGGAATACCAAATTAATGCAAAAAAGAATTAATGACATCACTAACAAAAGAACACACACATCAACGGGTTAACCAAAGATGGCAAAATCATAATAGAAAGAAGATCAGATTTTACATGCGTTGTCAGATTATGTGAAAGACCTTTATGATGATACAAGAGAAGAGCAATATGATCATCGGAATAATAATGAAGGACCATCAATTTTGAAGATGGAAGTTCAGAATGCTCTTAACCATATGAAAAGTGGCAAGACCCTGGGTACAGATAACATCACAATAGAAATGATCAATACCTTAGAAGAATGTGGAATAGATCAAGTCAGCAGACTGCTTCACGCAATATACGATACTGGAGATATACCTCCTGAATTATGTAATTCTATATTTATTGCAATCCCGAAGAAATGAGGAGCCTTGGAATGTGCCTCTTTATAGTTTTTATTTAGGGTTTCTCCATACTCTTCCCAGTCTTTTTGTTTTCCCCTCTTTACTATTCTATTCACATGCCTTCTTGCTATTCTATATTCTATGTAATCACATTCCTGTTTGCTCTTCAACCACTTTTTATATTTTTCCTTTTTGTCTTTTACCGCTTTCTTTACCGCTTCGTTCCACCAACTTGTTATTTTCTTTATCTGTGTTTTGCGTTTTTTCGTGGTTCCACATGTTAGTTTTGCAGTATTTAAAATGCTTGATTTGAACATCTCAAATTCTTCATCCAGTGTGTTTCTTTCTATAGGTAATTTTACAAAGTTTTCAGTTAGTTCTTTCTTATAATTTTCCCTTACTGCCTCGTCTTTAAGGTTACTTAAGTTTACTGATTCGTATGGCATGTATTTTCCTGCTCTTTGTTTTCTTCTTCTGATGGTTCTTATTGTGGCAACGACTGCTTTATGGTCTGTGTTTATACTTAAATTAGGTACTGCCCTTGCATCTAATATACTTCTCTTTCTGTTACTTCTTGTTAATATAAAATCAATTTGGTTTTTAGTATCTAGATCGTTCCATTTATACCAGGTGTATATTTGTGAGTCTTGATGTTTATAGGATGTGTTTGTTATACAGAGGTCATGTTGGCTGCATAGCTCTATCAGTCTACTTCGGTTATCATTCCTTTCATTACGCTGATCTCCAAATTCCCCCATATGTTTTTCTATGCCCACTCTGTTATGTCCTAGTCTTGCATTGAAGTCTCCCATAACTATGATGTTGTCCTGCTTATCTATTTCATATCATTGATGTCTTCGTAGAATTTCTCGCATTCTTGCTCATTTTTGTTTGTATTACATGGTGCGTATATTTGTACATATGTTGTAATTGTTTGTTCTTTTATTCTCACTGTTAGATTTTTTCTGATATATATTTTATTTCTAGTATTCCTCTTGCTAGCCGTGGTTCGATGACCATTCCCACACCGTGTCTTGCCCTCTCCTGTTGTTCTACTCCAGAGTAGACAAACGTGTAACTGTGGTGGAGCTCCTTACATCCTTTCCCCTTTGTTCTGGTGTCCGCTATTCCCATCAGTCCAATTTTCCTCTCTTCCATTGTTTCTATAAGTTCTTCTTCTTTACTACTGAGACCGCAGACGTTCATTGTGCCTATTTTTTGAGTAGCTGATCTATCTCGTAGTCCAGTAACATTGCCGGGTCGATATCCGTTTGGGTCAGTCTGTTTATACTTCTTAATTTTTCTACGAGCAGGATGAAGATCCCCTGCCGGCTTGTTAGACCAGTCGCAGGTTTAGGACACAAATCTGACCACAGGGAGTTCCATCCCCTATGGCGAGCCATAGCCCCGTTAGCCCATGACCTCGCTGTCCATGGTTTCCCGGTCTGCACCACGTGGAGGTGGGGTTGTACTTGTGTAGTCAAAGGTCATCGGCAGGCTACTAATTTTCCCTTTTCACCCCTCCTGGGAGAGGCTAGCCGATCCTAACCCTGCTGGCTGCAGGGCCAGGCGCAGTCTACACCTTGCAGACCTTCAACATATCATTCGGTAGATATCCACTGCTCTAAATATCATTCAACATTTTGGTTGATATTTCAATTTTTTAACGTAATTAATTACTTACTTAATTAATTTTTTACTTATGTAATTATTAATAAACTACAAATATTCATTAACTGGTGTCGTGCAGAATATAAGGACTGAAATAATATACCAGCATCACTAAGAGCTTATGAAATGAACTAATCAAACTCCAGTGAATCAAGATGTGAGGGAAATACACTGGCGCTGGATAGAACACACACTGAGAAAACATGTTTATAGGATAACTAGAAAGTAGCTTCTCTGCAACCGGCCTGACTAAACCAATAGATCACTGGTTCTCAGCCGGTGGGGAATCCCCCCCCCCCCCCCTCCAGGGGGGAATTTTAGGATTTACAGGGGGGAATTAAGATTATTTCTAGATTGCGTTAATACAAGAACCGATTACTTGATATTGTTTTTCCCTTCATACTTTACGGTTCTGTACGTATCACCCTTCTGAAATTCATTTTATAACGTAAGTAGATACGCAAATCACGTTTTATGTAGATGACTAGACTTGTTTTAGTATGTGCTATTAAATTTAGCTTCAATTATTACGTATACTGTGTAGGGGCAGGGGGAATTTTTAGGGAGGAAATACGAAAAAAGGGGGGGGGGGAATGACGTTCTGAAAATATGGTGATGGGGGGCACGGGCCAAAAAATGTTGAGAACCACTGCAATAGATAGAGCCTCAAATACAAAGGGCCTAGAGAATTGGAGACATGAATGAATAATGTGAGGAAGACAAGGAGGCCGTTGCAGGTGATGGCAACAGATGGCAGGTCTTGGTGTGAGGTGGTTGAGAGTATTCATTATGGAATGAATGGCAAAAGTCTATATACATACAGTGTGTGTGTGTGTGTGGTGTGTGTGTGTGTGTGTGTGTGTGTGTGTGTGTGTGTGTGCGTGCGCGCGTGCGTGCGTGCAACAGGGGTGTGGTTCCTGAGAGGAATGTTGCGAATACCTTGGACTGACATGGTAACTAACGACGATTGCCTGTAAAGGTAGATGAAAGTCGTATATTATATAGAACTATAAGAAGGCGGTGCCGGACTCCCTGGTCTAGATGTTACACGACTTTCTCCGTAATCCCTTATACTCTCGTGAGTAACTACTGAGCGTAATCTTGCCAAGAAATCAACAATCAGCTGAAAGATGATGATGTTGACAGCGATGTCCTGTAAAGGATATGCGAAAAACAAAAAATAAGAAAGCGACAAACCTCATTGGTTGGTCATGGAGTAAATAGAGAGACGTTGGAAAATATTGTAACCACTGGAAATATCAGTTAGAGAAGAGTCATAGGCGAACCGAGAGAAACTATCCTGCGTGGATTGAGACGAGGGCATAAATGGATATATATTTATTGGAGATATGTGTGTATATATGTGTATGTGTGGGGATGTGTGTAGGTGTGTGTGTGTTTGTATGTGTGTGTACATACAGCATACACAGGGCTGCAAGGTAAACATTAAAATAACAGCCGAATGCCAGTCGTCATTATTTAAGATCGAATATATTACACTTGCAGATGCCCTGGGAATGGCTGGAAAAAAGGACGAATCAATAATGTTCTACAAGATATCAGTTTCACAGCCAAGAGTGGTCGGCTGATGGCCGTCATGGGAGGCTCAGGTACGAACCTTCTACGAGTTTTGTCTCTCCTTGCCTATTGGAGTTCCATATCCACGACTGCCTAGTTCACCGTTCTCGCTTACTATTCTATTTTCATCTCTTATCTCGTTGACTAGTCCATCGTTCTCTTATACTCTCTTGTTCCTTTTCTATTATCCTTTATCTCATTGACTAGTCCGTCGTTCTTGCATTTTCTCATGTTTCCATTCTGTTTCTCTTCCATATCTCGTTGAGTAGTCCGTGATTCTCGCATGCTCTCTCGTTTCCTTTCTATTATTGTCCCTTATCCCTTGTGTTCTATAAACTATATCCCACGACACACCAGTGCATTTCAAAGGATCAATAGTTTGTCGCTGTCGTTTCAGAGCATATCAATCTGTATATATAAAAGGCGATGTATGTAAGTATGTCTGTATGTATGTCTGTATGTTATTTATGCGTTCGTAAACGGTCCATCCGATTGAGATGAAATTTTCTACACGTCTTCCTCTCATTCCCATGCTGCCAACTGTCATAGTTTGATAGTGTACAAACAATTATTTACTTAATATTATTTAATATTAATTTACATTATAATTTATGTATAGCGAGGGGACATAACTTTTAATAGCATTGCTATATATGTATAATTGTTGTATATTTCTCAAATAGGTGGACCTTTTCGCTACAGTTATCTACAGGCATAAGCATTATAATCCTCCTCCTCCTCCCCTCCTCCTACTCTCCCTCCTCCCCTCCTTACCTCTCCTACGCCCCTCCTCCACCCTCTCCTCCCCCTAATCATACTCCTCCTCCTTCCCTCCCCCTCCCCTCCTCCTCCTACTCCTCCTCCTACTCCTCCCCCTCCCACATCATCCTCCTCCCCTCCTCTTCCCCCTCATTCCTCCTCCTCTTCTTGCTCCTACTCCTCCTCCTCCCCCCTCCTCCTCTTACTTCTCCCCTCCTCCTCCCCCTCCTCCTCCTTTTTCTACTGCTGCTGTTGGTCTTCGTTTATCTAAGGTTGTTCCCTCCTCCCCCTCCGCCTCCTCTTCCCCCTTCTCCTCCTCTCCTCCCCCTGCTCCTTCTCCCCCTGCTCCTCCTCCTCCCCTCCTGCTCCTCCTCCTCCCCTCCTGGTCCTCCTCTCCCTCCTTCTGCTCGTCCTCCTCTTCTTCCCTCTCCTCCTTCTTCCTCCTCCTCCTCCTTCCCATTCCTCCTCCTTTTCCTCCTCCTTCTTTTTCTTCTTCTGCTGCTGCTGCTGCTGCCGCCGCTCCATTTACCCAAGTTAATTGTTGGGGGAAGATGTAAAGATCTTTCAAGTGCTCTTTCTAATAATAGACAGTCAGACAGACAGATAGGATAGTCGGGAACGGGAACGGGAGCTTATATGACTACTTACATGAATTAAATGAGATGCTCCCCCACCAGGGAGTGGGCGAAGCCGGGCCGGGTCAGACAGATAGACAGACAGATAGACAGGCAGACAGATAGATAGTCGGGAACGGGCACGGGAGCTTATATGACTATTTATATGAATTAAATGAGATGCTCCCCACCAGGGACTGGGCGAAGCCGGGCCGGGTCAGCTAGTATGTTAATATAGAAATGGACATGTTTCATCTCAGGATGTACGTGTTTATTCAGTCTTGATTTGTGTTTTGCTTTATTAAGAAAAGCCGAGAGTGTCACACACAAACAGACGCGCGAACAATTAGACAAACACAGACAGCGGATCTATAAAACCAGTGACTGACAGTTTATGCGGCCAATGAAATAAGTCATGGATTGTTTAATTACGAAATGCTTGGAGTACTGACATACTGGCCAATTATTGAAATATAAACGTCGAAATGCATCATTAACAATCATATAAAAATAGCAGAATCGGTTAAACAATAACAAACGAACATTGTAAATATAATTTCAGTACACGTTTTTAACGATGCAATTCCTCCAAAATGGCCGTGTATCTTGCCAGCATGTATGCATTTATTAATATGCGGTGTGTTTAATTTTCTTAGTCGGTAGCAGTTTGAAAGCACTGCCACAACAAGTCTTCATGGTGTAGATTTTGGCTCGATAGCCTTAGTTTCCATCTTCACTGTGCTTCAGATTTGTCTGGGATTTACTTTTCGTGTTTAATAGTAACATATTTAGACTGGAGATTAGAGTGGCTGAGAGGATTAATGCGCTTACACTTTCTCTTGTGGCGTCGGGGTAGTAGGTTCGCACCACACTCCGGTCAGTTGGACTTGAATGTTGACTTCGTGTTCAGAATGCAATGGCAAACTATTGGACGTAAAATTGCCTAGTAAATCACAAACTGCCATTATGTGTTGGATATGATGGCAAGGATCCTGCAAAGCACATGCATCGTTCTATATTTGGAAGAGTATAAATTGTTCAGTTAACGGTTTCGTTAAAATACAATACACGTGTCAGCGGAAGATAGTTAATCAGGCTGGGAATCTAATGGAGCGCTATTAGTGCTTCACAATCGACATCTTTCTTACTTATACTGAAAATACTTACAGTTACTAGATAATACAGCATCGAACAATTTGCATAATCAGTCACATCACAAAGGTTTTGACTAAGAATCATTATGTCAAAGCATTAGGGAGAAAACAACCAGAATTAGAGGGAAGAACATGTGGGTTTGTAGAAGGCAAGGATACATCAAATGCGTTCATACATCTTTGTTGCATTAGCTATTATAGAAGTAAAGCCACATCAGACATGATAAAGGGGTTTGTGATTTTTCAAACTGGCGGGAAGGACTTTAAGCATGTACAGAACATGTACAGAACATATTCAGGAAACAAGTTGCCATAAAAATATGACAATGAAGTAGGCCAATACCAGCCAATCAAAATAGGCGAGGAACAGGAATGTGTAATGTCTCAACACATTCCCCTTAACCCCCTCCCCCCCCCCCCCCAAAAAAAAAAAAACCTCTCCCCCCTTCTCCCCTCCAGTCCCCAATTCCTCACCATATAGTGAAATTCTTAAGAAAAAATGGGAAAGATGTGAGAGGATTCGTCGCGGAAGACATGTATTAACAATAAAAGATGTGCAGACATTATAGACTGCAGACAATGAACTGCATCTGCTACATTTAGTGAAAGTGGCTGCTGTGCCCCGTGATCAGCTTTGGTTTGAAAAACATTGTAAGAAAACAGAAATTATGATCATCTTCAAGAAGAAAGAAATACTTTAATGTGCCATCGAAGCCAATGGAAAAATCCTTAAACAAGTAGAAACATTTGACGTAGACAGACGCGATTTTTATAGAAAATTATGGAGAGAAATAAACTAGAAGACATAGTTATGGTTTTCTTTTGTCGAAGTTTAGCTCCGTGCTTGACACATATAAAACACTTTTTAGAAGGTTACTATAGCGAATGGATAAGAGCCCTCGTTCTTAAACATCCGGTGTGCTAATGTAACAGTACAGCGAAGGGACGATGGACTATCAACAACTCAAAGACGGTTCCAGCTCCATGTTACTTTATTAAGAATCAAGCCAGATCAAGCTCAGTTAAATCATGCGTCCATCTCTTCTCTAGTCCCCGATGTTAACTGATCCGTAACCACAACTACGTCACGACTTGAGCATCTTTCTTCCCATTCTACCCTGATGCTCAAGCGTGCTGTAGTTTTGCCCACCCCATATACACTTACTGCTACACCTTCCTATGTTTCTAAAGACTTTTTTCCCTTAAAAAGTCTTACTCCCAATCCCCCTACTCTATTCCCTCTCTTTCCTTACCATCCCACAGCTCCTCTAATCTTCCCCAAACCAACTTTATTTAAATAAACAATCTATTCGTAACTCTTTCCCCTGCTATATATCAACCCACTTCTTCTTCGTTTCTGGCCCTTCAAAAAAAAAAATAACATATTTACATATCCTTAATAACATTTAAATCTCAACTTTTTACATACATCCCTAAACTCTTTCTTAAATACTTCTTCTTCTCTTTCATAAGCATCCCTTAAAATTTCAAAATTTCTTCTTATAAATCCCTATTTTCCCCAAATTACTTCTAATTCTCTCTTTCAAATAACCGAACATCCCATGTAAAAACAAAAATCTGGCACCCCATTCAAAGAAAGAAGTAGAACTCTTTAGACAAAAACCCATCCCTAAACCAACACTCCTTTACCCCCCTAGTCATTTTAGACTTTATGTAATAAAGTCTAAAACAATTATATCTTCTAACCCTACCCCTTATTTGGTAACAGTTTACGCTGCTATTACAGCATCAATTACCACCATCAAAAATTATTATTCACCCCCCAAATGTCTATATATTACAGACATACTAATTTTAGTACCTTACCTCAACCTTGCATTGTAATGTCAACCACAAAACATCTCGGGACAAATTAAAAAGGTCCTTTTCCCTTAAGACCCCTCCAACATTATACACATCCCCTCACATAAAAATCTTCTCCTATACCTCACTCAGATTCTCTCGCCGAAAATTTCAGCGCCCCCTTACTGTCCTTTATTATGGGCATATCTATTAAAACCTCCACTTATGCCATTATAAACAGCACAATATACTACCCCAAACTCCTGTCTGTGACTGCTTGCAATCAATCCATATATCACGGACCCTAAAAAACCCCATGAGATTATGTCTCCACTATTTCATTTCTCACATTTAAACCCTTTTTACTATTGTACTGCTATCCACAGTGTCTAATAAAACAGGGATTCAACTCATGTTTTACTATTTGTCTGGTAACACGTTACCCACTTCTTCTTCTATAAGCCAGCAATCCCGTGTATATTTTGGCTCTTCTGACCCCATGGAAACTATGTTCAAACTTTCCCCCCATTTACCCCCCTGCTATATTCATTAATCTTTTCTTCCCCATATGGCTTCCAAACCATATATTTCCAATCAATCTCACTTAATTCCCCTAAACCCTTTTACTTGTTTGTAAACCCCCTCGTATGTTTCCAACACTTCATAGCCATATCAACCTTTTTTCGCGATTATCACGCAACAAATACCCATGAACACATTATTCACACAGATGATGTGTCTCTCTATAGTCCCAGTAGTTTTACTATTTTCTGAACGAAGGGGCTTAATTAAAGCCCCCTGTATTGTCTTTATTCTAGAAAACCATGTAAATTAAACATAACTTAATTAACTACTATTTAACATAGAAAACAGCGAAAAAAATCACAACAGGAAACATACCCCCCCCCCCCCCCCCAAATTTTTTTTAACATCATTTATGTTTCCCCTCATATCAATTAAAGGTATGAAACCCTTCAAAGAAAAAAAATATATTAAAATAATACAACATACATCCTAATCTATTTTTACTAAATCTACTGGTCTCTTTTACGGACCAATAGTTTGTACGTAAAGTCTAAGAAAACAATAACCCTATTCTAAAATAATAAAAATCATTTTACAGGACCCAAAACAAGCAAAAAAATTTATATATAGGCATTAAAACTCAGACTCAATAAAACAATTTTCTTCTCGCTAAAGAGAAGGTCTTTAAAAAAACATAATTCACTTAGAATTAACTACGTAACGTGACCCATCCATTGGCCTCCTTTAAAAAAGAACCCAATGTTTTTTTTAAAAAAAAAACCCCCCAAAATTTCTAAAAATTTTTAATTAAAAAAAGTTTTTTTAAAAATTCC